>VYZT01004477.1:5146-57266 GCA_013400735.1 Pomatostomus ruficeps | reverse complement strand
AAAGCATATGCAGTGACAAACAAGAACTTTGCAGAACCTGCTCAGTCCCCCTGAGCTTCCTCTATTCCATTGAGATGACCCTGGCTGTCGCAAATAAAACTGAACATTAAAGTCTGCACTAATCAGCAAAAAGGGAAATCTGAAATCTGACCAAAAGATGATGACAGGTCTCAGTCATATTCTTCTTGAAATAAATGGCAAGGAGGATCAGGCTCTGTGCATTGAATTAAAATAAAGCTTAAATACAAGAGTATTAACACAACCAACCCTAGTGCCCTAGCAGTGGCCATATCAGTGTCACCCCATTAAGTGCACTTAATAGATCACGAGTCAGCAAATACAGCACAGGTGATGGCCCTGGTAATTTATCCATAAATGTGAAGATGCCTTTTCAGGAAGAAACCATGGGGCATCATTACTGCAGTTAGAATAACCCCAAACAATCCCTACCATCTCTCAGTAAAGGAAGTAAATAGTTGATTTTTCCTAGCTTGCTTTACCAACACAGAAGTCTTATTTTCACTATGTGTATCTCAAGTGTACTAAATTGTGTACTAAATTTCATGGAGGGAGAGAAAATACAATACGATAAAGTGCTTCATGTTATAATGGTAAAATACTCTGATTTATTTGGTATTACTTAGCTATTCTGCCTGTATCATAAACAAAGATTACGGTATAATAAATTCATCTTGAAGGAAGTAGCTGAAATTTACTATTAGTGTCTTTAGAGCCTTTGGCCATGATGAAAATGCATTTGAAATATACAGAGACTCAAGCTGTCCTTTTTTTTGTTATTTATGTGTGTCAACTTTCTCTTCAACACCAATTCAATTACTGTGTCTTCAAGATAAAAGCTTACCATGAATAAACTATAATGGGAGATGAAGAATAACAAAAATAAATCATAGTTCTGCAAGACTGAGATCTTTTTACTGTTCTTGGTTTACCAGTTTTACTAAAAAACCTAGTTACATACAGTAGATTTCTACTCTGACTGAAAAAGTCCCTTAGAACAAAAGGGTCCGGTGCAGCTTTTGATGTTATGATCTGTCTTCTATGGCTCCAATATCTGTTCACATGGTCCCTTTCCCTTAAAACTCATAAAATTTGATGATAGCTACATCAGCTTTTAGACAGCATGATTTAGACATTGATGACGGCATCAATGAAATAACTCCAAATCTAAAACCTCATAACTGAAAATTCCCTTATCTGACTAGTGGATTTTTTTCCCCAGTTATTCAGCTGATCTGATTGTAAAAGTGGTTTTAGCTGCAGGATATAGCAGCTTGACCTATTCTCCTTTACCTTCTCCAAAGACAAATAAACCCCAGCAAAACATAACACTCTTAAGTGAAGCTTTATTATATCAGGCAACAACAAACTTTTACTTCTATCCGACCATGTTCCAAGATATTCCTAGCAATAAGGTTAATTTCTAGACCTACACTTTGCTATGTCAGAATTACGTGGGGATTTTTTATTTATTTGTATATCTGCTTAGGAGATGAGAAGTAGATAGCAAACTTCACCAATCAAGGTAATAAAACTATTTCACACTAAAAACTGAGGCATTTCCCAGAACAGCAAATTGCTCAGAATTATAGAGTATACAGGGGCATAAGCAGGAAGAGAATTCAGAATGTCCAGTGTCCACTTTGGTGCAAACTACCTTTTTATTTTTTTGTCCTCCTCCAATCAGTACAAGTGGCACAATTCCAGACTGTGGTCCAAATGACTGGTGCGTATCAATTCAAATGCTGCAAAGAACACCCAAACTGGAAAAGCTGGGCAGTAGCTACTGAAGACTGCACCACCTTGAACTGGAATTTGTTTCATCTTTTTTGTTCCCCTAATTTACGTTCACCTGAGAAGAGTATGAGAGAAACATATCTGGTCTAAATAAAGCTTCTAAAAACAAAATTATCATTAATTTTCAACCAGTATTTCTAATGCCCAGCCCAAAGCTCAGAAAACTGAGCAGTTGACAGAACTGTGGTTGACAGAAAAGATAATCTGTTATTGCCTCTCAAAAGCCCAAACTCATCAAGGACAGCGCGTTTCCCTGTGTGCAGCATGGCAGTGATAATATCCAAACTGACACCTGGAACTCACTAGGGTAATGGCTTTCAGCAGTGTGCCTGCTCACTAACACCATTTCTTCCAGGCAGCTTTCTACAGCTTCTTTTATGATCAGTGGGAACAAATATCTTTCTCTACCTTCTAATATTTCACATCAGCCAGTTCCAGACTCGTGTTGACACACACATTTTTCAGAAATACTGCTGTAATATGATAAACGATCTATCTACATGATACCAGAACACTTTCCTACAGTTTTGTCTGGTTTGTTTTAGCTGGAAAACATGAAATAATTTCTTTATATTGTTCTGCTTCTTTTGAAGGGGGTCTGTCTGATTTGAGAGGGGACACTCAGGAAACAAAGCCCACTCAATCTGAATGTAAGTAGTCACTCCAAAACCAGAACTGGGTGCCGTTTATAATCATACCTGGGATAATGGATTTGAAATGCAGATGAAATTCTGACCAAAGCTTTATAAAATACACATTAAGTTACAGGCTGGCCCAACTCATTCAGAACATATTACTGAAATCCATATACAGCCCTTTCATGGGGACTAATGCATCTAGGAAATTTTAAAACGGAGGTTTTCAACTGCTTCTGGTATTCCAGGCAATGGTAAAGACCTCTGCCCTTGCAAATCCCACTGCCATCAATGTTTTCAATATCATCACTTTAATTGTGAAATAATAACCTCAGGAGGGAATGCTTATCACTGGCTTCTGGTTACATGGAATACTTCAAGCCTGAAGACTTGTAATAAAATGATGGTGCAGAGGCCACAGGACAGAAATAGGATCCACATGAATAGAAGTGGCAAGCCTACAGGCCTTAATACACGTGACTGAAAACAACAATGTGTGTGATTAATGTGCATGATTTGTGCTGAAATAACCTCGTTCTCTGACTGCAGCACAGCACAAACTGCTAAGGAAGCAGTTCTAAGGGAGGAAGTTGTGAATTTGTTCATTTACATCAGTTTGCCATGAGCTCACTCTTTTTCATACCATAATAACTAGTTCAGATTCACTGAAGAACTCCAAATTGCTCTGGTATTTTTTTCATTTTCTCCCTCCAAATAATATGCACAAAACAAAAGCATCACCTATACACAGACTTTGAACTACAGAACAATGAGTACCTAAATGAACTACAGTTTTTATACATTTTCTAAGTATAAAAGTGTTTAAGAACTGAGCACTGTCACATTTTTTATTCACACCAAACTCCATTACTAGTAAGTTTTGCCAGAATAAACTTGAGAGAATCATAAAAAGTTTCTTGCATTAAACTACTACACAAAGCTACACCACAGTAAAAGAAATTTTTAAAAATAGTGTAAAATGCCTCAGCTCTCTCTAGAAAAGTCAGGACCTTGTAGCCAAAGCTAGACCTTTTGCCCAGCTAAGCCACCACACATAACACCACTTTGTGGAGAAAGAGCAGTAGTCATTATCTACCTGGAATTGTGTTCTTCTTCTGATTTTTGACCTTAATGAAAAATTTCAGCCTGCCCAATTTCAAGCCAGCCTTCTAAAGCTGAATCCCTGTAGCTACATCACCAGGTGCTTGGGATTAACATTTAAAAGAGCTACATCAATATTAATCTCACACAGACTTCCCCACTGTTTCTTGCTTTGTGTAGCTTGTTCAGCTTCTTATATTAAAGTACTTTAATGGCAATAAGTGACTGTCCACAGAGCAGCCCACAGCTCCCACTGCAGCCACAATGCAGAACCCCATGCCAGCCCAGCTGAGGATCACCTTGCAGCAGGGTATACTTTCAGGATAATATATGAAAACAATTGCACCTGTAATTTTACTGCACATGAATGAAGACATTAATGAATACATTTCTATGAGAGAAAACTGTTGATCCATTTTACAAGATTATGGAAAGATGGTCGACTGGGTTAACTGTCAGATCTCTCCGCAACTGAAGACATGCCTAGGTCATCAAGAACTTGCTGTTAACCATGTTAGAATAAAAGAATGGTAGCAGACAAGAAAAGACATCAGGTACATGAGGTACTTTACTGTGTTTCACTTGTGGTATTTGAGAAACACAACAGTAATTTGTACAACCCATGCGTGCATTTAGGGCACAGCTCTCAATAACGTCACACGCACATTAAAGTTTGAGAACGCTCCAAGTGAATTTGGTTTATGCACACAATGACAAGCCTGCAGGTGGTCCTGTTTTGTGACATCCTGGTCCTTGATAACTAGGCTAGGTCATGCATTATTTATTTCAATGACTGTGAAAAATGCAATGCAAAATTATGTGCTTTTTTGTATGTAAAGAGTTAAGCCATGGCCTCCGTGAGCCATTAGTTGGAGATTTATTGGGGGAGTTAGGAAGTCTATAGTTCAATATGTGGTGATTGAACAAGGACCATAGGTGCAGAGACAGAGAGGGGAAAAGAACTCAGTCAAATGATGCCTCTGGGGCTTTGCAACATATGGCCCATCAGTCAAGGGTCAGGCCCCCTCACAAATTGCATGCACTTTACATAGCCATCTGCATCAATAAATTACTAGTCTGCTGCAGCACAAGCACTAATGCAGGAGCTGAAGGGACCACCCCACTTACAAAGAAATTTCTTCTTTATTATTATTATCATTATTATTATTACTGTTCACTTCATCCATGCACACTGGCCTAGCCCTTGCCACAATGGGATTTTGTTGCAGACAGATGTACTAACAAAGACAGCTTGTTCTGCTTGCCTTACTTCCTTCCCAAGAAAATACAATCTCCTAATGGAATGAGAAATTATGAAATTCTAAACTGAAAATATATGAGTTTCAGAAGTGGGCTTTAACAGTCTTATTTTCTGTGGGTGTATTTATACAGATGCCCAGTCCTATATTGTCAGCTAATGATGTTGAAATTGCTGCCTGCAGAAGGACCTTGCCAATTCTAACTTTCACACTTCCACTCACATCACAGCTCAAGTTTGGATATGTTAACATACCCAAAGAATGGAATGACAACACTTACATCAACAGACTTTTAGATGTCGTCAGCTACACAAAAGAGCTTATTTTGAATCACCAAAATTATCCCCTTGCTGCTGATATGCCACTTCCTCACCTACCTACAGGTTAAAAGTAATTAACAGTAACTATCTAACAGGCATTGTGTACCTCATTCCTAAGCCAAGCTATGTTTAAAACCCGTGCTGCACCTCCTCACGTTTACTAATTTGTTTCAGTTTCCATGAGTCTTACTGGATCAAAATTTACCATGCTGTTGCATTTTTGTATTTTCAGATGACTTTATTTCCTATCAGTACAAAGAGAGATGGAGAGCATCACTGAACAGAGAGGTATTAACTTTTATGTCTTTTATCTAACCACATTAGATAAGTAAAGCTTTTAATAACCCCTGCTTGGCCAACTATATGAAATTCGTATTTTCAATCAGATTCTTACAAGCAGCTTTCTACAGGACAAAACATTCTCCATGGTATCTGGTATTAATCACCTCTCTGTACCAAGAAGAATGCTGAAGACTGAAAGAACCCAGAAAATATTCCTGTGGGCAGTTTGAAAGTATATTAAACCAACACCAAGAATAAGAAAAATACTTAATTTCCCTACAGTATACTCCTTAATTAAAAAGAAAATTAAATTACTTCAACCATTAAACAAATAAAGCAGAAAAACAAACACTTTATAATATAACTACTCAAACCCCATACTTTCAAAAGTTGTTTTGCTGCAAGCATTTTTTTCCATCCTTTCTTTGCTACACTCTCTGTCTTGGATGCAGAGGCCAATGGAAAAGTGGGTGCACTATCCTCATGCAGTGGTTTTCAGCATTCTTTAATTTAGAGACAGCTAACTTTTCCCTGTGAAATGGACCTGCAGACCACTCCTTACCAAATATGCAATGACTGACAATGATTTACCTTTCTTAGCTTACTTAAAACAGTCATGTGAACACCAGTCAGACACTGCTGCTATTCCATACACAGTCTTAAAAAACAAGCTGTATCATTTTAATGTTCATTTTAACTGCAGAAGTGTGATAGTGTCCCACATAATAACAAAAAAAAAAAAAAAAGAAAGGCATTTATTTAACCCTCCCTAGCTAAAGCAGACAGTATGAGTATATGACTTGACACAAGCAGTATTTCTAAATGGAAATGAACTTCATCTCCACCAGTGAGGTGACAACAAGGAGCCAGAAGACAGAACTTTGTATCTTTCATTGCCTTCAAGCTCCCAGAAAAAGGTTTATTTTTTTTAGTGGGAGTCTTGGCATGTTGAAAAACTTGCTAATGTCTTTCAAGGTCCAGTCAAACCCACGCAGACCTTGGGCCAATGACTTCAAGTAAGAGAGAAGTGAGGTGATGGGTGAGCATCGGAAAGCACCTAGGCACGTAAGTCTCTTTTTGTTAGGATTATGGATGTAAATTCTAATTTTTTAATTCCCCTGTCTATAGACAGAGACATATACATGTACATATACAGCAAGTGTGGATGATATTACATCCTCCACGGGGGCTTCCCTTTAAGTCCTGAACACAGGTACTCTGGAAAGCTGAGGCAGTCATGAGACGGTCACCTGTTTGCTGTCATTCCTACTTATGCAAGACTTGTTTCCATGGCAGAGCTGTTCTGTGCCTCACAAAAGTTAGTGACTGTACCTGTAAAAGTGTTCAGTTAATTACACATATATTTTTTCCAGCTAAAGACATACTGTAGAAAATTGAAGCAGTGAAAACTGCCACATGGGCAGCCTCAAGGGATTATATTTCAGTAGGGCTGAGATGAATCCAGTCAGACAAATAGTATTTTACTGAACACCAGTAAACTCTTTGCAAATCTTACTCATATAGGAGATGAAGTCTGAAAGGTGTTCTTTGGCATCAGAGCAACATAAAGGAGCTGCTACACTTTATAGGTTTTCCTACAGATGAGGTAATATGTACTTTTACTTATTACATTTTCTTTTGTATGTGTGGTTGCCAAGTTCCAAAACAAAGCACTTCAAGGTTTCTACTGAAGCTACGTTGCTGTAGAGACTAAAACAAGTCTGATGATCCAGTTCCCTTTCCTTATTATTTGACAAAACAGACAGGTTTGAGATAGTGTACTTCTTTCTTCAGTCAAGGATCCTTTAGAAATCTGAATCTTTTGAAATCTGAAATGCAAAGATTTCAGGAAAAATCTTAGTCATTAGAAATTGGGTGCCTTTTTATACATCAGACTTTTCAGTTCTTCGTACAGGAAACGATAAAGTAATTCCAACTCAGAGAAGGGAGACAGCAAAAGAAGCCTGCCCACAGTAGCTTCCTAAAACACGAGCCAGAGAGACTTTGTGTAAGGATAGGAAAGTAACTCAGCTCACAGCCTTTGCCCTCTCTTCTGAGCATGACGGTAACTTCAGATATTTTAATTGTGCTCTCAGTCTGTCAATAGGATTTGAACCCAATTATTGGCTCAGCTCATACTTCAAAAAATACGTTCAGAAGTTTTTAACTGAAGTATTTCCTCATGCTTTACTGTAGTTCATACAGAATCACCAGTTTCTTCCTTAGCCTAGCCTGTTTTCACATCCTCTTAGATGATGAGCAAGCCCTGGCTAGAGAAGATGATCTCGGACACTGTGGTGAAGGAAGTACCACAAGCAGCATTGCGTGGGGAGGAATAGAACAGGATGGAAATTACCAGAGAAAGGGGGAAAAAGCAAACAGACAAACCACCAAAAGGTGATTGAGAAAGTGAAAATAATCATGTAGAAAACATAAAGCATATTTCAGTGCTCCTGTGTAATTTTTTGCCTCCACGTGTCAGGCCAGGGCTGTCTGGGGCCAGCTCCCAGCTGTCCACATCCCAACCCCAGCAGCCCAGCTGCTGCTAATTGGCACCGCCGGCAACCCCAGCCCCACTTGTGGCTAGAAGGGCTTGGCAAGTCTGAGGAATGAGGTGACCTCGTCCTCACCCCAGTAGTGTCCTGCAGGCCAGCCTGGGAGCGAGCTGGGGACAGCCTTGCTTAGCTGCTCCCTGTCCTCTCAAAGCAGCACAGCCGCCTTTGGCCGCGTCCCTGCAAGAGGCGGCTCTGCCTTCCTGTCCCCGAGGCTCGGGGCAGGGTCCAGCAGGACCCACTCACTGCCAGCTTTGGCATTTCTTTATAGGGCAGCATAAAGTTTCCAGGAGGGCCTGGGTCTGCACAGCTCGCCGACACATAGCTTTGTGTTAACTCACGTTACACAGGCAGGTTTCCAGCATTCGGAAAGAGAGCTCTCCTCTGAGAAAAGTCCTCAATCACTTTTAATTGTCAAACTGGTCCAACCCTCCCAATTATGTATTTTTTTGACAGAGTACATTTGCACTATAACACTGAATTTTTGGACATTTTACAGTTCCATGTCATAGAAGCCTGTTTAATTTTGAAGCAATTTATGTACATTACAACTACATACCCCAACATAGTAGGGGGAAAAAACAGAAAGCAATTAAAACAACAGAAAATCCTACTATACCTTTGTTCTTGTTTTTTGGGATTTTTTTTTTAAGAACCTTATCAATGAACAAACCGATGAGTATTTCTTTTTATTATATTAGAAGAAAGTTTTTATACACTACTTAATGTTTCATTAACAATCCAGGGTCAAACCACGACACCAGTATACCTTTATTCTTCTGACATAAAACTTGGTGCTAAGGAAACACTGCCGCCTGCTCTGGGAACAGCTTCAGAGACACTATCAAATCATAAAGAGATAAAATAATACAATTGCATGAAGTGCTTCGAGACAAGAAGATAGTAACTTTTATTTCTGACCTATAAATGATCTTCAGAGCAAAAAATCTACAGCGGACTGTGCCTATGTAATATTTAACATACCCAGTGGCCTTCCCAAATTTCAAGACCAACTGTTCTGTTTCTTTCAGATGAAGCATAAATGGAGTTAAATCACTCTCACTTAAAAGTGATTCAACGCAAAGAGCATCAAGGATGACAAGGGACTGTCTAAAACGGTTTAGTCCAGCAAACATCCCATGGGCCAAACCAAAGCCAGAAGTGAAGACAGCTACGACACAAAAAAAGAAAATGTCTAAAGACCCAGATGGCACAGCTGGAAAAAACATGTTCCTGACACCTGCACCTGGACTTTGCAGCCACCAGCTGTTATTCCACATGTGGCCATAAATGCTGGCTCTGGAAGGTCAGAGGCAGAGGTCAAACAAGAGTCCCTTTGGCACTCAAAAGAGGGATGCCAAAGCAAAGCATGGAATAACAGATTTCCATGAGAGAGTGCTGTCCAATTTATGAACATTAGATACATACATTCACCTGCTCGCTTTCAATCCCTGGATCCTATTTTGCAAAGTAAGACTCTTCATTTCTAAGAGCAAGTATCATTGAGGGGGAAAAAAAAAAAAAAAGAAAAAAATTATAGTTTTTTATGTGCTTTCAAAGCAGGAAATCACAGTCTTTAGCTTTTTAAATAAATGACAATATTGTCCTGGTTTTGCCTGCTAATACCCAGGCATCCGCTAGCAAGTAGGCTAGCGATCCCTTTTCAATTTGAAAAATGCACTCTTTTCCCAAGTCTTGTGACTTTCATCTATGTCACAAAGGAAAATGTATGGCAGAAAAGTTCACACATGACATTACTGAAGAGGTGACAGTCACAGAACTCTGGCAGGCAAAGCCAAAGGGGAATAAACCAAAGATTCAGTCTTTTTGATATGATCAAGCATCAGGAGTTTTTATAGATAAAAACACACTCACAACCCAGCTATACACCTATATCTAAGTGTACATTTGTACTTGCTATGCACAACAGATAGCGGCAAATTTATCTCACAAAATACCTGCAGACTTTAAGAGTTGTAAATTGGGCTCATTCTTTTTAAAGATGAAAAATAATGGGACACTCTGAACATTGACCAAGAATATTTTCAGCTTTTTCATCATCTCCCATTTCCCTCTGTTGTAATCCAGAATCTACAGTCATCTTTCCTAGTGTGTGGAAAGTGGACCACATGAGGCAACAGAAAACAGAAGAAAATTACACAGATGTTTATAGTTACAAATAACTATTTCAAAATTCTTTATAGAATGATAGAAAACATGCTGAATCAATCATCAGATCATGTTCCATATCTGAAATTACACTGGCACTGCAAGAGTAAATGACTGTAAATTGATTTGAACTTCAGTTTGGCACTTTGCATTATTATAAGTGCTGCTCCAGAGGAATTTTACCTTAAAAAAAAACAAAAACAAAAAGCAAAAACACAAAGTAGAAATTAAAAATTCAGCTGTGGCTACAGTTGTTACTGAAAAAGCTCAGGTTCCTGGAGATTTCAGTGTAGTCTCACTACGATATTACATTTTCTTTCATGATTGAAGCTATGTCTACTGAAACTACCTCCCATTTAAAAAAATCTCGAACTGAAAAATTTGAAGACAGCGTCCACTGAAGTCAGCTGATGGACTTCCAAAGGCTGGTGTCCTATTCTGCAGACAGAAACACCTGCAGCTTCCAGCAGGTCCACTCATTCCAGTACAATCACTTCCAAAGTGCTTAGGAAACTGGGTGCATGTTTAGTGGATCCTATCTTCCCAGCTGATTACATTTATTCCTTATTGCAATATCTGCACTATTGCCCCCCAGCTCTGGGCAGCTGTGGGATACATTTAATCTGTGAAAACCCAATGTGACCCTTAAATAAAGCATGAGAAGCTGAACACAGGTTTGGGTTCTGAAGCTGGACAAATGAGAACAGCAAGTAAACTTTCTTATACTGAAGGAGATGAAGACCTCTTTTATTTCAGGTGATCTGTTATCCCTTTTAGTCTCTAAAATGGTCAGTTTTATAAAAACTCAGTAAAGCTTATGTCCTATTTTCCCCAGCTGAGTGGTGTATTTACTTTTTGCTTACTAATTTAAGTAATATCAGGATACTATTACTTAAGTGCCTTGAAATTAAATATATTAAATGTTTTGAGGATTCCTTAGTTAGATGTAAATCACTGTCACGCCAGAAAAAGCTGAAAATTGGCTTAACTAGAGAAAGCTCTTCATTAGATGTTGCAGAATACGGTACTTCGAAAAGAACAGACTGGTTTTTGAATTCTGCTCGGGAACATACGAATGCAGCAGAACTTGACAGGATAGTGATTTCATATGGTACATAGCATAAAAGAGACAAGACTTTTACTAAATTGTATACATGTGCCTCATATCTCTGAAGTGTTCATCCTGATGCATTTACAAAAGGATAACACCATACTGACACAACTAAGTCATTAACACTACTCTTCTTCCTGACAGCAACAGGATTTTAATGGAAAAGCCATTAACATTTTGAGGTGTTATGAAAACCTCTTTGTAATATTTTTATCCCTTAACTTTAGTCCTAATGTAGAAAACATGGCAAAAAGTTGTTGGAACATCACTTGTTCATGGCAAAAAAAGGCCACGAACACATTAACATTAGAGGTTACACCCATCAGACCTCTGAGTCCACAGAGTCAAATATGGAAATATTTCCTGTGGAGAGAACTGAGCATTGAGGCACCAATGCAACTTTAGCTCTTCTGATCTAAATGCCAATCCTTTTGTCTTGCCAAATACTTGTCTTTTCAGGGCCATTCCATTTATTTCCATTCCACTTATTGAAAGGGAAAAGTTGTGGTTTGATTTGTAGATCAATAAAGTTACACAACTGGAATTAAAAACCAAATGGAACTGGGGGAGGGGGGGGGCAGGGAGGAGAAAAAGGAGAAAAGGATACATGTCACTAGAATTGTTATCCTTGAAGAACTATGTCTTTCAGCACTTAGAGAAAAGAAAACAAGCAAATTGTTGGCAGCAGAGTCTGATAAGTGCATCTGGTTAGTCTGCCTGCTTCACCCAGAGAGACATCGCATTTCAGCGAGAACACTACACTTTTTACACAGCTTTCTTAGCATCTAGACCAGTCTTTATTTATTCAGTGCACTCCTTCCAGTACTACTATGGAGCTTATTAATCTCTGCTAGCTATCATCTGTCCTTCTGCATCGTAAGGGAAAAAAGGAGGGAAGCAAGAAGTACTCGCTCATTGAAGCCAAACTGCTGCTTTTTGCACAAGTCAGTACACACAAGACAGCTCTTTCTGCTGGGTCCAAACGCAAACTAACACTCATCTAGATGCTTGCAAATCCAAATGGTTGGAATGCTTCATCCCACAAATTGTAGGAGCAGTCATGCCAAACTTTAAAGCCTACGCCACTTCCTTGCTGTTCTTATAAAATCTTGTTTCTTGTGCAATTACTCTACTTCATGCAAGTTGTTTCCACTATGCAGCAGGGAGCTGCACAAGGAATTCCTCTGGAACCTGCTGCTCCATTTAAAGGCACTCTGTCCCTTCTCCTGTAACCCCTTTACATTGGCACAATTTCCTGTGGACTAAAGCAGGACTTTTTTCTGCTTCTCTTCATATATATTTGTACCTTCTGACACCACTGTAATGCCCTACCAAGTGAGGGATACAAAACAGAGCTAAGGGTTTGTCGATTTTTTGTTGTAGAAACACCAGGTTTTAAGCTACTCACAAGGTTTCTTTCGAAGTTCAAGATCATAAAAGATATATGGTTGAAAAGGGAAGGGAGCATCCTTCACTTCAACAGCTGAAAATGCTGAAAAAATAGACACAGATAGGCCTGATGAAAATAGTTTTAAAACCCTTAATATATTTTATATGATTGCAACACCACTGCTTCTACTATTAATATCATAAAATCATTAGTTCTTGCATTAACCTGCTGACGTCCATAGGAGGATTTCTGCTAACTCAGACATGCTTTCTTCTGATCAAAGGAAAATGTATTTCTCCTTCTATTTTCTGGCCTTTCTTCTCCTCAGAACCCCTATTCTTTTGAAGATCTGGCCTGAGCCAGCTGCTGGTGCTGTATACTCACAGAGAAAATAAGCAGGGAGAGGAAAACGAGAAAGAGGGGGGAGAGGAAGAGGAAGGCACCCCCTTTACACTTTTTTCCTTCATGAAAGTAATTTTTATCTTGCTGTTAATTCCAACTGCAGAACTCTAGGGATGTACTTGATCTACCTTTCTCTTTCTACAAGTATGAAATTATTACAGAAGTGTGTCTGAAATGAACAGCAATTAATTCCCATTTTGTCAAAAAGGCTTAGGATGTCCAGAACCAACTACTTCTTTCACAAGGTGGGAGGACAAAAGCAAGAAATCATTCCATCTGCAGAGGTGGGGTTTTTTCTTCCCTTTGAATGAAAGGCTGGGACATATTCTTTGTCATGGTTTTTCACTCATAACCAGCAGCTAGGGATTAAAAAAACCTTATGGCTTTAAAGATGCTTCCCTGTAAAGAACAACAACATTCACCCCAATGTGCTGCAAACCTGAAACAATCAGAGCCTTGAGAGGTGGATGACTAAACGAATAGGAAATAGCTGAAAGTGAACAACAAGTCTCAGGTTTGCTCAGGATTTACATTAATATTTAAACTACAGTTCCTGTTGTGACAGTCATCTACTATTTTGCTAAATTTTCATACTGACAGACTCCTGTTTAGGCTCCACAGACCTTAATGTGGGAAAACAAGCAAGAAACAAAAAAGCAAGCAAAAAAAAAAATTTCCACGAGCCTCCAGCCATGGGTTAATTTGCTCTTAGAAGAGAAAGAGCCTGTCTCTGAAGGCTGAGCAGCACAACCATCTGCTCGGGTTGGGAGCGAGCTGGCTGAGCTCAGCAGCAGGCAGCCACACGCTTATTTAACTCTGCCTGCACCACCAGCAGGAGGGCCAGCTCTCCACCAGGGGCACAGGTGACAGGAGGACCAACACCTGGACAGGGCAGCCAGCTGGAAAAATCGCCACTCGAGAAGGGCAGGGGAAGGAAAGGTTAGAAACTGAGTATCTCTGAAGGAGCAAACTGCGTTTGAGCAAGCCCCTTCTGCCTTACACCATCTCCCAGCTATCCAGCGCTTTCCTTGAGCTGGTTTCACTTCAGGGAGCCAGGGAGCCACGCCAGAGGGGAAAGCAAGATCAAATGGCAGCCAGGGAGGATCAAGGGGGTGCTGCTGGAAGGCCTGGCCCAGGTGACCTCTGTGGGATCGGTCAGCACGCAGGTACACGTGGAAGAAAAACATGCACAGGGCACCTGCGGAAATGCCTGCTGCGGAAATGCTCCCAAAACAGTCCTTCCTCAAAAGGTCACAAAATTCCTTCTTTCATGGCTCCCATTAAGTGAGTATTGTTTTTCTCCCTGTCTCGCTAGTGTATGTCTCCTAAGCTAGGTGTAGGCTATCATCAGTTCTACACTACATGATCTGCCGAGCCAAATGCACTTGTAAGTATTCATGTTAATAAACCAGACAATAAAGAAGTATTGCTGTGTAACAGAAGGATGGAGAAACACTGCAGAATGTCAGAGAATTAACACACTTCCACCCTCCAGAAGGTTGGGAAATCTGTCTGAAAACTTCTTATAAATTTGCTGTAAAAATGCTGATAAGAATTTTATAGTCTGTTTCTAAATAATAAACCTCTCCAATCACTATAAAACACAAGAGATTACTTTGAAAAAAGTAGTCTTAATACTTTATATAGAATGTTTTTAAGCTAAAATCATCTGACTTGATGAAATGGCTAATCAAATCATCTCCAGAGACATTAATGGGTAACTCACCTGGTTTGCATTAAGCTGTTCTTAAGTATCTTGATGCTCAGCAGCATAATGCTATGCAATCTGCCTGATCTGTTTTCTCAATGCAGTTGTTCCTTCAGCTGCTCTGCTTAGATATCATGTCCCCAGTCATCTGAGGTGATATCATCATATGCCATGATGAGTAAATCTGGCCTTAGGAGGCTTCATGCTGCACCTGCAATGCTCTGTGTATGGTACTTTAGCTATAGGCTGCGGGAAGCATCATCTCTTCTAGTCAGATACATAAACTCAGCACAAACCCCTTCGCATGTGCTACAATAAATTCAGGAGAACTTGTGCTCAGCCTTGATTCAAAGCAAATAGGCATTCCAAAATAATCTGGCTTAACGGAGATGAGTATTTATGAACACTGGGCCACAAGCCCTCTCACTGTGTTTTCTAAGTCTCTCCTCTTTCACCAAGATTGTCAGTGGAAGTGCCACCACCTGCCAGGGTGGGTGCACTTGTAGGAACTTGAAAAGCTGTGGTAAAATTACTTTTTCTTCCCAGGTCACCTGAAAGTCATTCTGAAGTGGAGAAGGATACATGCAGATCTGACACATCTAAGAACAGGAAAAGACACCACATAAAATGCCAAATATAACTGAGGGATTCTTCTTCTTAAGGAATTTGAGTTAATTTCTTGGAAAAGATTTTTTTTTCCTAATGTTTAGCTAATGAGAAATAAAGTTAACCAAGATGAAAGAATGTTACAATAAATATTGAGAAAAGACTTTGGTGAATAGAAACATTTTTTTTCCTCCCGTTGGATTCAAGAGGTTGATGGAATATTTTGTTAGATCTTCTCTTGGAAGTTGCGTGGGTTTTTAAAAATGTTTGCCTAAGTTGTAGCATTTCAACTGTTACTGGATCCTACTCCCTTTTCCAGTGAACACTTAGGGAATGCCACCATCAGACTGCACTTCACAAAGACTGCCGAGGGAAATGCTATGCAGCCACTGAGCCACTGAGGTGCATTTGCTTATTACTTTGAAGAGCTAGTAATCATCACACAGACATAGATCTTCAGAGATTTCAGCTAAGTGAGTCAGTGTGTTAATTATATGCTAAGGGAGTACACACAAGAAATGGAAAGTAGTAGTTTATTGCTTTCCCAAGTTTCTCAGGTAATTAGAACAGCTTCTGGAGATACATGGCACCGTACCAGAATCTATCATCACAATGGGCTTCACTGTAAAATGCACAGAATTAATTTTTTAATGAAAATCCTCTACTGAGTGTCAGAGCCAAATTCACCTGATAAATGTCACTGAGCAACGTCATTACTGGCTCATCAACACAGGGTGTTTAAAGCAGATGGTAGAGCAGTGCATCTTCAGCACTACAGCCTGTTAATATCAGCCACCTCCCATAAAAAAATTAAAATTGGCCCCCTGTCAGTCAAACATGACAGTACTTTGGATTTCTCCCTCATGATATTCTTTAGCCTTGAGGCAGATATGACAGGCGCCTTATTAAATTCCAAAAATAAAATGTAGCACAAGAAGGCAGTGCATTCCAATGAGACAGCAGACTTGTTAAAATGCAACATGCATAAAACTTACTTCATTTCATTTCAGCTATCATCAGTTTCATCTTTTAAAAAACCCAAATAGCAACTTTAGAAACGTGGTGTTTGTTGTATATAAATTAAAACAACATGTCATGCCTTATACTTCAAAGTCGTTAAAAGCCTTTATAGGCGTTGCAGAGATATTTTGGTTATTTTTACGAAAATAAAAGCTGGGATTCCTATTTACTGTTCTATGTTCAGTGCTGGTGGTGCATCATTATTGATCCCAGTCTGGACAGAAGGCATGGAAGCTGACTATGCTGTTATGCAGGAGCATCACTAAATCAGGAAAACTTTTGCATGTGCATGAGGACTGGCCTATGTGTATCATGTTCTCCAGCTCTGTAGAACAGCAAAGCTAATTTAAAAATCTTTTAAGATGAATGGAAAGACAGTTGAGAAAGCACAGCTTCCCATGCTAAAATTCACACCTGCAAATCACATAGGTTGGTTTAAAATTCCTTAAGGTAAGGTGGAACCCTGGGTGTTGTGAAGTCAATCAGATTTGGCCTCCAAGGCCAAATCTACATCTATCTCTTAAATAACACATGAGACCATAAAAATTTCTCCTATCATCTTGGGTACAAGGTAGCTGCCTGCATGCTCACAATAAACACATGGAGCAGTGGGACAATCCCACCAGAAATCTGGCAAGGTTTCAAGTAGCCCAAATCATACATCTGTTGAAATTTTATAAGATTCAGGGTGAGGCTGATTTTGTTTCCTTCCCAGAGCTTATTAAAAGTTATTTCATTCTCTGCAAATCTCCAAAGAAAGTTCATTCATGCCTAACTAAACCTCCTGCACTGATGTTTCCTCTATCTCAATATTCCACATCCTTCAACCACACACGCAAAAATACATGATATCCATGCCAAAGTCACATCTTGTTTCCTCTTTTCAAAACTGTGGTTTAGGTGGTCATGAACTTACTGACAAGAGACTCTCTATTCATTCCCAGGCTTTTGTGTGTAGGGCACAAACAGTTTCTTCATGTCTGTGACACACTATACCCCCATTTTTCTGCTGCTTTGCCTTCTAGACATAAACTTCTATGGCTTTGCAAAACACATGCCAAAAATTTTCTTTCACTTTTGAAATAAAATGGGACTGATTTAAAACAAATGCTTTCATTTTGACAACACATTTGCACAAACAAACTGTGTAAATGTTGATGTGGCAATAACAAAGCAAGACAACTGAGTGCTGCACTTCTCAGGAGCTGTCCCCAAAATGTCAGCAATTGCAACTCTTGCCAACACGCTCTGAAAAGGAAACAGGAAAGAGTTCATCTTTTTCAGCACCAGTCTTTTATGTCTGCTCTCCATGTACAGTAGCTGGTTTCAAATGCTGACTGTACCTTCAGCTGAATCCTATTTTAGGAAATGTAACCAAAGTGTTGCATGATGCATAGAATGACATTTTCTACTGCCAAAAGCATGCTCCAGAAGCAAAACAGAGCAGGAGGAGGGGGAAAGGGAATCTATTCCCACAAGGCCTAAATGTTGTTATCTCTAACTGCCAAACACATGACACCTCGCTGCCACTTCAAAGGATTTCTTGTATGATGCTACTTTCTATATTTTCCTGGAGCAAAATGCCACTTCTTCCAAATTCCACTTAACCTGTATGTTTAACACCTTGAAAGGCCGTGCCAACAGCAAACCATAAGGCAATACATTCCTCATCACTTTTTCTGTGTGTATATATATATCTGTAAAATCTCATAGAATCACAGAAAAATTTGTGTTGTAAGGCCTTGTGGAGGTGACCTGGTGAAACCCTCTTCCCGAAGCAGGGATAGCTTCAAAGTAGGAGTCATTTTGGTCACAGTCTTTTCCAGATGAGTTTTGACTAACCCAGGAATGGTGATTCCAGCACCCCTCTGGGCATCAGTACCCATGCCATAAATCACACTACTCACCATGAAGGATTTTTCCCTTATCTAACTGAAATATTCCTTGCTGCAACCTATGGCCATTGCCTCCAGCCTTTCTGCTGCACACCTCAAAGGAGAGTGGGACAGCCTCATGTTCAGAATATTAAGTAAAACACCTCTACAAATTACTCTCCAGTATATCACAGGGCTTTGGAAAATATCTGTTTATCATAAGATCTCCTGGCAATAATGGAAGGTAACCTAGTGGTATGTGAAGGCTTTAGAGGAATGCATCTGTACTTAAAAACAGAGTTCCAACCTGCATTCAGACCAGAGCAAACAACTAAATGTACAGCCTCTCCCCAACACTGCTTTTACATGGCTGTTAATGATAATACTGGGGCTAAAAGAAGCCTTAGATAAAAATTAGACATTACATTTTTTATATGCAAATGTGAATGATACCACAGTTGTATGATGAGGCTAAAAAGACTCACTCAATGGATCAGGTTGAACAATCATCTGCAAAGGAATTTGGGGGGAATCTGACCAATCTAAAATACTCTGTTTTGTTGGTATCTAGTACTGTAAGCTGAAAAATCACCTGTAGTTGCTTTGCAACTATAGCAAGTCTTCCAGCACCAAGGCAACAATGGCTTGTCATATGGGAGCCACAATAATACAGCTTTCCTCCAGAAAATCATTCATATTCCTTTGTACTCCATAAATCTTTTGAGCTGTCTGTTGAACAAGCCTTCTGCAATTCTGTTCTGCCTTCACAACACTTTGGTTTCCAGCAACATTAAAGGTTTTTATTTGTTTCTCAGCATTAAAGTACCTGGTTTTAATTAGCTGTCACACCAGCATTGTTTTGCATGCTTTTATGCACCCACATCACACTACCAATGATTTTTTTTTTCTAACATAGGTAATGATAAGTAGAATAGATTTTCCTAATGGGAAAAAAAGAAAGGCAAAACTCTGACATAAACTGTCACCAAAAGAAAATCATTTGACGTTCACCATTTTCAGGAGAAAAGGACAAAAGCTAAAATCATTAAGTCTCCTGTATGAGTACAAGCAAGAGAACATTTTAGATGTAAAGATATTTTGTTTTTGAGGGAGTGACATACTAATGAGATGCTGTAACTTCAGTGTGAAACCAGCAGTACCAACAGCTGTTAGAGCTCTGACTGTACTGAAAAGTACAAATACCATCGTCCTGAAGAGGCAGATGTGTGAGCTGAGAGATCAGCTTGGGAAGAGATCCTTTTTCTCCTCAGTAGGTTACAGTATTTTAAAATAACACATGAGCTGTATTTGTAACATTTGCCTGCTTGATCTTTCTAAAATATATGGAAAATCCTACAGTAGAACCTGATGTCTAGATCTGTGTTCATGGGACCAGTTTGTTTACACCCATGCTCACACACACTAGGTAGAGGAGACAGAAATCACCGTTTCATAAAGACAGGCACAGAGAAGGGGATTTATGCCAAATTCATGCCAAAGATAAGAACCAAAATTAGACCTCTTGAAAATACTCCAGTATCTTAACCTCAAGATCCTTATTCTTCTCTAAATGGATTCCCCAGCTATTAAACCTCCAGCAGCTAACTGGACTACCACATCAGAAATCAATCACATTTATAAGGTATTAAATTTATTTGGAAACTTGATGGCTGACTTCAATCTAGAGGGACAAGATCAAATTAAAGTTCCTACTACGTTGTGTGGAGCATTGTATTTGGGTTTTTGTAGGGAGAAATTGGCCAATTGCATTTGATTTCTTGTTTTGACATGTTACTTGGCATATTAATAAAATAGAAACATTATGCCGCTTAAAGTCGTGATCTCATTTTCCCCAAATTTATCTTGATGCATGTTTTGAGAAGAAAATAGGCTATTCTTGTTCACTTACTAATTTTGATATTTTTTTTTCTTACTTGAATGAAATTTTCTACAATAATCCAGCAGACCTAAACCACTACTAAACAACCTTATCATACACATTTCTTATTCTAATTTGTAATCTCAAATGTCACCATGGGTTAATATTGCTGTTCAGTTTCATCACTTACAAGGGTTACATGTAATTAAATACAAGCTTGTTTGAGATGAGGGTGCTGATATTCCAACCCCACATCACAAGCAAATATGAATAAGTAATGAGAAATTAAGCAGAAGGGCATATTGGGGAGCCACCACCACTTGGAAAACCAAGCATTTGAATAGCGCAGCCTGAAATTAAAGAGCTGTTCAGTAAAAGTTCAGCAGCTGGTAAGACCAACTTTGTGCAAACACAGAGTTTCTTGGAGTAATGGTGAGGGCTGCCCTGGCCAGAAAAACTGCTGTAGAATATTGGGAGCACCGCTGGGAGCATTCCTTCCAACCCTCTGCTATCCTCTGCCCAGGTTTCTGGGCCCCTGAGAAAAGGCTGTACCTTTACAGCCAAGTCTCTTGGAGGTTGGACATGTTTCCACCAAAGATACCACTCCACACTAACTGACCAGTGCTAATCACCAGTTACTGAAAACATCATAATTATAAAATGTTGTATGAAAACAGCAGCTATACTAAACTTACTACAAATACTATCTTTAGAGTTTAGATGCCTAAGCAGCTTGCACTAACAATACCATAAAATACTTTCATTCCCACAGGAGGACAAAACAAAGATTCCACTTTCAAGAGCAACTGCTGCGGGTGTTTTTTTGCGGTGTGCTCTGGCCAGTTTCGGTTTACCTCATGGCCAGGCTCTGCTATCTCCCCACTCCTCACCCTCAGTATCCAGTTTCCCCCTCTGGAGGGCTCTGTATTTCGCAATCCTATACAAAGCCCACCAAATTCAAACCCAGCACTCCTACCTCATAGCATGTTTGTACCCTCCCCCGCCCCCTCGTGTTGGTATATCTGTAACTGTAACACGCCATGCCAGCGCTTCCCTGGCACGATCCTGGTGCCCAAATAAACCATCTGGGAAGCCGCTCCACTTGTCTCTCCTTCCTCGGCGTGCCTGTATCATCGGTGGACTAGGTGAACCCTTGCTGGACCTTTGCCAGCCCTCCTGCACCCTCGGAGTAGCCTGCCAGCCGCTGGAATCGTGAGCTGACGCCTGGTGCCCCTGCCGAAGGCATTGCGGCAGGTGTTACTGAATCAATTAACTTTTTCTTGCTGTTGTTAAAAGATGCATCATGCAAAACAGGTAAAATTTGCAACCGTGGAAAAAACATGCAATGCCTAACAAGTTTAAATCTCCAAACAGGCCATTACACTGTTGTCTTGAACATTGTTCATTTTCTTTTTTTCATTTTTTTTTTTTTAATGGTAAAAGGGTGAGATGTTACCCTGAGTTTTGCAGTTTCTCAGTGTTTCTCTTTACTGTAAATACTTTCTCACACTTCTTCTGTAAACATGGCTATGGTTTCTTAACAACTATCTATGTTTTGCTAATTGTCTGTGTGTTTATCATTCCAGTATACTGGGTGGAAAAATATGATAGATTGATACTTTGACCAGTGGAATTGAGAGGTAGTCATTTCTACCTCCAATCCACGGTAATTTGTAAAAACATATAAATAAAAGCAGAGGGTTCTGCCCTCTCTCTCTTTTTGCCCTCTCCATTTGCTGTCTCTGTGTGGTCTTTTATATAGCTCTCCTTTGGGCTCCTCGGCCTAGCCGGCCTGACCCAGTGCTACATTACACCTTGCCTGAGACACAAAAGATAAGACAACATGAGTAGATGGATAATGCACAGGAGGCTTTTTCCTGACATGGTGAAAACACTGCAGGGACACAAGCGCAAGATCCTATAAGATTAATAAAAATTGTAGCCTATGCTTCCACTCTCCAGTTTTTGGTGTGAGCACAGAGGTCAGAGAGGCCCTAGGCTGCACTCTGGTCATCCCCAGAGGGCACGGGAAGTGCCCAGTCCTTGTGGTACCTTTGTCATCAGGCAAAGTCTTCCCTTGTACTGAAAATACTGAGGGGAAGAAATCCCCTTGCACCTTTCAGCTCCTGTTTCCAGCCCTGAATAAGAACATGCTACAGCACTTCCTCTTTTATTTCCAGTAAAGCATAGGGCAAATACTTTGAATGAAAACTTATCCTTCCACTGTTAAAGACTGACATAATTTTACATCAAATGTACATGCTGATGAACCAGTAAAATGGTTTTAATTAAAAAAAGAGTTTTAATGATGTAGATATGTGTAATAAACTAACTTAAAAATAGAAACAAGCAAACAACCTAACACTTTCAAAGTATTCCCGCCCTCTTAAACAACATTAGCACTCATCACACAGTAACTCAGGGGCAGCTGAACTAAGCTGTAACCACAGAAGTGCAAAGTGTCCACTTCTGATCACACAACACACCTCCTTGTTTCCCAGGAGTGCCTTATGCCATCTAAAATACCTGCTAAAACCTCATTATGAGCTTTGAGAAAATATTAGCATTATAGCAGTATGCACTCTTCTAAAATTACAGGGAAAAAGAAGTTCCTTCATATTTGTTTTATGAAATACAGAAATTAATGTCTTCAGCAGTCTTAGTTTCTGCAATTACATTTAATCAAACAATTACATAACTCTTTTAGAACAATATTGAAAAAAGTGTTCTACTTTGTTGCTATTTTTGTCTTCTATTCTAAAACATTCACATACTTATTGAACGGATACAGTGGAATTTTTCATCTACTGAAGAAAAAAACCCAAGCAAACCCAATGTTATTTTATTTAATAAGTTACAACAAAGACTTATGAAATGTAAGAATCTGTCTACAAAGATGTGCAACCTGTACTGTTAAAATCTCTAAACAAGACTCGAGCAAGAGGAAACACCTAAAAACTGGGACAACTGCCTTTATATCAATGCTGATATCACACAAACATTTGGAGAGCCTGTTCCAAGCATTCTCAATTTACAACACTACAGTTTACAAGGAAGGTGTGCTCAGTGTTCACTTGAACTGAATATTTACCATATTATGTGCACGCTGACTATGCATCTCTTGAAATAAATTAATCCTAGAAAGGGTAATTCATGCCTAAAGCACTCAGGCAGGTCACCATAAAAACAAGAGAGAGAGAAAAAGAAAAAAAAGATAGCAAAAAATGTATCCGAAAATACAATATTGAAATGACAATCATCCTGCCTATTTCCATGTCACATCATATTCTTCTTGGAAGAAACATGTCCTTAGCTGGGCAAGATAAACTCTATGTAGGTGCATTGTTCATTTCAAGCAAAACTCGTAAGAAAAATGAGTCCTATACATTTAGTTTGACTGACTCACATTTTATATGGCTTTTAGTCATACACACACACACATCCTGCAATGTTTGTTCAAGCAAGAGAGATCTCCCCCTCAGCAAATTGGGTCTTTTTCTTCATTACTACCTGGAACATCAGCCTGCTTTCTCCCAGGGTCCTAATTTCCCTTCATTTCATCATGATCAAGCCCAAGGGTGCCTGAGATGGCAACACTGACACAAGCCCTGAGGGCAGAAGGGGAAGGAGAGGGTCAGGGTTTGATTTCATCTGGCATCCTTAGCTGTTGTTTCCCAATGGGTTCTGATGTGGTACCCAAATGAAGGATGAATGCTTTTCAAAGTAAGCACAGACAAAGCAATATTAAATATTTAATTTCCCGAGGCAAAGGGCAAAGTCCCAGAGCTCTAGAAAGCTAATGGACCTCAAGCTAGATAAGATGATTTTTAAGTAGTAAATACCCATGCAGAATCTACAGCAAACTCAAAAGTTTTATTACAGAAGGGGGAAAGATATTTTACTGAGAAATTCTATCCATATACATTTATTTGAGATTATAAGAAATTAACAAAAATAGAAATCAGTCCTAATTCTCCCCTGACATAGTCCTCTTTTTGTCTCTCAAGCCGGGGTGGATTAACAGCACTAAGTTTACATAAGTAATTTCAGCACACTCTGCAGCATTATGCCATTGCTATCCATTTCAAACAGGAGTAAAGATCCTATAAATAGTTCATCATTTCAAGAAAACCAGTGACAGCCAGTTAGTTTCATTCAAAAGCCTCCACAGGAACAGTGAAAGGAGAATTTCAGTTTTCTATCACTGAATGTCCTTTGGACTAGTGACCATTCCCCTATTTTCTCCTGTTTAATGTGTGCATACACACATACACAAAGATCTTTTTTTTTTTTCCTTTTTCTTACCAAACAAATAGTCATAAAGGCAAATGTTTGGAGGCAGTGCTGGCCTAGTAACAACCCCATCATTCATCAGGGCTTTAGTTCAAGTTGTGATGTGCTTTGCACAGTGCCTAACACCCACCACCAGCTTTGGAATTTCAACTCAGACTTGAAGAGTGTTGTCAGATCACATGTCTGAATGAAACTGGTTGCTCGGGGTATTTGCATGGGTGACTGGACAGCGAATGAGAGTCAAGCTCTGCAATGCAAGGGGCTGGCAGAATCTCTCCCATCAGACATAAATTCTGAGAAGAATACAAGCGAACCTACTTTAGGTGCACTTCCCATAAACAAAACTCTAAGAGCAAGAGGAATACTTTCAGCAAATGCTAAATTTTCACTTCACCCCTGCCCTTATTTCCCTGTTTTCCTTAAAAAACCATCTGGATGAAACCTTTTGATTCAGAGATGTCACCACAGTGTTTAGGGGAAGACAAGGCCTAAGACATCTTGCCTTCACTGCCCAGGAGAAACAGTGCAGCTGAGAAAGTGCCTTTCTGTCTGCAGATTAATCATGTGTGATATTCAGAAACTGAAGGCAGATGCTACTTTTATCCAGCTGAGGATTGCTGAGGATTATTTATCATGGTCTGATATTTATACTTTACCCAATAATTATTTTCCTGTTATGGCAGGTGTTAACTTATCATTTTCCATATGGCCAGAAAGGTGTTAGACCTTCCCTAATTATAGATAAAGCTATATTAATGGCTGCAGAGCAACAACATCATCTGTGATGCTGAAAAAAAGCCTATGAAGTCTTCCCTCCCACAGCAGGGGGATCAATAGAAACTTAAAATAAAAAAGTTTCTGTGCACTAAAATAACCAAATTTCTTTAGAGAGAATGAAAATGCTCATGGTTCCTGGTTCAGAGAGATGATAGTATTGGTGTATTTTAGGGCTATAAAGCTTATATGTTTGTCCCAGTCATATCAGACATTCTACTTAAATCTACTGCCCACTTTACAAAACTTTCTTCTATTCTACATGACAGCTAGAACAGTAGATCTGTGTATTCTTATAACAACAAAGGCAATTTTACAGCTGGCCCATAACATCATGCCTGGGAATAATTTGCATCAGAAGAAGCAATACCGAAGCATAAATATTAAGATGACTGCAGCCCCTTTGGTATACACACAAAAAGGGGACACAGCTGCTGAGAGAGAGGAGGTCTGTTTGCATTTCTGCATAAGCCTTGAGAAGAAGACTTTTTTTGTCAGGAAGTCTTGACAAGAAGTCTTTCCTACCTCCCTCTCCGTTACTTTCTTGCAGGCTTTCTCCTGTGATTACACTCCTTACTGCCCGAGCCCAGACAGGTATTTCTCCAAATCCCATTGATTCTCCTTAGCAAGCCTGAGAACACAACATCACCCAAGACGAGGATTCCCCCTCCTGCTCCAGGAACCCCGAACGCCAGTAACCCGTGTGCTCATCCTGATTGTCCAGCCTCTAGAAATGAGGGGAAGGGCTGTGTGATGGGAACATCGGAATTTACAGACATTTGTTTTAAATCATCCTTGGGCAAAAACTGCCCGGTAGACTGGAAACTGATTGCACTGCTGAAAGGATGATCCAGTTACTTTCTGGAAGTAACTGCTTTGCAAGGTAATGGGCAAAATGCAGTGCAAGCAGCTTGCTCTTATACTGGTTCCTGCTCCACCAGACACAGTAGCTGTCATTAAGGTCTCCAGCCAAAGAAAAAGGAGTTTGGCAATAAAAGAAAATAAATTTATTCCTTTCTTTCCTTTTCCTGCAGGCTGTTCCTACCAAATGACATTCAGTTACTCTGTGGGCCGTGGCATTTGCTAACATCTGACTAAAAACTCTGCACTGTGTCGTATTCTGGAAATTGTTCTGGAATTGGTGGATGGCTTCCTTGCCAAAAAATTTAAAATGTTTTCTATACTGGGACTCAGGAAATTATTATTTTAGCATGTTTACCTGCTACCTACAAGAGACATCAAGGTTTTCTTGACATCAACAGTAACTCAAGCAAACAGGACTAAGATATTGCGTGTCACAAGAGTGCCCAGTGGTCACGTCTTTTTTCATGGGTCTGGGTCAGTGCACCATGAATGAGAGGGCTGAGTATTCAGGCTCCCTATCACTTTCTGAGTGGATGCAGGTATAGCACTAGGAAAGAGGGAGAGTTACAGCTTTTCTCCAAATTGAATCTGTCTTATGGGTCACCAGCTGATCGGCAGAGGAGCCAGGTCAGCTCTTCTGACAAAAAGAAACCATCAAGGCAAAAATTATTTCCCCAAAGCCTAATTATTTCCAAAAACCTAATCCCAACTGCCATTGCTAGATTTGGCTTTATCATCTGAACAGCCCTATTGTCATTTCTCACCTCTGACTTTGAGTCGTTAGACCTGGAGAAATTTCACTGGGTCTCACACAGTCACATCAGTGTATGATTTTTTTCTTATTTAGAACAACACAAAATGAGTTTTCTTTTCCGAGGACTGAGAATGAACAGGGGTCACAGAAATACTGAATATTTATCATTATTAAATTCTTCTTTAGACGTTACCTTTGAGATCAAGTAAATTACCAAATTTACCAGAGAAAAAACCTCTTTTCTAAGGCATACTGCAGCAATAAAAGCTCCTCACTTTCAAAGCATTTTGCATGATAGTTTCAAAATACATGATTTTAAACACATATTTTATTCAGAATTATAGTTTTGCTGGGGTTTTTTTAAGGTATTCATGCAATGAGGTTTAGATTTTGGGGCACCTTTGTATAACAGGGACCCCACACTCAAAGCCTCTGCAGACAATTAAAGCCCCCAGAACTCCCAGCACCAGATGACATTCAAGCTGCAATGCAACTGAGCACAAGTTGCATAATTGCACATGAATAAGGTCTTCATAAAACAGATACTGCTGCACTCCCTCCTTCCCACCAGTACTCCATCCCAACATCTCTCCAGATGCGTACATTTATTCCACTACAGCAGCAAATATACATCCAGATTGCACCCACTGAGCTGCGATGAAAGGAGCTTCCCTGCTGAATGTGAGGGTTTGCTAGGCATAAAGTGCATGTCAGCATTTGCATCTGTAATTTCAACCTATGTACAGCACTATGGAAAAATCCAGCTGCGTCTTTGGGCATCCCTAGTTCTTCCATGTCAAAAAACTGCAGGTCCTGACAGGTTACATTGGGATTTCAATTAGAAAGGGAGTTTTTCATTGCACCAGAACTGCTTCTTTCCATTTGTTTCACTGGACATGCCCAGTTTGGCCAGCCATGGCCCTGGTCAAGTACTGAGCAGAAACAATGCACAGAGATATGTAAGCCTGCTCTGTAAGGATCTTTATGCTTTTCTTTTCCCAATAGTTCTTCCTCTTCTGCACATGACCATTCTTCTACCCCAGAAACATATTAATGTGAATTTATATGTAGTAGGGAAAAGAAAATAGTATTCAAGTATTTAAAAAATCTGTTTGGATTTGCCTTAAGGAGTCTCAGAGACATGTAAACTAATATAAAATTCATGCACCCCAATCCACACCCTTCAGCTTCATACAGTCCCATGCATCCAATTCTATCTCTAATAACCTTTTAATATCATTTCCTCCTCTGCCTTCAGCAAGTCCTATAGCATTCACCTTTGTCCTCAGAGAAATCTAGGTTAACATTACATTTGTGTAGCAGGTTCTACATTTTTTATTTTATTGGAAAAGCAGTCTAGCATGAAAGAGTGAAGGCACAACCTTAGAATTACCTGAACCAGTGGAGAGAGATACTTCCAATCACCAAGGGAAAATCACTTAATACAGTTCAGTCCTCTTATGAGACAATCTATTTGCCAGACAAAGCAATTATTTCATTTGGATAGTCTCTGCATTGCTCTATGAACCTCGAGGCTGAAATGAGGTTAAACATTCATGTATTATCCTGAGTATCAGGTAGCAAGTAACATACAAAATTTTTCATTAATTTGTTTTTTCTTATAAGAAAAAAAACCCCACATAAATATGTAACACGGAAAATGTAAATTATTTTTTAAATTGTCCTGTACTTTAGAAAAAAAACCAAATAACAAAAAACAAACAACACATCATGCTTAAGAAAATGGCAGAAAATTAACCTGAAATGTTAATATACTTTTTCACAGTATGAAGCCTTTGGCAGATTATCATATTCCTCTTTGTATAAATTTGTCACAATCCTAAGAAAATATATTAAAAGCCATTTACACCTAGATGCACAGACAGCATTTATCTGTATTTAAAATACAAGCACAGCTATAATGGTACCTGCAGACCTCTATTTTTCTGGAAAAGCACAATATCTAAAGCCATGCATGCTTCTCTTTGGTTTAGAAATAGTACACCAGTGAATTTTCAGAGAAACAAAAGGCTAAATTTCTTCAGAGATGAGAAATAAATCAGTCTTCATGCTAGCTCAGCTCTGTGTCCCTCACGGGTGTAACAAAAGTGCTTAGGTAATTCTCAGAGGTTTCTGCAAACATCCTACATGTCAGCCTGTATTACACACACTCTCAGAACAACAAATTCAGGCAAACTCTAAAAGGTGAAAGAATTGTTCTTGCAAGTCTGGAAACTCTGCTACGAACAGTAGACACTGGAAAACTTTAGAGAAGATGTTCACTATCTGCTTCCCAAGTCACAAAAATTATCATCCACTGCTTGTGCCTTTTCACCTAAAGTTTTACAAACATCCAAGCTCAGCTCTTGCACTGGGAGCTACCCCAGATCAATGGTGACAGAAAGAGCTGCATTGCTTTGAACGGATCTGCTTCAGGTAGGAACAGCTTCTTGTTATGGATTTATGCACTGAAGTGCATGAGTGTGTGCAGAGAGGTGCTCATTCACAGAACCAGCTTAGTACACAATGGAAGCAAATATAGTCTGTAAAACAGAGAAAAGGACTCAACACCAGTCCCAGTATTTCTATTCCATGAAGTAAAATAGACTAAAAGTTCTTTAAAACTCTCAAACCCTGCAGATTGCATTGCTTGGTTTGTTTCCTGTAGAACCTCTCATATTATTTCAGTATATTAGAAACACAGAAGTAAGTACAAATATAAGTAAAACTGAAGTGAAAGCTGTACTTTCAGCTCCTTTTGAATTTATCCCATAAAAATTAATTATCTGAATTTGAAGTAAGCAAATCTCACTGAAGACAGAATTAGTCCCAGCAGAGGAATGCTCTAGAGACAGAGAACTCCACTGCCTCCCTTGGCTGAGTGCTGCCATGGGAGTACCAGGACGCAAGTGTGCTGTCTGTGAATTCAGGGCATGGATGCAACCAGGCCACCCAGTGCCAGGGGGAACCTTTGCAGGCAGTCCCTGGTGAGAACTGAGACCTCCTGCAGTCCCTGGGGGGAGGAAGAAGGAGGCTCCCTGATGGATCACGGGTCTGTGCCAAGTTGCAAGCGTGGGCACAGCCTTCCCTTCCAGCTCCTCGAGAACTGGCAGCTGTTTGACTGCTCCCTGCTCCCTCCCAAGAAAGAGAGAGGTTACAGGCTTCGGGGCGGAGGGTGTGGGTGGGGTAGAATTGAGATGCACTCCAGTACAAATTTAGCAGTGGAAAGTAAATGTTTTTTACATGTGTATACATGCACAAATACATACAGACTCCACTTTTCAGTTCAAAACGAACTTCACTTTTACAGCCCTGTGGTGCTGCTTTCTCCTCGTAATTATGGGCTTACAAATACAAGCGACCACCCAATCTTACCTTTAGCATGGTGAACATCTTGCTGCAATAATGAAATGAGCACAACATAAAGACTTATCTGGATATTACAATTCTGGCTGTATACACTTAGCCTGCAATAAGGGATTGAATTTAAATGTTTATAGCTTTCCAAACACTATTATGCGCTTGCAAATGTTAATTCAGTTTCAATGAAAGAGTCAATTTTTTTTAACAATATAGAATGCATTTTAATACACTATTACGCACAATAGGCCGACAGCGAATGGACTCATAATTGATTTAGAAGCATGTTCTACCATCCTGCTCCTTCTATCTCTTTAGTAAATCACTTTTTAATCGGGCTAGTCTACGCTGACCCATACAGAGCTTTATTTAATTTATTATGGAATTTATATATAAGGTTGACTAGTAATGCATGGCTACAGCAGCATTAAACAAATTGTACAGTGAATAACAAAGAGGGAAAAGAGAAAAAGAATTCAAATAGCCTAAGCATATTGCCGAGGTTAAGACAGGTTCCAAATGAGCAATGTTATTCAAATGCTTAAGAACAGGAAAGACGAAAAGGGCTCTGACACCATTATGGTTTGTACAGGGAAAAAAAAAAAATGGCTGGGTTTGAGTCAATTATTAAAGAAAAGATAAGGGAGAGAAAAATCTCACAAAATGCATTAGTTGGCTCTCATTCCTCCTAATACAAAGGAGGATAATTACAATAAAACAAGAAACAGAGGCCTAATAATCACTCCAAAGCTCTCTTTTTCTGTGTGCCTACAAACTCTACTGAAAATACCAACAAAGACAAGGAACTGAATTAATGCTGCAGTGAGAGTTTTTCTGTTACTCAGTAAGTATAGGATAAAGCCTAGCAAAGATTCAGAATAGGGCCTACCAATCTATAGTCAGCATTTCACGAATTATTTGCAGAATGCTTTAACTCAAGATGTCTAAACATGTGTGCATATTTAGAATACACATGCATGCACATACATTTAGCTGCATAATAACACATATATATATTACTTTCGCCAGTTTTTAAAAAATTAAATTCTCCATTCTTTTCCTTGTTGGAGACGGGAAGCGTCTGCTCAGGCATCAGTTTGTGTATGACTGAATGGGGAGAGCTGCCATATCCATGCATACACTTTCCCCGTTCTTGTGGAAGCTCACTGCTCACAAGAAGGGTTCAGCAAGAAAAGAAACCCCCGATGTATCTGTCATAGTTAAATACAGTTCTCTTTCTACAGTTTTTGGCACACACATGTCAAATTTGCAACTCCTGATGTGAAAACAATCCCAATGTTTTATTTTTTATTTTTTTTCCCAGATACGTAAAAACAACACACTGAAGACCTTGTGAAAATGACCAGACAAAGCATAGGAACAAAGCAAGTCCTTTCTGACAATGAAGAGCTCCTGCCTTACCAGCTAGATGGCCCAGGAGATCTGTAATAGGATGGGAGCATTTGCTCAGTGACCACTGGCTTGAAACCACCTCCAGGTCATTATCGAGTTGCCATCAGTCACCACTGGTTTGGGAGTCAACTTGAAATGAGTTGGTCCTCTCGGCCCAAGGTCCACATCATAAATTGGCAACACTGAGAGAGTCTTGGCAGGGAGGTCAAGGATTGAATGGGTACAGAGCCTCATCTCTAAAGGTGATCTGTCTAGGTCAGGGTTCAGACATATTTGTGAGAGAAGCAGGCCTTGCCATCGTCTCCTGCTGTACAACTGCAGAAAATACAGGAATTCATCTTCAAGTGCTGTCACAACCCAGCACCTTTCACAAGGATTAAGTGCCCATTAAAAAAATACATTCATCTGCAGCAAGACAAGCCTGCACCTTTTAAATCACACCTATCGTTACAGCAGTACTTTACATTGTGAAGTTAAGAACAAACAAAAAACAACAGCAAAAGTGCAGTCGATTTTATTTCAGCCTTAGAAAACCAAACTGCAAATCTTATACACAATTCTGAGTTTTACATATTCTGCAAGGGGTCTTCCTCCCGTAACTGCGGCAGAAAAATCCATAAACACATCAAGACTGGTCAAGGCCAATTCTGCTAACTCGAAATACTCGCAGAGACTGATTTCAGAAGACCCTTTAGAAACCACTTTCCACTTTAGCTTGTCCACAAGAAAAAAAATAGATCAAATCAAAGGACATGATTCATTTCATTTGACAGAGACTGTAATTTCCACTGAAAGGGGTATGTTTACATGGCAGGTAAGCTGCCATGGCTTGACTATAAACCTAAAACCTGTTTTCCTTGAAATACCGATTGTGTGCAATGCCATCCCAAGAAGTTTCTGTTCCATGGGACTCCAGAAGCAACTCAGTCATTATCTGTCTGATGGAGGAGTGGCCACTTGGCACATGCTTGCAGACCCTCTTGGCTGAGCAGAAAGTATGAAGACTGAAGTGCTGCTCTGATTAACACTGTGAAAATGACCTCCAGGGTGATTGCTTCCTTCAGGACCAAAAGCCCAATTACAACTACAGAGATTTCAGGCTCCTGCAGCCCTCCAGACTGAAGGTCAGGAAGAGAGACAGGTATTGCATTCATGGTATGTTTTGCACAGCCTGCAGAGTAAGGCCTGTAGCTTGCCAAGTTACCTCATTGCCTTCCCTTATCCCTAATTCTGTGATTGTGTTTTAAAAGATGAATGTCATATCCTGTTTAGGGCTAAATGAATAAAATGTATGAATAAATGAAGGTACCTATTACAAATATTACAGCCTCTATAATCTCCACATTTCCAAGGATTTGAATGTATAAGTGCAACACAGCCACTGTAGCTGCAAGTGTAAGTAACTTCTCCAGTCCTCCACGCTATACAAAAGAGAAGGTCAGTAATATATTACACTTAATGCTATTTTGACAGGCTGGATTACCTAAACAACAGTTCATGTGTATTTAAACAGAAATAACAGAGTTGTCAGGGATCTGCAGCTTTAAGTGCCCAAAACACCAGATGTTTGCAGTGCAATAGACCTTCATATTCAGAAAAGAAAATAAATTGGGACTCAACTATCTGATCGCTGAGATCAGCGTCAATTCCACAACAGATTAATCTTTGATCATAGTATACTTGAGTTCTGCAACACCCAAATACAGAAAGACATTTTAAAAATTAAACAAGAGACACAACAGTGACAATAGCAAAATAATGCTGAATAACTATATTATAAAAAGAGACTATTTCATATTCATTTTTCTCTTAAAAAACCCGAAACTTCTCCAAACCACTTGAACAAAGCCTAAGCCACATACAATTGGTGTGCAGGAGGAGAAAAGCCTGAGACCAAGGATCTCTGCAGAAGGGACAAAATACAGACACTAACTATATAATCCTAGTCACATGAATCCCTCCAGACCTAATCCAGGATCCTGTGCAATCCACTCAGCCCCACTGTCAAAGAGAGTGTTAGAAGAGAGAAGCAGATTCAGGTGGGCTCTCCCACTTTCCCCAGGTCACAGCAATGTAATCAATTCTACAGCACCTGCAGGAACAGCTTTACTGCTACTGTGGCAACAACTTGCAGGCATCTGTCAAGGATCAAGATCCCCCACGCAAGAGACTACACACACTAAAATATAAAGCTCACTCCAACTTCACATTTACTCAGCTACGGCATCCCTGAAGAGTCTAACCCCTTAGTACTACCCCTGGTAGCAAAGTTCTGAGGGGAGACATGCCACTTAGAAGCCAGAGATGGCAAAAGATGCAGCAACCCTGAGGGAAGAAACCTTGGACAAACACACCTTTCATTTTGGGTATAATAGTTCAACATTTCATAGCAGGGTGGCAGTAGATATAAAAACAGATAGAAACCACAGAATGTAAATGAAACTCCTCAAAGCAGAACTTGAAAAGAAGTTTGTCCTTGCTCCCTTTCTAGCTAGCCAGAAGCATAGGTAGGCTGCTATTCTGAATGTGACTCAAGACATTTATTAATCCAAGTATGCTAAGAACTTCCTCATCGCCAAGATGCAGAGTTATTTCTACTTCAACCAGATTATGCCCTTCAGCCGTTTAAAATAAAAATGCTGCTGTTTAAACAAGTATTCTCATTATAGATGTAATAAAACTCTGAAGCACTGTTGAAAGTTATGCAATAATTTGTCTCCTAGGAAAGATGAATGGTGAAGTTGGGTGCCCAGGACTTAAAATTCATTAATGTCTTAATAGTGAAACAGATACTAATCTCTCTTCATTAGCTCACCAAAATGAACCAAGGCAAGTTAGAAAATGTTCTGAGACATTATTTGATTTCAAATGAATATGCCTCAAGTATCGTCTTCCAAAAAGCCATTATAAACAACACAGAAAGGGGAAAATCATTTGAAAAATTACTTTGACATTGTCCTTTAATCATGCATTGTGTTCAGGAAAATTATTCTAATGCATCTCTCACATGACTAAATGGTTGCAGTATATAAATAGCATACTCTCCAGAATACCATGCGGAACATCTGATGAGATAATGCATTACACAAGAACTAAATTATATTTAAAAGAACATGATGATAGAGTGAGATGCTTTTAAAACATAAAATAGGTAAAGAAAAACAAAAATCCCATAGGGTTAGGGTATTCTCTATAGTGGCAAAATACTATCCCATTCCAGTAATGATTATGTTAAAAATATCTCTATCATTTTATTGTTGTTTACTAATTCAAATGGATTTTTTTCCTACTGATTCAGCTTTCACTGTAATGTCTGAAGGGAACAGAATGAAAATTTTAGTCCCTGATCAGAATTATAATCATCTTCTGGAAATACAAGAATGCAAAATTTTGAAAGGTATAAGAATGCACCCTATTAGCAAGTACCCTAAGCACAACCAATTGAACAGATTCTATTTCTGTACGCAATAAAATAATATAGAATCAAATAATTCTTTTAAAATAACCAAAATTTAGGATTTCATGACCACTAAATAATCCTCATTCTTTCTTTCTTTCTTTCTATTAGGCTGTATGAGATTGAATAAGAGTTAATGTTCTCTAGTACATGGATTGCAAAGAGGCTGTCATGGTGGAAATTTCAGGTGGAAGACAGTCAGCTTCCATTTGCATTTTGGAGATGAAGAAATTCTAACTTCTGCTCTTGACATGAAATGCAAAAAAAAAATCATTAGAAAACAACAATGTGCACATTAGATACTGCTCACACAATTGTTGTACGATGGGAATTGGTTGCACAACATGGACCAGAATGACAAAAGAGCCTAATTTATTTCTTTTCTTGGCTTGCTACTGCATGGCTTCCCAGTTCTCCAGTTCTCATTTGAAACTAAATATTTGAATATTTATCTAATGCATCAGGCACTAACCACAAACCTCCCAAGTGTATGAGGAAGACTCAAGGGACTGTCCCAGACCAGGAGGTGAAGACAACTGCCCCAACATGACATCACCAGCTCACAGCATCACTTCCTGATGACTTTGCTGCCAAACTTCAGGCATGCCAGAACTGGAAAAAATGAGCTGGCTTTTTTACCCTGGTATTTCTTTTCAATGTTGTTTCAAACTTATTTATCGTGCTGAAATTATGTACTGGCAAGCACAGCAGGTGTTTATTTTTAAAAGTCGCAGCAATTCCAGAAGACTGAAGATACTGCCATAGGGCAAGGAACAAAACTATGAGGCCTGCATCACTCACAAGCCAACAGAAGATTGATGGCCCATTTAAACCCAAATTATAAGTAGCTTCAGTACATTAATATTAATTAGGTCAAGACTAATAGGCTCTCATGAGTGGACTGTTTAACAGGTCAGAGGCAATGAAAAGGTGGTAAACAATTTACTGCATAATGAAGTTTGCAGGCACATGGCACATGTCTCTACTACTGTAACTGTGCACCTCACTCCAAATCAGACAGCTAAAAGCTGGTCAGACCACTTGCCTACTCAGATACATGTGAACACCAAAATCATTTCACTAAAAATGCTCCAAATTCCAGCCAGGGAGCACTTTCAGTGTATCTGAGAATGCAAGGCTGGGGGTTTTGTGGCAGGAGGAACTGGGGAGCATCCATCAGTGGCCATGTCCTTTCACACCCCTTCAGGTAGAACACTTCAGCTCCTCCTACAAAGCGCTCCCTCACAGGAAGAAAGGACACTCAAAGCTCATCCTTCCCACAGATTCATTCATTGCTTGGCCTGTCATTTGTTACCACATTAGGTGTTCCCTGGGCAGTACAACTTGTAACATGGACAGGCATCCAATTAAGGAGATCACTTATTGCACAAAGATCAAGTTCAACATTTTCCTAATTGTATGGTAACACATTCTGATCAATAAAAACAAAAAACTGGAAGTGCAAAAGAGCAGTCATGCAAAGTGCACATGGACTTTATTTGTGATAAATACCTTGACAAAAGTATGCATGAATGTTGATGTGCATTAAAAATAATTTTATTACTTTATTCTTATAAGTGGAGTCAATTTACACATCTCATTTAATGATTTTCATCACAGAACATTTGCACTTTTCTGAAAATAACAGTATTTAGAAAAGTGCTCTACATTTATATTCCTTTTCTTATTTGTATTACTCACGAAGACCACAAAGGCTCCTTCCATGGACTAAATTTCTATCCTTGTGCTATGTTTTGAAACTCTTCCTGCTGCCACTATTAAATTCAGAACTGTGCAGAAGGACTGCCCAATGCATCCCTACCACTTAAGTTCCACTTGAAATCTCAAAATAGCATTCAAGTGGAAGGAAAGTACAGCAGAGGCCAAGGGTGGGCTCTTTACAGAGGGATCAATTTCAACCATTGGCAAGAATAACAGGGCAAGTCTGAAAAGGTATGGCTCATATTGGGAGTCTTTATTATTTTTTATTTATCTGTGATTTTGAATGTTTTTACTTCGGGATCCCCCACCTGCTGCTCTCCCCTTTTTCTCAAAGGGCATAATTTTCCAGAAGTACTGATCATCTCCCTTTGTAAACCAAGTACTTTAGACATGCCTCAATTCAGACATGAAAGAATTGAGATTCCTCAAAAAATCAGACAATTCTGAAGGTTTTGCCCACATGGTTTTACTTCAAGCTGATTTTATTTTTTCATAATGCATTGATTCTAAAGGAAACATTTTATTATTGCCCATATAAAACTGACTGAATTCTGCCTTTCACCCTGTACCATGACTTGCCTGGCTTCAAGTTATCTACCAATGCTTGGCATGGAACAAGGGCAGGAAGGATGTGAAGGTGCAGGTGTTGGTCCTCAGGCTCACAGGCACAAACTGAGTTCCCTGGAATATGACACATTGGAGTCAACTGAATAATGCAAAGAGACAAAACAGTTTTGAAAACCTAATCTTTAGCAGAAAAGCAGTGGGGAAGGACAGTAAGTAACAGTAAGATTAAATGTGTAGATCTTGCAAGGTGCTGAGGGTGTCTGTGTCCTCAGAGCTTCCAAGCAAGCGTGGTCGCTAAGCAAAGCCACTGAGTTTTATATGGGTCATGTAAAGACACAGCTTGAAAGTTAACTGTTTTAACACAACCAATACCTACCTACTGAACATCTAAAATCGTAATTAAAACACCTGTTGTGACAAAAATGGAAGATTATGATACCCTATCACTCCTCTAGGAGTCACTGCTATCCATTACCAGCTTTCAGTGTTTTACTGCAAACACACCAGAATAGATTAAAACACAACAAATTCACATGACATATTAACATGTTATACACAAACGGCACTTCTAAAAATCCAAGCATCAGCATGTTGATGATATAGGGGGGATAAAGGTAATACATTTTCTTTTTCTCTCCTGTTTCTTTGGTGCTAAATTTATCTAGGTCCCTGAAAAGCAACTTTCTGAGAAAATCTATCAGATCCAAATACCACAGAATGTGATTTATATGTACAGCCAGAAGGAAATCTGCGATTTCCTCTAGAGTCACAGAGCATCTTTCTGTCTGCCCCTGACAGACAGGAAAAATGCTTCCTCTAATCATGCAGATTATGAAGCTGGTTTAAAACCATATGAGGCAACAACTGCTGGCATGAGGTCCTGGCACATCCCCACCTCCAAGCTCATTGATCTGACTAATTAGACTACCTCGATGTTACATTTTCTCTTCTGAATAAATAATTCCGTTTGGACACTGTGGTTGATGTGTTCTCAATGCTTTGCAACACTCGTAATAGGGCTCAAGTCCTGCTTATGCAAAGGAATGAAATGTAATTCCCATAGGCAAAACACACATGACAAAACCTACACCCTCTCTCTTCCATAGGAAAAAAATAATTTTCTTTATCACAAAATATTGATATTTTAGAATAAAAGAATGCAAAGGAAATTTTCTGTAATATCCAACACTTCTGCTGCACTGAACAGGGTTTAAGGATTACTTCAGCAGCTGTTCTTGTATCTCTTCCAGCCAATGGCTCTGTGGGCCAAAAGGCAGAACTGTGAATAGCTTACACCTCATACAGTTCCAGTTTCCTCACTCCAGAGGCACTGACTGTGTCATGGTTCTCTGAGAAATCTCAGTCAAATTGAGTCACTCTATCAAAGGCAGTTCCTTTTACCTCAGATGTAGCTACACCATCAGCAGCACCAGGAGATCCAAGCAAATGGAAAGCTCACGAAGAGATGCTATGGAGCAATTTGGGCAACAGAGTCTGACACAGCCTCTAAGTGTCACTGGGGAGCTGTGAAATCACACCTCAACTCCTCAGCAACAGAACGGCCCACCAGCACTACAGAAGAGACACAGATGCTTTATGTAAGCACACGACTATCCTTGGTGTTTGTACAATCTCCTTTATCCATGCAAAACAAATAACGAGTGCAAAATCCTGTGGAGAGCCCAGGGAGAACCTGCTGCATGTCACAGAACTGGAAAGAAGGGAAGAACAGTGAGGCTGGATTAAGGAGGTTATAAAACATTAAATCATGTATCCTTTAACCCAATTTAACTTATAAATTTAACCTAAACATGCTCCAAAACAAACACAGCATTGTGACACTGAAGTCACCAGTTCCTTATTGTTTCAAGCAGCAACATGTATAAAGTGATGCAATACAGGCTCCAGAATAGCAAATTATTTGATCACATACTTATCTTGAAGTGTACCAGAGTGCAATTTGACCTTGTATTTTTCTCTGCCCACAGAGAAAAAAATTTTGTCAGTTTCCAAAGTTACACCTTGTCCCAGCAATGTCCTGCTGTCACCTGTTCTGCCATTTTCTGGCTTCCCCAGTTTTGTCAGTGGAGCTGTTTGGGGACATGATGAGGCCGTGCTCTGATCTGCTGGAACAATCTAGCAGCAATCAACCAACCCAACCCCACAATATGCTCTCTCAGCCATCAGCAACAGGGGATTTTTGAAGCAGCTTTCCCACTAAGCACACAGCGCAGTCTCCAGGTACAAGGAATGCAGTTTCCCACCCTCAAAAAAGTAATGTCCTCTTAAGTTTTCGTTTTTTTTTGGTTTTTTTTTTTTTTTTTTAAGGGCTGTGCTGAGATCACAGACAGCATCTCACCCATTTTATTATAAACATGCCACTCTCATTCTAAAATTCGCCTTGAAGTATTTGTTGTCTCAGGGTCACTGATATTCTGATAAACTTCCCTTTCATTATATGCATAGTCAATCACGCTTTGCATATGCAATACAGGGCACATAAAACCTGCCACAAGCATAAGACAGGTGCCTCCTTAAGGTCCCTTATTTATAACTTCCTAAAGCCCGACTCCTTTAAGACAGGTTTAGCTCTGCTTATCTGATGGAGGAGCAGGGCTGCAGACTTGTGCAGTGACTGAGCTCATTCATCCCCAAGCAGCAACTGAAGTTAAGGTCTAATACATGGAGTGTACTCCTAAACACTCAACAAACAATTGTTTCATTTCATTTTACACTGCAAAAGTATTACTACACATCAGTTATTTTGCATTGTCTCTTTGCATTAAAACACTGTGAAGAAAGACTATTTCCATTTTTAGAAGGGAAATCTCTCCTCAGAGTATTTTTCTTAAAGACATTAAGGGCAAATACACATTAATAAGACTTTTCCTCCCTTCCCAGCCCTATATAACCTCTTCTGAAGGTTCACTAGGAAATAAGCTACAAGCCATCCAGTACAGTATTTCTGCTTTAGTAAGATGGACATGTAATCAAAAGAAGCAAATTGGTATAAACTGCTATAAGGTAGAAATGCTGTATACTGCAGAAAATGCATTTATTCCAGTTCACTATATGCAGTCAAAACTGGAGGGAAAATCCAGATGATCAGTAATTTCACAGTTGGCTGCCTTCTCTCCTCTTTGATATTATTTGTAAAATCTTTCCTTGGCCTCTGAATGGATGAGCAAAGTAATAATTCATTCATTTACTTGTGGGTAGGAGAAATTAAAATAGCTCACTTTATTGAAGATGCTGAATAGACAAGAAATACTTATTCTCTGAATCAAATTACTGAGATGTCATAAATTATGTTAAAAAATTTTCTATCATCTACAATGCTAGAACGATATAAACAAGAGGCAAAACCTAAGAGATCGGTTTGAGAAACCTAATATTGAAGAACATGAATAGTCTTTGTTCTGGACAATATCTGGATTTGACAGAGGAAAATTAAATAAAATCTTGGAAAACCTGGGCAAGTGTTTATATAGTTTATCAGTGCATCTGTTATGCAAACAAATATTTACATAAAAGGTAGGTCTGGTATTCCAAAAGAAAATGTATGACTGAAATTGATATATCTGACACCCAATTATTTTCACCTTTTTCATTCAAAGATGAGGTTCCTTGAATGGCCATGACAAAACTAAATGAACCAAGGAAGTTCAGAAGAAAGTACTTTTAAACACATGAACAGTCCCATAAGGAATTGAACTATGTTGCATTTTCCCGAGTACATAATTCCATAATTGTGCCAAAGCCTCCACAGAGGGCATTTTCACCCTTTACCCCTTCAGCTCTGGGAACACAGTTCCCACAGCAGCAGCCGCACAGGTAAAAGCACCGAAACTAAAGGGTTGGCAGGAAAAGTTGGCATCCGAGATTAATTCGGTGGGAGCTGGCTATCTAAATCCATCTTTTCTTTACAAAACTGTGACCCTCAGGCTGCATTTATATTCATGCTTTGCTTTAGAGCAGGAGGGCATTTGTGAAGCAAATTCCCTGCCGGTCCCTCCACAGTGAGCCCTGATTCCAGCCACAAAGCCGGTTCGGAGCTCCTCAATTAGCTTGCTTTCAATGAGATTGTTTGAGGCTAAGAAAGTCTGCAGCAGGGAATTTCCTCTCACCCCTCAACTCCAAACAACAGCTGTCCAGTTTTTTTTGAGGAAACCAGCCCTGTTTTGTTTTGTGTTAAGGTCTTTTTTGGGTTTTTTTGGTTTTTTTTTTTTTTTTTTTGGGGGGGGGGCTTTTTGTTGTTTGGGTTCTTTTTTAGTAGACCACTTCATCAATGCATTATGCCTAAATGAATGGCCAAGACTGGCACTCTCAGCAATTCTTCCCAACATAAAGTGGTTACTCCTGCAGCATAAACAGCTCTCTAAGAAAACATGACCTGGAAGTTGAACTTGCTTACAAGAGGACTAAATCAATGCTCCAAAAGAGCAACAGCTTCACATTCTGAAAAGTTGCCACTAGGCATCATTTGCACATCTTGTAATAAAAACAAAGTAGAATGCTGTGTGATGTATTTACGGATCTTTTACTGTGGGCAAGGCATTTCACAAGGAGTGAGCTTTATGAGCTACCAATTAAACATTCTGGCTTTCTCCAGCATGCACTCTCAGTAGGGGAACCCCAGAAAAAAATCCCAGGAGGGGTGGGGAGGCCCCCCAGCAATGCAGACTCTTGGAAAGCCTCCTGCCAACAATGGGTACATTCTTGAAAAGGGCTCTCTTCCCAGCAGTGTTAAATTCCTCCAAGGGGAACCTCCCTCTAGTGAGGGGAACTTTTAGAAGAGGGACACGCTCAGCGAGGTGAAGAAGAAAAACCACGGGGGACAATTTGCTTACAAACACATTAACAGTAATTTCTATAATTTCTGCAAAATCTGTAATTTCACTTGAGGCTATGATTTACACAGATCTTCAGCCTTTGCTTCTCAGCTGGACTCATTCCATACAAACAAATTACAACTATTCAAAGACGAACACTGAATTAGGCATCAAGCCGGGCATGTGCGTTACTTTTAAACAAAAGAAATGAAGCCTTTAGATAAATAGATAAATAAGTAGCTAAATAGAAGACAAGACAGGCAGATGATTTCGATAGGCAGACAAAGACTGCTGCAGAGGGAATTCTTTCCTCTTTGTAACACGATCATTTAGTCTGATCTTGACTTGACAGGACGGATGTTACATTACGGTTCCAAATTCACCCCCTTTTGGGCTTTTTTTTTCTTGCCAAACAACCAGAGGGAAAAAAATGCAAAAAGAGACAGAAGAATTTCTCCTAACAGAATCTGAGTCAGTAATGGCTGTGATAACACGACACGCTGTCAAAGGAAACCATCGCATTCCTATACAAAGCCCCGCAAGTGCCTGGAGGGATCTGCCCACATGTCTGCAGCTTCCCTATCAGTGCCCTAGAGCAATCCGAGCGAGCTGCCAGCAGAGGCTCTAACTATATTTGATTAGTTTCAGGCCTTCATTTTTAGCGAGTCATCACCCTCCTAACAGCAGATGATGCCCTCTAGTTGGAATCAATGTGAGTGACCAGCTCACAATAGGCCGGATTAATGATGAAAAATGTGTAGTCAGCCTGGAAGGCTTTGGACATTTATCACCCACCGGCTCTGCCAAGGGGTGGGCTGCCCCCGACTCATCAGGACGACACCCAGCTTGCCTCGGAGCGGGTGCCAGCGCTGGGATCCGGCTTAATGAGCCTCGGGTGAGGCGAGAGGCGGAGCGACACGGCTCAGGCATCTCCATCCTGCACTCAGACTGAACTGCCCTCCCTTCCTATCGCCTATCCTATGCAGCAGCTACAGGGGATCTTTCCAAATTCAACGTAAAAGTCGCACTGGAAAACAGAGAATTCCTTATTCAGAGAGAAAACCCAGACAAACTGCGCTGCAAAATTTCTCTTTGCTAACCCATCCAAGAGAAGCAACTTTTTGACAGGCGAGTGAAGCCTCATTACAATTTCATCAACATAATGAAAGGTGGGCAAGTAGATTTTGTGCCTGGCTCATAAATATTCATGTCGGTTTTACATACCAGAGGAGCAGTATCTCATTAAAGCAGCGGAACCTGCATCATACATTACAAACATCTTCCTCTAAACTTCCGATGTCATGAAGGGCTGTCTACAGTAGGCAGTGGCATAACTCACATTAAAATAGAGACGCACCAGCCACCGTGTGAATGCTGCCTCCAAGGTTTTCCTTCCAGTTGTCAGAAAAAAAAGTGATGAGATTTGTGAACATGGTAAACAGAAACTGCAGAGGTGTTGGCAAAACGTGCATTTTCATAAACAGCAGCACAGGGAAAATGAAGCACTGTCAAAATATATACATCAGAAACTTCTGCTAGAGACCCAATTAGGAACAATAACCACACGCTGAATTAAAAAAAAAAAATAAAAATTAAATCATAGACCTGAACTTAAGCATGGGGTGGATGGGAGATGTTCTAGTATGCAAAAAAAGACTTAATCATGTGGTTAAATGCTTTCCTGTTGAGGCCTGATACCTCTCTATCTATTCTCTATTGATCTATTTTCATAATCTTCAAAGCATGTCCTGTCAAGAAAAAAGAATTAAGAAAATGGACTTGTTAGCACAACTAACATGCTTGCTCAAGGTTCATCTCATTTTTACAAGGAAATGAGGGCTTTGTTCGTCATTAAGAAACTGTAAGTACAACCACACTGGATTTTTTAAAAAATTGTAACTTTAAGGGATCATACACAGCCTTGGAAAAACAAGGCAAGGTTTCTTTATCAAGAATTTACTATCCATTCAAACGGTTTTCAATGCTTGACTAGAAAACGGATTATCTCAACTGGCTTTTTCATTTAAAAAAAAAGTATATTTAAAAATTATACTGAAGCCTGCCCATTAAATATGAAATGTCTGTAATCTTGCTTTCCATGGCAATCAGATCCGATGAAGAGCTTTGGTTTGGCAAATGTCCTAAAGACCCTAGAAAAACAGCTATTATGTTTTGAACATTTCAAGAAGGTCTCTTCATATTTAATGAAGTTATTTGCTCTGCTACGCTTTGAAAGATACAGCAGATTCCTAAATCATAAATTAAGGTTCAAATTGCTAGTCATGCTTATTAAAAACAATACTTCCATGATCAGTAACATTATTAAATTACAAAAGAGCTCGTTCAACCTAACAGCATCAAAATCTTTAACAGCTACCTTAAACCTCCTCTGCTACTCAAGCAGTCTTTCTCCTGACAGCCATTCCCAGCGCAAAAACAAGGGAGGCATTCCCATTGTTTGGGTTTAAATTGCAGCTTCACCTCGTGCCAAACAAGGAGCCACATCCCAGGGCACTACAATGGGATCAGACCTGGGATCAGATTGGGCTCTCACAGGCCTCCCCTGCCAGGACAGCCACACATTGATGTGCAAATGCAGGAAGGGTCTTGTGGGATCCCACCCCACCAGGGAAAGCACACGGGGAGTGAAAACACCCTGGTAGATTCAAGGTAGTGGAATATCATTCCTTCCACAGTGATCCATCATCTCCCATCCTGCAGTCCTGATAAATGGTCCTTTTTGTTTGCCTCACTGCACACTTTAAAATGAAGAATAATCATGTGCAAAATTACTGCAGCCATTAATTTTGCATGTAACATATAATGCTTTGAAGTTATTATTTCATTAGAAAGGGAAACAATAAATTTGCTGCAAAATTAAATCAATCACCCAAAATTTTCTCTCCTCTGTTCATTTCATACTATTAATGTTGTTCTCAGATAAGCCTTACAGGGTACCTTTTGCTAAGTTTTCTAAATTTATGTAATTTGTGAAAATTCCCAAATATTTACTTTAGCTCATTGCTAAGGACATGAGCACCATCTCCATTTAAGCAAAGATCTTAGTCATGTTCACAGCTGTGCTTTTAATCATCAGGTCTTCATCTTTCAAAGAGGAAAATGTAATTTTACTGAGTTTGTTCAGTACATTTTCCCAGCCACTTTTGTTGGTATCACACTAGAAGAAGTTGAAAGATCCACCGGAATTGAAAGATCCAAAGGAACAAGGATTCTTAAAAGACATTTTGCTTGGTTGTTTTCTTTTCGATTGTTAACCATAAAAGGAAATGGACATTTCCTGGATCTTCTTAGAGTCATCTGAGTATGTGGAATTGTGAGAAACAGACAAGTGTCATGTTTCCATAACTGAGCTTTATAAACTTTCCTTATTCCCCATGTCAATTGTTTTGATCCACAATTTCTTATTTTTCTTTGCCATGTAGGTACTCTGTATTCACACCTGTCATATACTAAAAACCAAAAAGCCCTGGTAATGCTGGATTTTACTGAAGATGAGACGGTGATGGAGAGATGGCAGTAGCAGGGTTGTGTCTCAGCCTTTCATCTCTGGAGGTCGGCGTTCCCATCCGGCTGAGGTCACAAGTTAACGGATTTGTGATCCCACCTAATCCCTGGTGGACATTTAGCGGCACCATGAACCAACTCTGCAATTAGAAATTTCCTCTCAAGTTGAGACCCAGGACTGAAACACGGTCATTTACAAGTCAGGGTGAAGGTTCATGAGCTGAGCCATTTTGCAGTAGTTTATGTGCTTTTCCTTCATGCAGACTTGTTATGTTTGTTAAGTATATGTGTAAGGAAAAAGGAGCTAATAAGCTTTCTCAAAAAACACCTTTTCCAAAGGTATGAAATTATATTCCAACTCTATTCCTATATCCAGAAATCCACATAGAAATGTTGCATTGCAAAGGCTCTCATTTTCTTGATTTCATTCTTTTTTTTCCAAGCACTGTTGGATGAAGTTCTCATCAATAGCATCATCGATCAGTGTATGCTTTTTGTTAAAAAAAAAAGTAATAATTATTTTAGATAGCAAAATATCAAGTGCCATGCCCAATGCTGAAGACAGAGCAACTGCAGATGGAAAGTACAATGTAGCTTTATGGCAAAGTCCAATCAAAAACTGCCTTTTGACTTTGGCTATTACAATTTTCATCAACTAAGTTTGTTCCACTGTAAACTTGATTATTTCTTCCCATCAAAAGAATGTTTTTGTCAGCACTCTCATTCCCTGGTCAAGTGGTAACAAGTTTGGGTTACTGGTTATTTTTCTCTCCAGTAAAACTCCAAAGTGCATTAGGGGTTAGTAGCATTATGTAAAGAACAGCCTTAATTAACATTACTGCAAGAAAAAACGGCTAAGTCTTGAACTTAAAACGAAAAGCATCAAGGCTTTGGGTGAAAGAACACTGGGGAAGAGACTTGGGAAAGCACAAACCTGGTTATGTCATTTCTCTTCACAAATGGACAGGACCTTGTAACATTCCAACGGAGCCTCTGCCTGGGACACAACCAGGCTCAGCCAAGGAAAAGATTCAGGATGTCCAGGACAGGCAGAATCTGAACACACAAGTCAGTTCTGTCAAGAGACCTGAAAAGGAGTTATGGCCACAGAACTAGACAGGAGATGCTGAGAGAACACAGGAGCAATAAAGGAAAGCCTATGCTTTTTCAAGGATGAAAGGCAATGCTTTCTCTGATACTAAGGAAAAAAAAATCTTATCTGGTTTAGCACATGGGACCGTGAATCCAGATGTGTCCCACACTATTGCTTTTGTTCTAATTATTTCTTTTCCCTGTTTTTTTTTTCCTTCTTTCATACATATGCTAATTACTAAGGTTACAATGTTATGAAGAGTGTCAAGCTGACATGCTTGTGTCATGATGACAAAGAACACTGTGCTTCCTAGAAAGGAATTCTGAAGGTTACCTGAGGTTGTAACTCTGCACCTCACCTGTGCTTGTTCCAAGCATCTCACTGACACCTACCAAGGAGCTGAGGGGTAAGCACTGTAGTTACACAGCTCTATAAAGGATACCTCCTTGGCTTCCAGTTTGGAATGGAACCTTTAATCAGAGCTCCATTTTATTTTTTTACCGCCCTTCACAAAGGGACTGAAAAATTTCTATATTTACCCCGGAGCAGGCAAGGAAGAGCAGTCTTCATTTGCATGATTTTTTATTTTTATTTTTTTTTATTTTCAGGAAATCAATGTATTTGAGGAATGCAGGATTACTGGTTTTACATTAAATACCATCCAACTCTAGGCAGGAGGTGGGCAGGACCACCTTACCACTTTCAGATACTTTTCAGGAGGATGGATACTCCAGGAAAGGTGGTAAAATAAAATTATTTGCATGGTGTCAGTCGTCTGTTCCCTTTCCCCAACTTACCCCTACTGCACAGTATTTACATAGCTGCTAGAAAAGGACAAAAGCAGGAACTGTCCAGCAACTGTCTCCTCTGTCTCCCTTTTCCCTGATGCCTTCCCTGGTAGGTTTCAGGCAGGGCAAAGACCTAAGGCACATCTGGCAATAACACTCTTCCTTTCCATGCAGATTTGTACCCCTGGAGGATGGGCTTGTGTGCTACAGCAAACGTGGCAGTGCATCCCTGCTGCACTCTGAGCAGAAATTATGACAGTCTGTCTGAGCAGCAGATAGAATTCTCTCCCTCCCACTCCCCAGATGAATTGTGAGATAAAAGCTAAAAGAAAAAAAAAGAGGCTAGTAGGTCAGGTTTTGTGTACTTTGCTTTCAGAATGATTATCCTTGTCTTGGGAAATTTCTGGTTGAATAAGCTACAAATCACAGCTCTTTAAGGGAACATTGTATGGCTGGATAGTCACGCTCCTTAGCGTGTTACTTCACCTGCTGCAAATGAAACATAAAGTACCTTTCAAAGCTGCACAATGACACACATATCCAGTCTCCAGGATGCTTCATTCCATTTCAGGTTCATCGGGGAAGTGCATTCTCGGTCAATTACCAACCTCTTGCATTTTTACCACTACCCTGGATATGTGTAAAGTGTTTTCTATAATGTAAACAGAGGATAACAGCTTGGACCTCCTTTATGCAAGTTTTGTATTACATAGTCTGGTTTAGTTATAAAACTACTTTGAAAAGATTGTGGGGAGCAGTTGGTGAAATTGGTTGAACCAATTATAACTTCAATCCAATATTCTTAGATTCAAAGCACACAAAGTCACCAGTGCTTGAAAACATGTTGGACTTGAAAAACAAACTTGAACAATTATTATTTTATTACAGCCAAGTAAGACAATCAAGAAATGCAGAAGCAAAACCCTGAAAAATTCACACTGCACAGGAGAATTCTGCATTTTCTTATGAATGCAGTTATTGGCTTTCTGAAACAATTTGCACATCTAGGAAGAAATAATAGTGACAAGCAGCCCTGAAGCCTTGTAGTAAGAGAAGAAAACGGCCTGTGAGCAACCTTTTTCTGTGTATAAGGTCACTTGCTAATCTAATAGCAAAGATCATGGAATTACTTTCAGCAACACTAATACCAGTACCTGGTTTTGCCGTTAGTCTATGGGAGCTGGAAAAATAATATTTTTTATGAGAGAGGGGGAAAAAAAAAAAAAAGAAAGAGAAAATGCCGATAGCTAAGGTAGATTTTTAAAGACATGAAAACTAGAAAATGCAAAGCCCAAGGCTTGCAATACAGCCACATTTCCCTTTTCACAGCTCTTAAAAAAACTAGTAACATGAATTATGTGTGAAGGGTTTTTAATTTTTTTTAAAATACACCATTGATAAGATTAATTATGTGACAGGGCTTTGAAGAAACACTGCCTGCATTTGTTATGTTTTTTCTTACAAAAAGCTCCCTGAAAATACCAAGACAGCTTACAAAACCTAAGTCCAATTTTCATTAGGTTTGCTACCAGAACACAACTTCAGTCTGGGAAAAAGAAAGCTAAGGACAGTTGTGGCTAAATTGTCTTTTAAGAAGACAAAGTATCCTGGATAGGAAAACGTGAAACATCATCACCAAAGGAGAAAGTTTTACATCACATCGAGTGCCACAATATTAGACCAACAACAACTAAATGTGAAATCCAAGCTCCAGTGGCAATAAATCCTATATACTTTGGGGGAATAAGATTTCTCCTAGAGACAAAAATTGGTAAATTTACTACTACTCCTATTATTAAAAATACACTTTATTAACTTTTTACTGTCAAAGATAATAAAACCAACCAGCAACATGCAGAGTTCAGAGGAACAAATGTATAGTACTGATACCTAATCTGACTTCTTCAATAATCAGACACCTGAACTGTATCTTCTTTTTCTTCCCTTAATTGAAGTATCCAAAGGTATGATAAATAAGCTTAGTTAAGTGTTAAAAAGCTCCTGTGGACACGCTTAAATCACTCTGAACAAAGTTTATTTGGATTTGACAGAAGTAATTACATATAAATTAACCTAAATCTACACATAAGAACTGAACCTCAGAGGATCCACACTGAGATGGACCAGTTTACACTAAAATCACTGGGAAATTTTGTGGGTAAACGAAGTAATTGGACACACAAGAATTTGTGAGAAAGGTGTATGTTAGACTGCTTTAGATCATGAGGCACTAAGTATGATTTTAAACCTTTGTAACAGTAAGATAATTAACACTATTTTAAATTTTTACAGTCTAGTATCTTATACTAGAAAGAGTTTAAAATATCTACACTCTTTTATTGTAGCTTATGGCAAGTAGTCTAGCTCACAATTTTACTAGACAAACTCTTGTATTATAAATACGTTATTATCTTCATTTTAGCCTTATTTAGGTCATTAAAATCTACACTATTGATATTCTTTGTTTTTCATTAAAATAAAATCTTTGTTATTTGAATTCTACAAACCTCTTCTCTAATTAAATCTTACAGACTCCTAGAAGAATTCATTTGACAACAATGTACTACAATGGCACGGAGGAGCCTTTTTTTTCCAGGGAAACCAAGTAATTGATGCAGTCTCATCTTCATCACTACATTGCTCCACATTTGGGCATGTCCACACACAGGCATGATTCAGAACACATTCTGTAATTCCAACAGTCATTTTGCATATAAAAGAAAATTATATCACACATTATTGACCAGGTGAAGTCAGAATTATGTTTCAAATACCAGTAGCTCTACCTGCTGATTATTAATCCCATAATTGAGCTCAAAAAGGGAAGAAAAGTTGGGTAGAGTTTTGATGATTAATCTTCAGTTGGCATTTGGTCTTCCCAGTCAATTATAAAAGAACACAGTTATAATTTCAATCCTTTTTGCACTCATTATGGATAGAAACTATTGCCATGCCAGAGGCTTTGCTATTGTAACTCTGAACTTATTTGTTAATTGAAGTAAACACTATGAAAATTGTAAATACAAAGTCACTCTCCTCTGCAGGCTCACTTCAAAACCATAAGGCTGTTTAGGGACTTCAGGTGCACTTTTTCCAGGTGAACCATCTAGCTGATACTTTTAGTACAAAATACACAAAATGGTAAAAGTCTTCATTTGCAGGTCATATTCTCAAACAGATTATAAACTGTTAACGTGTTCCTGACTTTGTACTCATGAGACACTACCTTCGTGCACTGTACCCAAAACAAACCATTATACAAACCTCTTTAATAAAGCAGTGCCCTGGAGGAATTAAGAAAAAAAGAACTCTTAGAAACACTGTACAGTTGCATAGTTCCAGTTTTATGGTTTAGTACTGTAACCAACATTATTAACATCTCTGATAGCATTTTTATACTCATTCACATGGAAATTTCCACGATAGCAAAGATTATGATCATTTTGCCCCTTCTGTATCAAAAGGCTGATACAGAGTTTTGTTGGTGAACAAAATGTAAGAGTTCAGTGTTTACTGACAAAAATATTTCAGGTTAATACGCTATGAGATCTGATGGACAGTAAAACAAATATGCCATCTGATACAAATAATACAAACTTATCACCAAAAATTGTATATATGGGGGGTATACAGGACAAGAAGAAGCTATCTTCAGTGAACATGCTGCTTCCACACTTCACTAGCTTTAGAGTGGTCACTGATGGCTGCTTTTTGGGGTTTTTTAAAGCCCTTTCAGGAAATTAAAATCCTCCTGGTTTCCAAGCACTGAAAGAAAGCTAAATTACTTGCTGATTTTAGATTTTGAAAAGCAGGCTGACGTAAGCTTGCAGGAAGTTAAAAATACACACTTGACAATTAATGCCATTGTCTCTGGAGATGCAGGTGTGTTGTCCAGTGATATGAATGCCTCTAGAGTAATTATTCCTTACGCTAATCTTAACGAACAGGATGGTAATTACCTATAGGCATTCTGGGCTCAGGGTTGTTCAGGCAGATTTAATACAGTTCACAATCACAAGTCTGCAAAAAAGTAGCCCTCTAGAACAGCAGTTCTCCTTAGATCATGAGTTAAGCCACAGTCATGAAGGATTAAAAGAAAATTGACATGATCTCTGCTAGAGATTGCATAGCCAATCATGGTTACTAGATTTCAACAGTTGTTGGATATAAATTGGAACTTTTAGCAAGGTTTCTTACTCTCCAATTACGTGCAGAAGGTAACTAATCCTACTAATTTTATTTACACAAGACACCACCAGGACCTAAAAAAACCAAAAAACACCTCTCTCAGAGTTTCAGAAGCACATGGTGGAGGGGAAGGCAGGGCAAGTGTGAAGGCTCTGCTTTCTGGCAGCACTGCCCATCCAACCCAGTCTGCAAGCTGCTGGTTTTGCAACCCCAGGGTCACAAACACAGACATGAATCCTTTCCCCCTAACAACAGCACAGCTGCATCCAGCCCAGCATGACTTGCCTCCTTTCCTCAGCTGTACTTTTCCTCATGGCCATCACCTCTGGAGGACTGACAAGGTTTCCCACAGGAAACCCCACTGCAC
>VYZT01004476.1:0-16651 GCA_013400735.1 Pomatostomus ruficeps | reverse complement strand
AGAAAGATATATATAATTAATTATATATAGAAAATTAATTCAGAAACAAAATCTCGATGTTTGATTGTTAAATTTTGAGAACGGACCTGCATTTGTGACTGGTGGGGAACTGCTCCAGATTATTTTGTGTGTCTGAACCAGCATCCCCTGGGACAGAGCTCTGAGCAAACGTGGGATTTCTTTCCCCATTTTTTCCCCCAGCCAGGACACACAAACGCCCAGGGTGTTTTATTAAACGCTGCATCTTTAAAAAACACCGTTGGTGCAGGGAAACCATCCTGATTTTTTCCCCAGCCATCCTTTGGGAGCTGAGAAATACAAGGAGGAGATGAGAACATTAAATTGAGTGAGTCCTGTAGTTAAAGGTTTTGTAAACTCCCTCCTCACTTCAGAGGTTGTTACGAGCTCCAGAGTCACCACCTGGATCACGCCAAGACAGCTTTTACTGGAATTATTTGTTTTTCTTCCCACAAAAAAAGTTTATTCCTTCCACACAAATATTCAGATTTGTTCCCCAAATGTCAATAAACTTCTGGTGATTCCTTTTTTAATTCTGTTTTGAATTACCAATTAAAAGCAATTTTTATTGTTTTCCCTCCTCTCTCCCTGGCAAATAAACTTTCGGTGATTCCTTTTCTAATTCTGATCTGAATTTCCAATTAAAAGCAATTTTTACTTTTTTCCCCCCTCACTTTTACCATTTTGCCATGACTGAGTTGGAGAGATGGAAGTGGAAGGATCCTTTTACACCTGAAAGAGGCGTTAAAAAAATTTAAAATGGCCACAGGGTCACCATTCTCCAGCTTTTTCTCTTCCCTGCTGGAACAACTCAACTGGCTGATGTTTCTTTTCCCAGATCTGAGGCTGCTGCTAATAAATAAACACAAATTTACATTTGCCTCTGAACAGGTCTGGAGCATTTCCTCTTAGACACTCACTGAGACACTCTCACCCTTTTTAGGATGAGGGAGATGCTTCTCTTCCCTCTCATAAATCCTGTGCAGGCTCCAGGCAGACACTAAAATATGTGCAAAGCATTGGCCGTGTCTTGTCCAATTTGTGTTAAAATTTAGAGACAAAAGGCTCTACCTGGGCAGAGCCTGCGCCGGGCCAGGCTTTGGACGGACTTTTGAAAGCCTTGCTGGAAGCAGGATTTAGCAGAGCACAGATTCCACATCAAGTATTGATCTCACATCTCTGTAACTCGGAGTTTCGCTGCCTTTAATCAGCCTCAACCCCGCGTCGTTATTTTTCTCCTCTGATTTGACAAGCAGCCTCACATTAAGGCAGAATTGTTATTAATACTGCGGGACGAGCTGAATGTGCTGCAAGGAGGGAAAGGTGGCCAAAAAAATGGGAAAGGAGAGATGATGGGAACTGTGAATGCACTTTATTGTGATGGCTGCAGCAAAGAAAACCCGGGGAGCAGCTGAGATTGTTCAGCGGGTGCATTATCCAGCAACAAATCGCGGGCGCTCGGCCGCTGCCACTGGCGCAGAATGGGTGATAAAGTGAAATATGAAGAGCCACGGAGCCATCAGCCTCCTGCCCACGGCCCAGAGCGCGGCGCTCCCCAGAGCAAATGGGCCAGGATATTGATGGGGTTTAGGCAGCCAAAGGAAGCAGTGGGCTCTCAGTCAGCCTCTGCAGGCACTTTTATGGGAGCAGTGAAATAGCGTTTGCAAAAGTTTGAGAGAGACGTATCTTGGCAGTCCCTGGGAATGGCTCCTCTGCTAAGCTGCCCTGTGATTTATATGAATTGGTATCAGTCTGGCTTGGCTGTGAAATTAAATACTTCGAGTCCCAAGATGTGCAGGTAACTTTTATTCTTAATTTTCTTTTGATAGGTGTAGTGAGTACATTTAAAAGTGGAGCAGTCATTCGAATTTTTCACAGAAAATACAACTATAGATTTTTCTCTCCTTTAGTCCTTGGTGCTTTTCTTTTTTTTCCCCCTTTTCGTGTAATAAAAGCTGACTACTTCCTCTCTCCATCAAAGCTGCTGTTCCTCTGCCTTCCCGAGGAACTGGGCCAGTCCTGCTTTTCCACTCGTGAGTATCCCAAGGTTCTTGTAGAAGGAAAAATTTTAACTGATACAAATTTAATAACAACTTCTAGTCGGTTTATCATGTCCGGATGTGTGTGGGTTTGGGGTTTTTTGTTGGTTTTTTGGGGTTTTTTTTCTTATTGTGGTTGGTTTGAGCTGGGATTTAGGAGGGAATTCAGTGAAGAAATACCTGACATTACTGAGAGCTGGTGAATTCTCTGTAAGGGTAAAATGCTGAGTTTTGTAATGGTCTGATCATGGACAAACCCACTCCTGCAGATCTCTCAGAGCAAGGAAAATAACTGAAATTGTGTCTCTGCCATACTGCAGAGAGCCAGCGCTGGGGTTTTGTTCAACAGCAGGGTTTGATTTAGGAGCTGGGATGTTCTAACAGGGATGAATTCTGGTTTGGTGGGGGATTTCTCAGGGTGTTCCATCATCACCTGGCTCTGGGTCTCATTGGCAAACCCGTAACTTTTGTGGCCAGATGAGAAAGCAGCAGTGAAACCACACGGGTTTGGCACTGAGATAACCTGAGACAAAACCTGAGACAAAATAACCTGAGACAAAACAATTAGCGAGCAGCATCCATTAGTATTTCCCAGAGCCATTGTTTTAATATCAATATTGTCAAACAAAAGTCGTAACAATGTCACATCACTGCAGGGGATGAACTGTGATATTCTGAGATATTCCAGTTTTCCACACCTAGAGCGGGTGGAAACACCTTCCTAAGTCCTTTCAGGAATGATCTTTTGTGGAAGAGCAGCCACGAAGTTCAGGTTGTGTCTTTCATTTCTATTTTAAATGCTGGATGCAGCGCAGGGTTTTCCATTCAGGGTTTCCAAAGGCAGACACCACTGTAGCTCAGGAGTGTTTGCGCTCATTTTTGNCGGGCGCGAATTAAACTCACATTCCGCGTTTGCTCAATATGCCGGAGTGAGGAACCCGCCAGGAAGCACCTGGAAGAGCTGCCTGGCAAATGGGATAATTTGTTGCGTGGCAGAGCGAGGGGCAGGGGAGGTTTATGGCGCGGGGTTCTATCAATAAGTGCTTCGGTTTCAATCACAGGCGCATCGCTGCTTTATTTCTCCACATAAAGTGATAATGAAGAATGATGACCTCATGTCTAGACCTAAGCTTTTAACTTTGTTGCAGCTCTGGGGGCTTTAATGTTTCTCAAAAAACAATCAATCAAGTGCCAAAACCTGTCGGGCTAATTACCTCGGAGACTTTCGAAAACTCTCCTCTCTTTTCTCCCAGAAATGTCGGATTTATAAATTGCTTTGTGGAAGCACAAACCGGGTTACGGCCCCGGCTCCTCTCCACCTCGTGTTGTTGCTGCTGCTCGGTGCTTAATGGAAGTGCAAATGTTGTGAATCTCAGCTTCTGGCAGTGTTTCTGTCTCAGGTTTCCATCCCTGTTTCCTCCTGGAAAAAAATACATCTTTATCTCGTGAGATAAGGAAATCTCAGCTGTGAGTATTTGGGGAGGGAACCTAAGAACTTCAAAGGATGAACACCCAGTCACCCAAAGATCTGGTGTCAAAAATGGTTATCTGACTAAATTTGAGATTTCTTTTCGTTCTTTATTAGCCTAGAGGTATTTCAAATAGAATAATGCATAATCAAGATTAAAGAAAAGAGAGGAAAAAAGGAAAAAAAGCAGAAATGGATTTCTGGAAGTCTGGTAGTTCAATTTTCTGCGTCAAGCAGGGCAAACCTCAGTCCTACATCAGGGACATCGAGGTTTTCTTTGGGCAACCCAACAAGAAGCTGGTTTTGGTGCAGGTACTTGAATTGTTCTTTTTTTTTCCCTTTTTCTAATAATTTTAAGCACTTTTCCATCAGCGAGAGAATATTTGCAAATATCCCAACCCCAAATGGCAAGCAGGTTGGAAATAAATAATCTTTAAAGACCCTTCCAACCCAAACCATTTTAGGAAATGTTTCTATTTTGACCAGAATAAAAATATAGAATTAAGAAAAGAAATAGTGAGCAGCTTTTCTGTAAATATTGCCTTGAGGGGACCAGATGAAATGTCAAATTCCAAATTTCAGCCTGGAAGTGCTGCTCACACTTGTGAAAACCCAGCCCAGTTGTGAGAAACTCACAGAAAAAAATCTACAAAGGCAGAAGCAAAGCTGAGACCTCTGAGTTCTCTGCCAAACAGGAAAAAAACTTGAAATTCCGGGATATTCGTAGAAGGAAGCAACCCATCCGTTTTTATGGAGTAGCTGTTTCTTCCTGTTTGGGGTTTAAAAATTCAGCTGGGAGCTCCTGGGCTGTAGAACCACATCTGCCTTTTTTTAAACGCGAGATATTTACCGCGCTGAGCTCCTGGAGCTGGATTTTTATATAATCCTTCTGAGACCGAACATTAAACAGATCACAGGATAATTCCAATTCAGAGGGACCCAAGGAGGATATTTGGTCCAAACTCTCGCTTGGAATAATTAGCGTGCACGTTTTCTTGCCAGCCTACACATAAGTGGGAAAATCTGAATATTTTTGCTTTGTATTTTTCCCCAAACTCGAGATTGTACAACCCAAACACTTCTGAAATAATGAGTGTTAAAAAAGCCCTGAGCTTTTTAATTAATACATTTAATACGTGTGATGCTTTTTGCGTCAGCGAAACCGAAAATGAGTAAGAGTTTGAAGTCGGCCATTAATTTAAATACAACGAAGTTAACGCGCAGTTTGTAAGCACACGAACTAATTTTTTCTCCCAATAAACTGAAGTATAACTCTAATATCCTCCGAACATCAACAAAATCAGGGAATGATTGCAACTGGCATTTATAACAAGCGCTAGTTATGGTTGATGTATGAGATAATTATAATGCTTTGCAGGAAAATCTAATAAATCCCAGCACAGTTACTCTGTAAAACCTATTTTTATGGAAATTAGGGGGTGAATATCGCATCTATTACAGCACAGGCAGTTCTGACAGCCTCGATCTGCAGCGGGGGCCACTCCTGAAGGGGAATTGGGTCTGAAGTCTGGCACGGAGGAAATGACTGAGTTCCATTGCCCGAAACGAAAGAAAATATGAAAATCTTCATAATTTGCACAATTTGATGAACTTCTAAAGACACAAAACTGCTCTGACAGAGGCTGGGAGTCAGAACAAATAGTGGGGGGCATAGTTCAATATTTTCGCAATAAATATTGCACCAAGAATTCTAATTTGGGTTAAATTCCTGATACATGGAGTATCCCAAGAGTAACAAGATTTGTATGGAAATCTGTATTAGACGCAAGCTATAATGAACAACAACCTTTTATTTTTATTCTAAATTGAAAATTCCCCTTTGGTTATTTTTTGGGTTTGGGGTTTTTTGGGTTTTGGGGTTTTATTTTTGGTTTGGTTTGGTTTGGTTTGGTTTGGTTTTTTTGTGTTTTTTTTGGTTTGGTTGTTGTTGGTTTTTGTTTGGGGGTTTTTTTGTTTGTTTGGGGTTTTGTTTGTTTGTTTGTTTGCGGTGGGTTTTTTGGTTTTTTGTTTGGGTTTTTTTTCAGAGGTTCATAAACTGTATTTCCTCCTGGTTTACACAGCCCAAACCTCCTTCTCATCCTTCCATTTACAGCCCTTTAGCTTTCATGGCTATGAAAAGCAGAATATCCTCCAGAGAGCTGACAGACGACTGTGAGAATAACCTGTCATTCCTAATCTTGGTTTTAAAGTGTTTCTTGAATGCTTCAGGTCCTTTTTTATTTTTTTTTGAATTTTTTTTGTGTGTCTGCCTGGCGATGCTCTTCAAGTTTTCATCTCTGAAAGATGATAGAAAGTTATTAATACGACTTTCTGCTTGCTTGAGCTCCCCAAGGACAAGCTTTCAGGATTAGATCTCCAGGATAGGCATCCATAATCCATTTTGCATCAGCTGGGGCTGCATTTGCACATTTGCAAGAGGTACAACCAGTGAGTAACTCGGTGCAGATGTAAAATTCCAAATAGTTGGGAAAATGGTTCTGGAAAACGTCCCAGCTCTCAAAAAGTCACATCAACAGGAGCTCAGCCTTGGGCAAAAGGTTCCTCTGGAAGCCACAGGATTGGGGAATTGCTCAGGAGTTGGAGCTGATTTGGGAACTGAGGAGGAGATGAGGTGAGTTAGGAAATCTCAGCCTTGAGAGTGGTCAGTGAGCTGCTGTTTGAGCTGCAAGTTATCATTTTTAGCACCGCTGTGTTTGGAGTTCTAAAATAAAGACGAGCAGAAAACGCCCTGCCAGGGCAGGCAGAACAGCTTCTCTCAGTGGATGTGCCACCAGAAACAACCTTCACCTCCATTTCCCACCGATAGTTCAGTTTGATCCCACTTGCTCAACGTGCAACATAATTTCTTCTTCAAAAATGCTTTAATTCAGTCATCTCCGAGCATTTCTCACGCAGTTGACTCAGACGCTCTGTCTCACTGACAAGCAGCAACACTTTGGTCCTAACAAAGAAACAGAATAATTAAAAACAACGTGGAATTTGAATAAATCTGTGGGTGAGATCCTCAGCTTCTGCCTTGGAGGAGCTGACACAAAACTCCCGTCAGGTCCTGGAGGCATTAATTCCCTTTGAGTCGTTCCCTGAGCCTTTTGTAAGAGCTCCCGTGCTGTACCTGCCTCTTTGAGAAAAGCCATTTCCCCGCAGAATAAAGGATTTCCAAATGAGGAGAGATATGAATCTTTGAGGAGCCAAGTGACTACCACATGAAAAGAGGATAATGGGATGTGTTTTATCTGGATTGAGAAGCATCTGCCAAGCGCATCTCAGAGGAGCTGTCTGTTAAGAAGAGTTTAGAATAGATTGTTTACCCCATTAAATATCAGCAGAAACTCTGCTTTTGCATTGATTTCCTCTATCTTTGCTCTCAGCTGGGAAAGCACAAAAAAGGTTTGAGAGAGAAACAGGAAAATATTACGGCGTCGTGGAGCAACTGGAGGAAAAATTAGACTCAGGTTTTATTGCATCCAATTCTGTGCTGCCCTGGGTTTTTATCTCCTGGTGCTTTTCCTACACAGGGTCTGTAATTAAAGGGAAGGATCGGGGTTTGGATCCAAACCCTGCTGTTACTGCTGGGAATTCCTGTCTCAGTCAGGCTGAGATCCAGCCCATGGATAAAGCCCGTGGCTTTGTCCAGCAACAGAAACACAGACCCAGACTTCATTCTGGGTTTGGGTGGGATTTTTATTTCTCTGGTTTGGGTTTGCTATGGGTTTTTTGCCTGACAGTGTAGATCCCCAGTCTCTCAAAAACATGAACATCTGTTAAGGGGACAGATCAATCAAATTAATCACATGCTAAATCACCTTGATATACTGAGGTCTTAGCTGATAGCAAGAACTCCTGAGAGCAAGTGAGAAGAAATTAAAGCGTTCCAAAGAGCAATATCCTGGTGTCAGCCCGACATCTGCACGGAAAATACTGATGAGAGCCTGGCAGGAGAAACTCTGTTCCTGCCAGTTTAATTTCTTCATTAGATTTGTAATTTATTTCAATTGGAAGGGTTTAACTGTTTTCTTTTCTTGAAGAACCTTTTTAAAAGTTCACAGGAGCACTACAGAGCGAAAGCAGGGTGGTTGGTGCCGTGGCATACATTATCCCAGAGATATTATTTTAGCATGAAGGGCTTTTAAAACTTAATCAGCTCACCAGCACGCACTCCTAATTGATCTCTGTCTCTAGCACTGCTGCATTTTCCTGACCTTTTAATAACTGATGGCTTTAGAGAAAAGACTGTTCGCAGAGCTTCTTAAAAGTCAGAGAAGATCCGAGGTCTATTTGCAAGGCACTCCTAAAGCAAGTCATGGCCTTGTGAAATTCTGATTTCCTTGTGCTTCTCATGTGTTCAGCAATTCCTGCAGGACCAGAGGATGGGATTGGGATCAGCTGAATTCTTCTGAGATTGAGGAACCTCTTTTGGGAGATATCATCACCTTCTGCTTCCTCTACACCTGAGTCTGGGTTTTTTTTGCTTTAAATACATTTAAAAAGGAAATAAAGTCTCAGTCTGCTCTGAGTTCAGGTATCTGCAGCTGCTGAACAGGAACAAATAAACAGGGAAGTCTGTTCCTGACCAGTGACATCTCAGGGTGCCCAGAGAAGCTGTGGCTGCTCCTGGATCCCTGGGAGTGTCCCAGGCCAGGCTTGGAGCACCCTGGGACAGTGGGAGGTGTCCCCGCCATGGCAGGGCTGGAACAAGATGAGATTTAAAGTTCCTTCCACCCCAAACCATTTTATGATTCCATGTCCCACCTATCCAGGAAAAACTACCTGTCCTGTGCGAGCTTCTCCCCTCTATTTCCTGAGAGGGTTTTGGATGGCTGTGACATTAACCACACACAACGAATGAATTTATTCCGGTGTTGAAATACACTCGCGACGCCGGAGTCATTTATTTTGACAACGCAGCCATCACAAAGCAACAGGGCGTGTAAATTCCCTGCTCCAAGGGCAGCTGGGATTGAGTGTTTGACTTCCCCTCTGGAAATGGAGCTGAATAAAATACCCAGAATGTGACAGTTTTATCAGCTTAAGTGAAAAAGTGGCTCTAGGAGTGCTGAGACCTCCAGGAGAAGTTTGAGGAGGAACCCTTTAGAAAGTGCTGAGCAAACCAAGCCAGTAAACACCATTCATTATTAAATTGCTTGGTTCACCCTTGCCCAAGCACCCCATTTGTGTGGGTTTTGAATACTTGAAGCCCAACAAGAAAAATTGTTCTACTTTTGCCCCCAGTTTCAGTTCCTTGGTGTGCAGAATCCCCTGAGGTGAGTTTGGGTTAAAAGGTTCAAACTCAGACCCAGGATTCAGAGTAAAACTCTGATCTCTGAGGGATGCACAAAACCTTGTGGGGATTTGTGGTTTTAAGGAAAAAGTGAGACCCCCATCCAAACCCCTCGGCTGCTGAGGTTTCTGATTTGTCCATGAAACCCCCACAGAAATTCTTCTTTTTCCTGACGGATTTCAGGCCTGTTCACTCTGCAGAGCCTCTGCCAGTTGATATCTTAAGACAGAGTCAGATTCATCAATTGCTTCCCTTGAAATAACCCTGTTAGCTTGTTGAGGAGCCTTCAAAAATGAAGTTTAACAGCTTCATAAGCTTTAAAAGCCACATTTTTCCAAACCCCATCATGTGAAAGGCCTTAGGCCTTAAAGGCATGACAGTGGTTCCACCAGAGCCGAGCTGTGTTTTCTCCCGCATCAAAAAGCATCGCTGATTATTTCGTTTGAAGAGGAGTTCCTCTTGACGGGATTTTCTGAGAACAAAAGTTTCCTTAAGCATCCTGATTTGTGTACATAATTCATCTTAGGAGGAACATCCGCGCAGAGAGTGATGGAGGCAACTTCAGCCTCATCGTGCAGGAGCAGAGGGTGGGAGATGCTGGGATTTGAAACGGAATCGGGAATCGCTCCCCAACCCCGGCCTGGATTTGTCTTTACACCACAAAACCCCTTCCTGGCACCTCTGTGTGTTGTGTGGCGCCCACTTTGATGCTCTCCCCTCTTTAAAGGCACAAAATCTCCTCTTCCTTCCGCTGAAATCAGGGGCAAAACCTCTGCTGGTTCCGTAGGAGAACAAAGCCCGCGCTCACCTCTCCCCCCCGGAAATTTGGGATTTTTTGCCATATTGGCAGTTCAAAAGCAATGTTCACAAGACAGACTCTGAAGAGTTTTTGAAGTGAAAACTTTTCAAGAGAGTTCAGTCATGAATTATATAACTGAGGCAATTGTCTGTGGAAAGCTAATTTTGAATCGCTAAAGAGTTTTAATTCTTGGGGGGTTTTTGTGGTTTTTTTTTTGAAGTGGCCAAATGTTCATGGGTTTGGATGAATTTATTTTTAGCTCTGTTTTCCCTCCTGACCTGTCTGACCACTGGTCTGGTAAAGATTTGCAGCATTTTTCATGTCACAAGAAAGAAAAGATGATGTTCTTTCAAATTTATGTGCTGCTAACAAGGAAATTCTTACAGAGTTTTCAATTTTATCATGAAATTATTGTGGGAAATTCTGTGGAAATCTGTGCTTTCAAAACCAGGCTGCCTTCACTTGACTCTTTAATTTCAAATATCTGAAATATCTGTGTGTATAATCTCTTTCCTTTTCAATCTCTGTACTTCACAGAGTTAGGGTGTGACCAGAACAATAATTTGCTCCCTTTTTCTGATTTAGGCGCCAGTCGTGTCACACACCAGACCACTGAAAAAGGAAAAAGGTGGAATTTCTCCTGGAGCACACTCATTGATGTTGTACCTACAACTCTTGTTCACTTCAGGTTTTTTTATTCAGAAGTTTCCCGTTTATTTAATATTTATACTTGATCAATCTCCAACATCACAGACCAAAACTTGATGTGCAGACACGAGCTGTCTCCCTCCCCTCAAACACCCTGTCTATAATCTTTCATTATTCAGGCCCTTAAAAAATAAATGTTAGGATCGCAGAGTAAATAATTTGTGACTCTAAAAATAAATAAATAATTGCTTTCGGCAAGCTCGCCTCTAATCAAAAAATCCATTTTAGGAGAAGTAGGGTTGATTAAATTCATTTACCACAAAAGGGCAGATGCTCGAAGGATTTAATACTGTTCACACAGGAGCGACTTGAATATTGCAGGGAATAATTGGATAAAGAATCTTGGGATGTTCTGCGCTTCTGAAAAGTCGTGAAGAGAGAGGTGACACCGGCACAGGGGACAGGAGCAGGTACCAGGTCACACCTGACCCCTGAGGGCCAGAAATAACTTCTGGTTTCATTTTCAGGACCATGGGGCAGAAATTCACCAAACGAGCACAACAAATCCCCCTCTCTGTGCTATCAATGTAAAGAGTCAAAAAAAATTGTGTTTCCAGGTGGGTTTGGTTTGAAGAAAAAGGGATTTTTTTTCCTCCTTTTTAATTCAGCTCTGTTGCTTTATCCCATTTTAACTTTTCCCTGCTAAGGTTTATCTCATTGAAGGAATTAAAAGCCAACCTTTCTTTTGATTATGAGAACGGAATAGATTATCTAAGCAGTCAGACTATGGAAAAAATCCATTTGCTGGTGTAAATTTTTATGATTCAGAGCAAGTATTACTTTTTTTCTTAATTGACTTCCCTTCTGACAACTGTGTAGTCAGAAAATGACACAAATTTTATTTATAAGCATTGATCTAAATTTTAAACTTTCCTTTTGAATGGAAATCTACAAATAGAGACATTTCAGGTTGAATCTTCTAAAAGAGACACATTAAATGTAGAAAGGGACGAATAAGAAGCCGATAATTCTGTAATGATCTTTGCAGGATAAGACTCCGGTCAGAAAATACACATTAATAAAAGGAATAAAAAGGAAGATATGCAAATCCAAAGCTTTCTTGTCTCTGATGGACACTCTGCGATCTGGAGAGGTTTTCTCAGGAATGTGTTGTGATTTTATATCCCCAGCAACCAAAGAGCAAAACCTCCTTTGCCTGAACTTCTGCAAACCTTGGTGCTGAATTACTTCCTGGTGAGTTTTTTCTAAGAGCCCCTTGGGTTCAGAAATGCCCTGATTTTATTTTTCCCTGCTATCCTTCTATGTTTTATCTGTATCTTTATGTTATAGGCTTATATTGACTCTGATAAACCAAATTACTGTAAATGAAGAAAAATTAGGAGCTGGTTGAGTTCAGCACATGAACAGTTTAAAAGGCTCAATGAGGTGAAGGAAGAATGAATATTAATTTATTCAGTAGGCAGACATTTTCTTGATTATTAATAAAAAACCTTATTTTGCTAATTGAGCACCTGACTTCTCCAAAGAAAAATGACTAAACCTACAACACAGGTGAAGCCGGCGAGGGAGGGGACTGAGTGTGATCCTTGTCACAACCCCACAGAGAGGTGCTCAGGCTCTGTTTTGGTATTCTTGATTTTAACACCCACCAGCAGATTTTGTCAGGTTTGTTGGGTTTATTCGGGTTTTCACCTTCTCCTCGTGGTTAGGATTTTTTTTCTGGCTGGAGCAGCTTGTGAAAAGAAAAGAGCAGCTGAGGAGATCCTTAAAGAGCCACTGGGTCCTCTGTGACAGATGTCAAAGGTGTCAGCGATGGCTGAGGAGCAAATCTCTGCTCTGACAACAGCAACGAGCCGGGGCTTAGCTGATCTCCTGCAATGGCTTTATTTCTTCTATCCCATGGCAGGTTTATTTCCAGAGAGTGGGGATGGATGCAGCTCTGAAGGAGAGGGAGAAAAGCTCCAGCCAAGCCCCACTTGCTGCTGGGAGCTCATCAACAGGCAGCAGCAGCGGTTGTTAATGTGACTCCCGTGTCCGTGTGACACCGGGTTCAATTTATTGTAATGGAGTTAGAAATATTTCACCCAGCAGAATTTTAAAAATGTAATTGCATGACAGCAAGCAAATTTAATCACCAGCAGCAGCAGCAGCAGCTCGAGAACCCTTTGCAGTTTCAGACGGAGCAGCGAGACAGGAAGGGCTGTCAATTTGATCTTCAGTGCGATAAGGCTTTATAATGGAACCCGCGCTCCTGAGCGTTGCCATGAATTAGCAGGTTTTCCAAAGCGTCCAGGACCTGGCTGAAATAAAAGGAGGTTCTGCAGAGAAGTTTTGAATGAAGTGGTGAAATGTCTTTTCAGCAGCAAAAAGGGGGAGTTTTGATGCTCTGCTCCCTTTGTGTCCCCGACAAACGCGGTGCCCAAGCTTGGGGACAGAGGAGTGGGTTCAGCCCTTCCTTGATTCCCACAGGATTCCAGCTTTGCTCTCTCAAACCACACAACCCCCCTGCATTCCATTGGGGTGCAGATGAGACCCCTCTGGGACATGAGGAAGGTGACAGAGCTCTTGTGGGGGTGTCACCTCTCAGATTTGGGGTTGTGCTGCTGCCTGCACCACCTCTGGGGCATGAGGAAGGTGACAGAGCTCTCTGTGGGGGTGTCACCTCTCAGATTTGGGGTTGTGCTGCTGCCTGCACCACCTCTGGGGCATGAGGAAGGTGACAGAGCTCTCTGTGGGGGTGTCACCTCTCAGATTTGGGGTTGTGCTGCTGCCTGCACCCACCCGGCACTGCTGACCCAGACAGGCTAAAGAGCATCTCGTTATTTCCTTTAATTGCTCAATTAAGTCTGTGGTTCTTTGCACAACCAGAGCGGCAGAAAGGAGCCAGAATATCAAGAGAATTCATTCCCTGGCAGTGCCCAAGGCCAGGCTGGACGGGGCTTGGAGCACCCTGGGACAGTGGGAGGTGTCCCTGCCCTGGAATGAGGTGATTTTTAAGGTCCTTCCAACCCAAACCATTCCATTTCCTGTGGCTCTGTGATCTTGGCTTTATAAAAACACCTGGAGCCTTTTCTTACCCAGCTCTGCCCAAGTCCTGCTTGCAGAGCTCAGCTCACTCTGGGTAGGTTTGAAAGCAGACAAAGCAAGGCCTGGTTTCAGTTCCCTCCTTCCCAAGCACTTGAATCTCGTTTACACGAGGACCATTTGAATTTACAGACAAACAAACCTTGAAAGAGGATTCATGAGACTCTGTGTGCCTTTCAAGTTCCACTGATGCCAAACTTCAATAACAAAATTCGGAATAACTTTTAGCGGAGAATGAATGCTGCCGTTCTCATGGAAATTTGAAGCTGATTAGCATAACTGATTAATAATATTAACGGCAACTCTGTGAAATAAAGTGATGTTGTTATCGGTGTTCTGTGCAGAAGTTCCCTCCCTGGTTTTGATTGTAGTTTGGTGTAAATTCAGGATGTTCTCAGATTCCCCCACAGCACACACGTGCTCAGGACCTCTCCTCACTCCTGCAATATTTCCCAGTACCATTTCTGAGAGAATCAGCCTCAAAAACGCCTGCCTGGAACAGACTGGTATAAAAATATATAAATCCAAGGTAAGCATTTTCTAATTAATTTCATTCTTGATTCGTCTTTAGCATTTTGTTTGATGTAAACGTTTCGAAGCACCGAGAAGCGAGATGCATGATTTATCTCATGTTTCTGGGGGATTCAATATCAAATTTTAAGAGACAACATTTGTTACCAGCGAAGCACAGCTTGCAAACATCTGCTTTTTATCATTTTTATCACCTTTTATCACCTTGATCAATTTTCTCATCAGGCAGCAAACATAAGAATAATTCCAGGTTCTGACATAAAAATGGTCAGTGAGTGACAGCCTTAATGCCTCCGTTGTGAAATAAACATGCGGGGTTATTTATAATTTTATTGCATGTGGGGAGGAATTAATCACGGCGTGGAGCAACAGGAAAACTCCGAGTTTCACCCTCCAGCTCTGAGTAACAAATTGGTTTAACCAGATTACTGATAATTATCAGTCAGGGCACAAACCTGAGAGTTTCTTGTCACTCTTTAATCACATCTGGACTGTGCCCACCAAGCCTTGTTGGGACTCGGTTTTATTTTTTATCCTGATAATATCAACCAGGCAGAGCAATGAAATGAGAGAGAAATTCACTAATTTCTGCTCTGTTGTGTCTTCCAGCCAACATTTCAATTGCTCTTTTCAACAGCAAGAATCTTCTGTTTTCTTAAAAAAAAACTTGTCCACGATTCCAAACACATTCAGTCAATTCCAGCCTAAATGGGTGAAATGACAGAATTGGGGGTCACTTAAATATTTAAATTAAATATCTCCAGGAGAGAGTCTGAAAAGTGGTGGAGACAATAAATTGATTTATATTTGATAGTGGAAAAATGGCAAAAATTATTAATCAGCTTAAATGTAAAGCAAATATCAACAGCAGCAAAACAAAGAGTCAGCCAAGTGGATGAGAGGTGACGGGAAGGGGAGTGACTAATAGAGATAAAACTTTATTAATTCGAGTTCCGAGGTATTTAAATTGCTTTGTTAAGTAGAATGGAAAATTAATTAAAACCTGCAAACAGTCATGACATGTAACTCCCTTCAAACTGAGAACGGGGTGAGTGAATCAGACATTCCGGGGAAAAAAAAGAAGAGGAAAAATTTCAATGCTAAACAGGCAAAAATAAAGGAGAAAATTAATGTTTTTCAGCCTCATGAGTTCTTGGCTGGGCATTATTCTGATTTTCAAACAGCTTCTTCTACGCTGCATTAACCCCCAGGCACCTCCTGAAAAAAAAATGGGAGCTGCTGGAGGAGCAGTGCTGCTTCCCTGCCGATTTTGTGCTTTCCCAAAACCCCCTGAATGTTTCTCCTTTAGGTTGTTCACATATTCAGCAGCTTCTCCAAGCTTTGAGAAGTTTTCCTTCAGGAACATTTCTTTTTCTGAGCTTAAAAACACAAGGATAGACAAACACTTTATTTCTGAGCCAGAGATCAACTGCAGGGTAATGACAGCGAGGGCTGGTCCTGATCTCATTTCTGCATTTGCATTCAGATTTGCATTTGAATTTGCATTTCATTTTGTATTTGCGGGGAAATGCGATTGCATTTCTTTCATGAGAGATTTGTGGCTGCAATCTGTGCCCGTGGTGCTTCAAACAACCCTGAACAACTCTCTGGGTGAGTCCAGAGGCTGTTCCTCACCACGGCACCATCACCAGCAGATGATCATTTCCCTGAAGGAATTCCCGATCAGGCTGGACTTTGGTGAGATGTTTTCCTGCGTGGATGAACGGTCAGCACTTACCTGCCTGCCTGATCCTGGATTTTAACATTTCAGGGGTGTTAATTTGTGGTGAAAACCTTTTCCTGGGAGTTCTCTCTGCACAGGTCTCCAAAGGGATGGGCTGGAAGACGGCGCCAAGAGGAGAAAAAATTATTAAAGAAACCCAGTGGGTTTCTTTAATACTGTGGGAAAAAACCAAAAACTCTCCAACACCATTTNGGAGTTCTGAGGATTTGGTTTCCTGTTGGTCACAGATCTGCTTTGCTTCTGATGTTAATTAGGCCTTGATTGCTGGGTTCTCTGATCAGTCCTTTTCTGGAATAGGTGACTCCACCATGCCAGGGGTGTTGTTTGGAGCTGATGTTCATTCCTGGCCCTTGCTGGCCCTTGCTGGTTGTTCTCTCTGTGCATCTCCTGTGCTGCTCCCAGCCTGGGGAGATGCTGAGCTCATCAGGCCTCCCCCCAGTTCATTCTGGGATTGTGAAGACCGACTGAAGTTAAAAAAATTTTAAACTTGGTCTATTTTGTAACACCAGGACTTTATCAGTTAGGAAGACGGGTATTTACAGGAAAAAACATTTCCCTCTTAATTACAGAAGAACCAGAAATTCCAGATATTCTTTTAGAACAGCACAAGTGAAGTGCTGCTGTGACAATATTCACTCTGTGGTAGTGAGGTTGTGTTGAAATCCCAAACCTCCCTTGGCACCTCCTGTGGCCAAACTTCTCCCAGCTCGAACAGAAATAGTTCAATAACTATTAAAGTCATTCGTTCTGTCTCATTATCCAGGGCTAACATTTAAAGATAAAATCAAATTATTATGCCAGGATTTCTTTGCTTGAAGAATCTCCGAACTCCTAGAAAATAGTATAATATTTTAATAGAGGAATAATACATAAAACTGTGTAATAATACATAGTAATATTGGATTCTGTTTAAAAACCATGTATGTTTTCTATTTTGCTAAATCTCCAACTTTAAAGTTATATATTTATACTATTGCATATATATAATATATATAATATA
>VYZT01004446.1:40854-62550 GCA_013400735.1 Pomatostomus ruficeps | reverse complement strand
CTTGTCATAGGATGGGATTGGCATTTCAACAGCCAAGTGGCTGTGGGGGAAGGTGCCTGGATACATGTTGTCAAGGAAGACAAATTTTACTCATGGATTTTAATTAGTTGCTGGACACAGTTTGGGCAATCCTGTTATAATGGAAGCATAGTTTTTTGTCATAATAAATTACAGTTTTGTCTATATAGTTTAGCTGTAAAGTCTAATTGGGCTTTTAAATTGAATTCTTACTCATGCTAATATAATTGAAGATGCTTTAAATACGAATATGTTACGCATGAATGATATTCCTTGTCCTTAATCCCCCTGGAAAACACAAGCCAAAGGCATCATGTTTAGTTCCATGATATTCAATGAATACCTGTGCCAAAATCTTCACAGAGGTTGAGGTGTTACTTCCTTTAGAGTTTCAAAGCTTTCATTCTTATGTGCAATCCTGTTCAGATTGGTGTGCGCTGATGATGTGCCTCATACTGTTTGCTTCTGCAAAACTGGATCTGATGTCAAAATCACTCACTGCCCTTTGTTTTGGGAACGCTACTGGTTTCACCTGTGAATTGTGATACTACACACGTTTTCTGGATTTTGTACTTCAGTTTGTTGAACAGGACTTAACTGAGGATATACTTCTGCGTCTTTTGCAGGGAAGTTTGAAAATGGTGTAGCTGAAGGAACAGTTGACCCCAGCCTAAATCCCATTTCATCATTCCGGCTTTCAGTGATACAAAATTCAGCCGTCTGGGCAATTCTGAATGAGGTAAGAGGTGGCAGAACATTTAAAAACTTAACTGGCAAATGGGACATTTCTTCATTCTGTTCTGAAGCTCAGACTTTTGACTAACACTAAAAACAGTTACCTCTTATTACTGAGGAATTTAATACACTAAACAGTGACTTATTTTTTCTGATTCTCTATTTCAGATTCATATTAAAAAGATTACAAACTGATCATGGAAATCTGCTTTAGAGGAAAAAGAAAGAATCCTTGAAAACTCTTCCTGTAAAATCTGACATCCTTAGCAAGTCACAAATTGAAAATACTGAGCATGCACCTTATTCCAAATGTCATTCTTTTTCACTGGAACTCTACCTCTTGTGAAATCTACTGTAGATGAGAAGATTGTATTTACCCCTTCTTATCTGATCCATCCAGAAACTGATGCTCCACACTGATAACGTTCGTCCGAGGCCCAAGTTGTCCTCCACTGTAATGTGACTTTACCATCCTATGGTTACAGAACCCTGCTACGCTTAACCTGTACTATTTTGATAGTATAGTAATATAGAGTTGTACATATTGTTACATTCCTTGAAGAAGAAGAAAATATAATTATTGTTAAATAAGTTTTATGAAGGGGGTACTTTCGGAGTTCCATTTATTTTCTATAACAAGAACCCTCTTTTATAGACTGTCAGGGATATATATTAAAAATGTTAGGGATATTTAATTTATTAAAATAATTTGAAAAGTACATATTTTTATGCAGTAAAATTTTAAATTGATATAGTTTTTTTATGAATTCTCTAGTTTAAGTTATCTTTCTACATTTTTCTTTGGAGATGCAAACATAAATTAATACCATATTTCAAGTATACTGCCATGTTTAAAGAAACAAGATTAAGTTTCTAAATTATGTAGTTTTATACGCAGAATCTGAATGATGTTCAGAGGCATAAACAGAGTTCTGAAGAGCATTATTCTTTGGGGCTATGAAATTCCACTATGTACAGTTTGTAGCCACATAAAAAGCATGTTGAAATGTCTTGTTTCATATTATGTACTAAATCTGCAGTGATTTTAGATTGAATCCATTGCATTTTAGAAGAAGTTTTTTTTTACTCCAAACCACTTCTTTCTAAAAATATTTGTAAACATTTGCTAGGCTGAACAAATTCATTTTCTGTACTGAAGAAAATCATTCTCCAGCTTTGCTTTGGAGTGACAAGAGGTTACCTTTTATCAAAAGAATGAACAGTAGATACATTTGATCTACAGAGGCCTCCTTTTAAAAAAAGTTCTGTTATTGCAGTGTTTATTTTGGATACATTAGTGAGTAGTTACATTTTATTTTCTTCCTTTGTTCAAGAACAAGGTCTTAGTTTGACTCCCTTAGGGATCAGTATGGTAACTTGCACTAAGTTTGTAGTAGGAGCTGAATTTGGCCTCAAGTTAGTACCCTGTCTTTTCGTTTCAAGGGAAACAACAGTGATCATAAAGGAATCAGAAATTTGGTCAGGAACAGAACGTGATCTGGATTACAATCAGAGTGGAATTGTTGCAGTACTAATGCTGCTGCTTTCTCAAGAGTCCTTCTGCTTAGGTGCTTATGTGTAAGGACTCAGGCATGGAAAGATTTCAGTTAGTCAGAAATGGCCAGGAAAAAGAGAGGCAGGAATTCCTCTCTTTAATAGGAATGAAGTGCCTGATTGATATTGGAGGGAGGCATCCACCCTGGCTTGGGTATTCTCAGTTGTGCTGTGAACCAGCCTCCTGGAACTGACATCTCAAAAGCTGGCCAGCTTTCCCTGTGGAAAAAACCACACTCTGCTACCCCCAATATAGAATCATAGAGTCAGTTAAGTTGGGAAAGACCTTTAATGTCTTTGTGATCAGGGCACAGATGCACAACACCTGTTGCTGGTTCCCTGATCTAGAGCAGGGGTCTTGAATTTGTACTTCCCCATTAAAGTTCAGCTGATAGATTCGGCCTCTCTTTCATGATGTGTTTATAAGGAGCAGGAGCCTAAACCTGCCTCTCCAGCACCGCAAGCCCTCACCACTGGGTTATAGTGTCAACCTGTCTTCTCTTCTGCCTTGTTGGAGAATTGTGCCATAGCCCTGACAGTTCACCCATATTCAAGTTGAAGAACCTAAGTACTTGTACAGGCTGTTGCCTTTTTGGTTTAGGTAGGTTGTCCGGGGACACAGGGAAGACGAGATTTGTACACAAAAGTAAGACCTGTTTAGACTGACCGGTGTAAGTTCAAGAAAAGTTAGATACCAGGCAGACCTCATTTATTTTTCCTGATTGCATCAGATGGTGTAAATAAAATGTTATTTTTGTGCCCATAGAGACTGTGGGCATAAGCTAAGCACTGGTCACATAAATTGAGTTTATTCTTGGATTTAGGGATGTGGGTGGCTAGGCTCTGAATCCTGTGTGACTCTAGCCTATTGTGGTGCTACAGCCCCGTTTGTTTCCTGTATAATGCCCTGCCATCAAATTACCAATATGCAATGGGTTTTTATACACATTATCTAGTGAAGGTCTGAGAAAGTATTTAGGTTTTCTTCTCAGCTGTGTCTGTGAATGAATGATGCAAGTTATTTAAACTAGGGTTATTTATTACAATCCAGACTGCAGAAATCCTTTAGATATTGCAGTTTCTTAATATAATTAGTTTTGTTGACAGTGACCTTTTCCATTTTTCCGTGAGCCCAGAAGTTTACTGGTACCACTGATTTAAGAACGCTGTGCTTATTCTCAAAGCATCACTGTTCCTGATGTTTCACAGCAGCTAGGATGAATCACTGCTAATAGATTCAAATACATAGAACCTGTACCACATTGATTGCAAGACTCTGGTTAGTAGCATGTTTAGTTTTCAAAAATGTTGAGAAGAAATTTTTCCAAGATAACAAATTAACTAGTGTGTGGTAAAATGTGGGTTGTTTTCTAAAGATTGGTGCATTTTTATTACATAGTAGTAGCAGGAGTTGAAAATACTCTGGGCTGCTTTAATACTTTCAATGTTCCTGAGCTTATAGGCTCTCTAGATAAATATGCCACATTAATAAAAATTATATTTCATAGATCCAGCTAAATTCAGAGCTAGTGTAATCAGGTAGTTCTGCAAATTTGTCTGGGAATTTTGCTGAGAAATAGAAAAAGCAAGGAAAATATTTTCTATCTTAATTATTTCTGCAGACAGCCATTTTGGGCTTTGTACCTTTAAATTCCAATCCCTGAATCAGGCTTAAATGGTGCAAGTCTCCTTCCTGGAAGTATGGTGAAGTAAGAACACTTGGGCTGTTTGGCTGATGAGCCTTTAGCTCGGGCACTCTTTGTGACTGGGTCTACACCGGTGTCTCCTGCACGTCTCCACTGTAAGTGACAGTACTACCGTAAGAGATCTTAAACAGCATCTTGAGCCTGTTACCTGGTTTTGGGGAGTTTTTCCCTGCATGTATTCAATTTCTTTTTATTGTGACCTTAAAAATCCCCTCGAGGCCGCTGAATCTTGCAGTTATCCGATAATGGAAAGTGTTTCAAAATAACCTGCACTATTCTATGCTCCTGCTGATGCTGTTAAAGCTTCAGAAAAGCAAACTTTTGTGAAACCAAAGGCATAGCCAGAAACCTTCATTATCTGGGCAAATGAACTTTTTATATTGGATGCCAAACAGACTGGCTGATGTGAACACTGGCTTTTCTGAGCTGATCAGGATTGCTCGGGACCAAGGAAACACAAGACTGTCAGTATAATCTTGCTTTGACCATTCAGTGGGTCATCCTACTGAAAACTTTGTAAATAATGTGAACAGGATGTGATAATTAAAGAGTGTTTCTAAAGCACTGTATAAGGTTTTGAGCTTTTGCAGGCATCTCAACCGTGTGTTTTCATTGATGGAAGAAATTCCTATAGATATATTTGTTTTTTCTGTACTTAAAGATGGCTTAGAAAAATTCAGATAGATATGATTCATGGACCAAGAAAAGACTGGGATCTTCTGTTGTATCACTGCTTGTCTAGCTGTTTCAAAGCAGTTTTTAAATACCTTGAGTCAGTTTAGAGCAAAGCAATTTATACTTTGCCTGTGTGAAACACAGTTCCTTGAATTAGCTGAAGTGTGATTTGTCTTTGGAAAAATTAAACAACTGTGTAACAGTTTCCTTTTTTTTTCCCCCCTCCAACCATATTGTAATTTCAGTAATCTCTGTATTTTGTTGGAAATACTTGCTCCAGATGAAGTATCATAGTAATTTGTAGTTCACCTCCAACTTGAAAAGTATTATTTTAGTCTTGTGGGGGAAAAGAAAAATCTTTTCAAATCTTGCTCCCCTAAAATACATGAACCCAAGGTTCTGTATTTGTTCTTACTAGGAAGGATATATTCTGAAAAAGCTAGAACAAGTAACTGTAGCTAGAAAGGGGGGAAGAAAAAGTCCTTGTGTTTTTAAATCATCTTTACAATCACCAGCATAAGGCTGAAAAGCTATTAAACAACTGGTGTTTTCAGGCTAGCATTGATTGCTGATGTAAAACACACAGCCCATGGAGACCTGGTGAATTAGTCTTTGAGTGTCACCTTTCTGACCATAGTGGTCTCTAAAGGGTTTGGCTAAATTCTGCTGTAAACAGTGAGCTGCTGGAAGTTAAAGTATAGCTTAATTTTGAGAATGGTGAAGCCTTCTTTCAAGGGGAAAAACTTCAATATCTCTAAAGGGAAGGTACACAGGCCCCGAGTCCTTCAATGGTATCACACCACAGGACACTAAATATGAAGTATTTTTACTGTTGAACTGAAGTGATCACTGATGCTAGGATTCCTGTTAGGGAAAAGGTGTACAGTTAGGCTGCAGCTGCCTGCAGGACGGGAGCTCATGCTGTTAGCCAGGGAGGGAGCAGATCCTGACTGGAATCCTTCACCTTCCATGGATCAGCAGTTCAGTGCTTTCCTTGTTTAAAGGAGAATGTTGCTCAGCATCTGCTGAGAGGGAAACATGAATCTCTTCAAGCCTTAACAGTGGCTGAAACACACAGTACTGTAAGATGCACTGCCAGCATATTTGGTATTTTAAGATAAATTATAGTTTTTCCTTAGAGATCAAATTCTAGTATTGAAATTGTCTTAACTGTAACCAGTTTACTCTTGTGTTGTTTTGGAAACTGAATCCTAGTGCTCATGTTTCATGCTGAACACTGCACTGGAAAGCTGTCATCTTCACTTTCCATAAGGTATTGTTTGTGATGATCACTTTATACTTCTGCCTTGTGGACTTCACAGCTGCAGGCATTGCCATGAGCCCACCCTTGTAGCCAAACCAGCTTGTACTTTCCTTCCATGTTCATTGACCTCCCACTCAGAATGGTGGATGTAGTAATACCCACTGGACTGCTAAAGATTGGGTTTAAAAACGTGCTGCTATCTTTGGAAACCTGGTATGGGTCATGTTAATTGTGCCTTTCATGACTGTTTCTTCTGTGTGCCAGAGTTGTCCATGTCTATTTGAAGTAGTCACTAAAGTAAATCTGCTCTCACAGTCTTTCATACAACGAGAGGACAAATCTGTATCTAGAGACAGTTGTTGCTTTACCACTGCAACACTGTTAAGATCTGTACTTTCACACAGTCCCAAGGCAAGGTATTCCAATATTACTCTTCAATAAAACTGCTTTTTGATGTCACTTAAACCCCTCATAATGTAGAGCTTATGCCAGTATGTGCAAAGTATCTGCAGTAAGAGTTATGCTACATAGACTTGTTGCAGTTAAATTTAAGCTACAGAAATGTACAAGTAACATGTTTTTAGGAATGTACTGCAGAAGTATTTGAACAAAATTGCTAACATGTTTACTGTTGTAAATATTTTAATAAAAAAGGACACTTCAAACTTTTTTACACAATTATCTACAATAAAGAGAAATTTACAACCATTTACAAAATGTTCTTAGTTTTTTCTTTACTGTCAAAATGGCTAAGGTAGCAACAAAATAAACATTAGATACATTAAGTCCTGGTTTTATTTCACTCTGTATTTATAAAAGGAACAAAGCATCTTGGTGAAGTTCCATCCACATGCTAACGAGATCAAATAGAGCATGATGAGAAGTGCAAATGGATACAAAAGAATAGCTGTGTTCTTCAAAAAGGGCAATGCTGAAACAGAAGCAATATTGAAGCCAGTATAAAGTAGTGCTCTTTAAAAAAGATGCTTCATGTAGAGTAGCCTTGGGGTAAGGCAGCAATAAAAAACAGTTCTGCTCTGCTGTCCTCCTCAGACATCTTTGCCCTACTCATCCTACTGTTATCACAAAATGCCTTGGGGAAATGCTTTACCTAAAACTATGGTCTTAAACTCATTACAGAGTTTTTATCTAATGCAAATATCTTCAAGTGGATTTACAGAGGAACAAGAAAACCGAGTTGTAGTGCTATAGGTCTAATACAAGAAGGGAATTAGGTGAGGTGGAGAATATAAATTCTTTGGTTAAGATGTCCACCCAGCTGAAAACCTGGATTGGTACATTTCTATCAATATTCATCTACCACAAAGAAATAATTACTTCAACACACAGCTGAGCCTCTGCTTTACAAATAATAGGCTAAAATTAAATTAATAGGCTGAAAACATGCTCTTCCTTTAGTCAAACAAATACAAAAGAAGTTGATGTTACTCACCACTGTATCCTAGGAATGTCACGTAGATGTAATAGCCGATTGCAATCAGCCATAATGTATTTCCAACAAAATACCCAATGACAGAATCAGATATGATGACATCTGCAAGAGATAACTGCTCTCAGCTGTTTTGATAGTGCACCATTTCGAAGCAGAGAGCTCAAAGTATTCTACTTACAGTTGATGAAGAACAGCTGGATAAAATGCAGAATGACTAGAAGTGGGTAGAAAGCATTCAGATGTACATCAAAGGCATATCCCCACTCCACATCATAATCTCTGTTCTGCTGCTTCACTAAGTACTTATTTGAAATGAACCTACATGAAAAGATATTTGAGGCTGTTATTAATATGAATCTATAAAGCTGACTGACAAAACATAGGTTTGATATAGTAGTCATACGTGATCCCAATTCTCCACCACAAAGTTTCTGCTATCTCGGAGAAAAAACCTTCAAGAATCATGCAGACCAGACTATTGTTAAAATGGTTTTGTTAAAACTATCATCACATCCCCTGCATGCTACGGGCAGCTGAAATACCCTGCAGGTAATACAGAAACAAAACTTCTTTACAAGGAAGAGATCAGTGCTACAATTTATCAGTGCAGCCACAAGCTGCCACTTCTCTCTGTACACACAGGGAGGTGACTTCAGTGAAGTGCTTGTACAGGATCAGCACACCTCACACAGAGATGGTTTATTTCATCTCTGCAGAACTGATGAACTGCAAGGACAGGAGGGCAGGAGAGTGCTCATGCCATGTGCCTATTCTTACTGAAAAGAAGTGCAAATGCAATGTGCACTGCCTGGTATTACAGGCTACTGAATGAGCCTCAAGACTCTTTCCTTCAGCTTAAGTTCTGCTGATATGAAAATATTTATCCTATTTAGAAGAGGAACAAGAAGTCAATACATGCTCAGAAATAAGAGACGGTACTCTTTGTGCCAAGGGTGGGGTTGCAAAGAGGCAGAGCCTGGGTTCAAGGTGAGGAGAGGTGAGGCAAGAAGTTTAGTCTCATTAGGAATGGGGGGGAGCTTTTGGGGAAAAAGGTGAGCCTGCACTAGAAGAAGAGACTTGAACCAAACTCGAGCCAGGTGACTGGTATTGAGGCTTGCAGGAAGCTGATTACAAGACAGAGGAAAATCAGCAGATGCTGAAGTAATCCTGGCTTAGGAGACTGCATCCTGAAGCACAAATTGCTGGAGGATAGGAGCAGGGAGCGTTACTATAAGCTCTTCCCCAAGCAATTTATGGGTGGCTATCCCAGACAGGAGCATAAGTCAGGTGGACCTTTAATCTATCAGCTACATTTCTTTTATGTGCCTCATTCTCAATTTTGCAATTACAAGCAGGAGTTCCTGAGGCCACTGTCAGGATTTATCCCTTTTCCAATCATCATCATTTTAAAATGTCATCTCCATCACTAAGAACTCTTAAATGCCCTTGCTTTCTTAAGTTCCTTGTAAAATAAAAATTCTTTCTTTGGTGCCCTCCCCTTGCTGTAGCACAGAAACAGCGACTTTCCGTCATTTCATGGTGCCCTCACTGCTGCAGGACACACCTATGGTGCTGATGAGGCCTGGGTTGTAAACTGACCTGCTCCTGCCTCTCTACTTCTGCATGTCTCTGCAGAGCAGAGGATAAAATTGGCAATGACTATCAACAAAGCAAAAAGCTGTCAAGCACAAGACAGAACAGATGTGGCTGTAGTGGCACTGGCTATAATCTTCAGCAAGAAGCATGGGACAAGTGTATATTGCCCTGCTTAAACAGAATCATCCTCAGGCTTACACAACTTGACTTCTTCATTCATTATTTTGATTGAACAGCTTTTTTTTTATCATCTAATTTTTTTATTTGTCATTACTGCTGAACATTAACCAGCTCAAGAAGAAAGAAAGAAGCTGGAATGTTCATCATAACAGCTAGACTTCTGACCATTTATCTTTGTAGGCAATAGTAAAGAAAGAGTTGTGTTCTTTTTTAAGGTATCATTGTGAAGCAATTACTACAACAGCACAAACCCTATAGTCAACGTTTGTGTATAAGTTTACCCCAAACAAGAGCCAAGTGTCTCACAAACAGCAGACGATTCTCCGTGTCTGAACAGCAATACTGACTTCAGCTTCAGAAATCACTACTTACCACATGAGAGTTGCAATCAGGAGGCCAACGCCTACACAGTCTATGAATACAACCCAAAGTAGCAGTTTTATTGTTTCAAAAAACCCCATGTCCAGCACAAATCCAAATCCTACAGTAGACACTGAAAGGAGAAAAAAGATTATTAAAGTCAGCTGTGGAAAAGAAAGCATGAGACCTTACACTGAAGGGGTTTTTTTGAGTATCCTGTTATGAAATCTCCAGTCTCCTTTCCATTTTTCCCCTGAGGTTTTCAGTCCAACAGCTCACTTTTTTCCCACCAAAACCTAGATATAATGCAATTTATTCATAACATGAACACTCATCTGTACTTGGGTCTAACTGTAATGCTCCACCCAAACTACTTTTTTAAAAATTCACACAATGCTACAATAGAACATTCTTTGTTTTATAAAAGCTCCTTGTCAACCCAAACCACGTGTGTAATTCTATTTCAGTTACGAGTTTTTCTATTACAAACAGCAATACACTACTTAATAGAAGGCAACTAAGACAATACTTACTGAATTTGCAGTTCAGTCATTTATATGAGACACTTTTTTTATAGCTTAATTCTGCAATATACAGAATCTCACCAGGGCCTTTATGGTAAAAACAGTGTTTTATCCATAATACTCAGGTAGACCAAATATTCAGTATTTTTTAACAAAAACACTTCCATATGGTAGAAGGTTTTCTTACTCTCTGTAAAGTTACAGTGAACTATGCAGTTTAAAATGCAGCAGAAAATGAGTTGCAACAGAGATCAATTCAAGACTACAGAGTACTACTTAAGCCTACTCTGATTTCTACTTCCCGTCTTAACTGCAAAAAGGCGATGTCTTTTTCTTCTGTTCTACTTTGATTAAAAGATCATCCATACAGATTGGTCCTTTTTGTGTGTGTGTTATTAGAAAGAAAATAAATGTTCATCCCTAAACTTCCCCTCCCTCTTCCTTATGCTGTCTATTCTCCCGCACTCACCACAGAGCCAGATACTGAGTAGCACTAGGAAAGCGGGATCATCTCTCGCCCATTGGTCCTTTGTCTGTTTCCTGTAGTGAAAGTTCCTGTAAACCCTCTGTGGTGAAGTGAACAGGTAAAGCATCTGCCAAAGCGCAAACTCGAAGTCCATCTGTCGGAAGTGGAAGAGCCTCCGGAGGTACTTGTAGCGTTTCGCTCCGGCCGTGTGCCTTGCAGCATCTCTGGGGCTCAGCACACCATTGCCCTGGCTCCCAGAATTAACCAGCGTGGTTGGCAGCATCTTGCTAAAGAAAGAATTTCAATAGATGTATTTGATTTTGCACATACTAAAGGCTACAAATAAAATCACGCGATGCAGGCCACGTCTGCAATGCTGAAGTGACAAAAACTGAGTACAAGTATAAACAACGACATTTGTTGGAGCAAGTCCAGAGGAGGCCATAGAGTTGGTAAGAGTGCTGGAGAACCTCCCTTATGAAGACAGGCCGAGAAAGTCGGGGCAGTTCAGCCTGGAGAAGAGAAGGTTTCATGGAGGCCTCCTAGCACATTCCAGTATCTGGAGGGGGGAAACATGGAAGCTGGAACACTTCCTCAGGAACCGTGGTGCTAGGACAAGAAGTAACGGGTACAAACTGAAACGGGAAATTTAGCTGAGATATAAGGAAGCAATTCTTTACTGTGGGGGTGGTGAGGCACTGGCACAGGCTGCCCAGGGAGGTTGTGAATGCCCCAACCCTGACAGCGTTCAAAGCCAGGTTGGATGGGGCTTAGAACAACCTGGGCTAGTGCGAGGTATCCCTGCCCACGGCGGGGGGCGTGGAACCAGGTGATCTTTACGGTCCCTTCCAGCCCTGAACAGGGGACGATTCCATGACTTAGGAGCGGCCCGGCCGCGGCTGCTGACGAACACCCGCCCCCCCTCAGCGAGCCCCGCGCTCGGCGNCCGCCCGCACCGCCGCCACGACCGCCTCCCGCAGCCTTCCGGCACCGTCGGCGGCGCAGGCGCTCGGGATGCTTCCCGGAGCCGCCCCATCCCTTCCTGCCCTCGCCGGAAGCGGCTGCGGCGCCCGGGATGGCGGCGGCGGCGGGCGGCTTTGGCCTCCGCAAGGTGGGCGGCAGCGGAGCGTAGCGCCGGGCTCGCCGCCATGCCCAGGTACTACGAGGATAAGGAGGAGGACGGGCGCGCCTGCGACGGCGTGAGGGAGGACCTGCGGCAGTGCCTGCTGGAGAGCCCCTGCGTCCTGCAGGTGAGCGCGGCTGCCCTCTCGGGACAGGGGCCCGCAGGGCGCCCGTTTACGGCTTCTTACCTCGCGTTTGCAGCAGCTGAGGGAATCACAGCTCCAGAGGAGAGCGCAGGTCACCGTACTGAAGCGAAATCCCCAGCGAACTTCTCTGAAGTTGGAAGTAAATGATCCTCAAAGGCCCCTTCCAACCCAAATGAGCCGAGTTGGCCAGAGCGTGGTGCTAGTAACGCCAAAGTCGTGGGTCCGATCCCTGCATTGGCCTTCCCTTAAGAGTTCGACTAGATAATCCTTGTGAGCGCCTTCCTACTCAGAATATTCGGTGATTTTGTTCTGTTCTATGATTCTATGAAGTATTTTGATGTCTCTTTGACGAGCTGCAGAAATCAAATTTTTAATCCTTTCTTTTTTCATCTACTAGGAAAACAAAAGCCCCAAACAGTGCTTGAGGGAAGGACACTGTAGGAGTTTGCAAGTGACATTCTTTGCATGCAAAAGATCAATGGTAAGTGTGGTGTGTCCTTTGCTACTGGCCTGGATGTTTCCTGTCCTTTCCCCCCCTCTTTTGAAGAAAAACGTTATTTCAGTAAGGTGGGTGTCATTAAGCAGAACAGCTCTTGCCTTTGAATCCTGATTAAACTATGGATGTTGTACTCAGTCTTCACGAAGAAGCTGTACAGTAGGAAAAATTGGAAAAATGCATGTTTAAATTGTATTAGGCTTAGAAAGTCACAGGTAAGTGAGGTATTTTCACTATTGTTCTTAGTAAAGTTTTGGTTTAAAAAAAAATAGTAGATCAGGTAATTGTAAGATAAAATATCAACAAGCTATTTTTTATCTGTAAGGTCATGAAGAAACATCTATATAGAGAACGTTTAAATGAAATTAAGTGAGACTTTCACTGTTGAAGCTGAATCTTGCATTGAATTCACATTGAGTCATTAATTTCTTTGGAGTATTAGAATTCATGATAAATAACAGTTTGGGTTTTTTATATAATGAACTATCCCATATGGTAATGGCAACTCATTTTTTAAAATGTAATTAGATAAAGTGTTCCCTATTTTGATAGGGATTCCTTGTCCAGAATTTTTTTGCTTATGTTTCCATAACATTTAAAACATATTTACTATGTGGTAAAGATGATATTAAAACTTTCTAAGCATGAGAAGTGCAGGGCTCATTTTTATTTTTAGGTGATGTGATACATAATGAAGAGTGTGCAGCTGAAATGGCACCTTAAATTTTTCTTCCATTTTATATTAGTCATAGCAGTTTTTGTATCTCTCCTGTATGAACCATATTAAACCATAGAGTGGCAAATTATGGTTTCTGTGGACAGGAAAGTGCTGTGTATTGGAAGTTTGAAATACCTATATAAAGCTACAGTAGCAACATATGTATCTCCAGGTGATGTGCCTGTGTTTTTCTCTGTGTGGATTGTTAAGGGAACCTGATGAAACCAAGTTTCTAGCTAAATGCCTCCAGTCATCCAGGAAGAGGCCTGGCTCTTAAATTATTTTAAACGTCCCAAATTTTAAGGTTGATGAGTGATGTTTTTCTTGTCCTGTTAATTCTGTACATTTCAATAATCATTCTCAGTCAAATTTGTTATTTGTTATAATAGTGAAACTTAAAAAGTGTCCAAAACCCAAGTTAGATAATAATTTCAGATAAAATTTACAGTGTGCTAAAATCATCAGGGTTTTTGCCTTGATGCTCTTTTCTTTTCAAGGAAAGAGAAAGTCTTATCAGAGGAATAAACTTCAGTACACTTTAGAGGTTGAAGTAGGGCCAAGATTTAAAGTGAAAGCTGCTTGGTTGTTGGACAAGCTGTGTCATCGTGAGTCTAGCTCTTTACAAATTTTGCTGCAGTTCTGAATTCTGGAAGAGGTTCAGTTAATGGCGGTAAAAGAAACCTCCTCGGTCTAATACCAGCATATGGCTAAATTGTAATCTGTCGCTGCCATCTTCAAGACTGGCTATCTAAATTCAGAAGAATTCTCCCAATATCAAAGTATGTTTTTCTGCTGCATTGAGAAAGAAATTGCAATTTAGCTTTCTAAGTACTGCACTGTGGCATTTATTTTAGCTTTACCATCATCTTTAGCCTCTCATTAAATGCTTTTTTTTGGTAATTGCCAAGAACAAACTTGCAGATTTTACAAGCTGAATGTTATTTCAGTTTTTACTGATTTATGTCTATTTTTTCCAGAAACTTTGTGTATTTAAGTTGTCCCTCTCCTCACGGACATTTGCAGTGACTTCCACTTCAACCACATCTGAATTTTCCTCCTTCAGTTTATCAGATACATTTACAAAACTGATCTAAGCAGATTTACACTACCTTGTTTTCATGTGTTCCTTGCTATGCTTGTATGCAGTTCTGTCATTTATGTTGTTATGTTGTTTATCTCAGAATGCACAGGAAATTTATCACATAATTTTCATTTTGTGTGAGGTTTAAGATCATTCGTTGGAATCCCCTGTGACTTGTTGGCTACATCACTAGTTTTCTTCTGCTTTATTCTGGCCTCTGTTCTGATGTTATAAAGTGCTGAGGTAGCACAAACACTCTACAATACTTCTTTTGAAAAATACCTGCTCTTAATATATTGACTTCAATTTTCAGTTGGATGCCAGGGCAAGATTCAGAGGAAGGAAGGGATACTGAAGTCCTCGACAAGAGACCTAGCCATGGGAATTTGGGGTTCATCAGCACTCTACACAAAACAGAGACTAAAGTCAGAAGATGGTGGTACCTGCTGCAGCCTTTCATGCAGTGTTTTCATGGAAGGTATCTACTCCTGAGTATTTCAACAGATTGACCTGAATGTGCATTTAAATGTTAAAAAGAAGGCAAGCATAATATGCAAGTTCTGGCCAAAACGAGTACTTGTCATGTACTTGCAATAAAAGTGTGAAATCCAGAACAAGCTGCAGAAGTTATCTTTCTGTTTTGAAATTGTCTTTTCTGACTTTACTGTAAATTCTGATAATCTTTTACTATTAGAAATAATACAGGGTATGGAACTGGGAGTTCACGTGGTGTGTTGAGAAGTTTCCTTAGTAGATGGGTGTCCCAGAGAGTTTCTCAGAACAGAAATGTTTTCAGAGATGCGGAGTTGACCAAGATTGTAAAATGTGTGTGCGGGCCGCTTCCTCTCCAGTAGGTTTCCTACCCAATAAACCTGTAATAGATGGGAAGTGGTGATATTTTCCCGTCCCAGACCGGTAAGATGGTGGGATTTATGGGAGTAGGAAGCATTAAATAGTGTTTAAACCATGACTGTGGTCAATGTTAACTAATTCTGTATAAGAACTGTTTTTCGAGAGGAACATTTCCTTTTTCTTTCTTCAGTGTCCCTGCCTCTACAAGCCTTTAAGAAATAAATGCTAGTGTAACTCTTACACGTGGAAACTCAAATAACTTCAGACAAGCTGATTAGAAACAAGGTGAGGAAATAGTGAGAGGGGAGATAGCTGTAGTAACTTCTTTTCTTGGCTGAAGCTTATAGCCAAGTGTCTGATTTATGTTCAGTCTGAACAGATGCATGCAACACTAATTGTTTCTAAAATTGATGACTTCAGTGAATGAGCACATGTTGACTATTTAATTCTGTCTGTCTTAAGCAACTGTTCTGTAATGAGTCAGAGAATGTTGATATTCCTTGTATGTGTAGGACTTTACTTTTGCCATCTAAGTCAACTCTGATTTCACATTTTTGTGTTCTGTTGATCATGTGGAAGCTGCTTCATTTGTTCAAGTGCTGTAAGCATCCTTTGTTTTCCACAGCCTAGTTACCATATTATCTCTTTATATACACTAAAATGATAATTGGTGTCTATAAGAGTATTTTTAACTTAACACTCTAATTCCAAAGTATTACTCACAAGCCTTTCCTATGGGGCAAAAATTAAAAAGGTACTAAAAATAAATATAAAGCCACATGACAGGTATTTAAATGTCAGTTAGAGAAGAGTAGGAATGGTATGTGGGTTTGGTAGTCAAGGACTCTTCCATGGTCTGCCCTACTGCAGAGCTTGTGGGTTGATGGTTCAGGTGATCTTTATTCCTTTCTCGCCATAATCACTAAGCCTCACCTAATGGTGCTGCAGCAGCTCCTTTTGGAAGGGAGCACAAAGATTGCTACATCATAGAGACAGACAGTTATTTTTAGTAATCCGCTTGATCCAGTGGAAATCAAGTGTTAAAATTAAATCTATTGGATATTTAAGGTTTTAATAATTAACAGAACACATGTATTATTTGATCCAATAGAATGTTAGTGTCAAAACTTCCTAATGGTTCTCTAAACTACCTAGGACAGTATGAAAATACTGTAATAGGTATCAAAATACTGATTTGCTCAAGAGACTATTGTTCAATTCCAATATTGTGTAACATAATACTCTGTCTAAAGGTAAGTAATTGTATAATTGTCTTGGGACTTTGAGTGCTGACCTACTTGAGAGATATTAATGCTTGTTTTGGGAAAAATAATTCATTTCATTAATGCCCTAAGTCCTATGCATTTGATTACAGCTTTTTTCCTAACACACAAAACGTTTTTGCTTAAATATATTGATGTTTTTGTCTCATGCCTTGTGCTACGCTACTGGCTTTTACTAAAAAAATACTTGTTTCTATTCTTTGGTAGATTTTGCAAGATGGAACCTGTGAAATTAGATTGTTGAGGACAAATGGTTGATGTGGTGCTAAAAGGCTCATGCTGGTTTTAGAATCACAAATATAAACGGTGCTAATAATTAGTATTGAACAAGTAGAGAACACAGTTTGCAAAGACCTTTCGCTGCTGCTTTTGTCCCACCCATTTGTTTTCCATGATGGAGAGTCAGATGGTGCTAAGTGCTGTCGATACTGACTTGGAAGGCTGTGGCTCTGTCAATGTTAGGACCTCTCTCTGTTACGACATCCCGTTTCAATGATTCAGATGTTCCCTCTGTGGTCCAATCCTGCAAACATAGTTGTATTTACAGAGCTGTAAACACATAATGCAGAACTGCTCACATGTTTATGATGATAAAAAACAGGCTGTGGTCATTTACTCTGAAAATTCTTTAGGCCATTAACTGTTCTTTCAAGTTACTACAGAGCAATAAGGATATGAGTCTGTTTAATAAAGGCCCATGTGTCCATATGTTGAAAAGTGAGAGAAAGGGGTTAGTGTTTAAAAAGTATCACACCTTTAGTATTTAAGTTATGCCTCTTAAAAGGAAAGACAAAGCATCTTTAAAAAAACCCTCACTTTTGAAATATTTTCTGCTTCCAGAATGGGTGCATTTGTTTTACAAAGAGCTTTGTTATTCACTGGGTGACATAAAAAATTGGTTGTCCAGTCTCTTTTTGCTTTTAAAGTTTCTGGAGAGTAGCAGGTTGGATGAGATGCTTTTTTTTTTCAAAGAAAACATTTAAAATAATATCTTTTCAGTGAAGCCTGGAACAAACTAGATTGACACCTTCTACTCATACGAAGAGCATTAAATGAAGTAATGATCTAAAAATACAGCCACAGAATGTAGGTGGTAAGCGGTATCTGTTGTTTAAGCCTGTTTGGTTAGAAAACTTACAGAACTGTAGCAGCTTTGTTAACGTGATGAATTTTATGCTGCCTTGATACATGGTCATTTAGAATATGTGGGTTTTTGTAAATATGTGTCTCGTTGTCTACAGCTGAAGAGCACAACAGCTTAATTCCAGTCATAAATTGTAGTTGACAGAATAATAACCAGAAACCTTAAGATCTTTGTCTCATTTTTCTTTTTCCAAGTCTACCTGCTGAATTTTCCATCTCTAGCATGGTTTTATTGCAGATATCTTCAGAAAATCATTAACCAGTTATTTCTGTAAGTGGCACCCTCTACAATGACTTGGTTGACAGTCTAGGAAGAAAATTTTGTAAACATAGAAAGCAGCTTCTTGAAGTGGACTGTGCTTTATTTTCAGGATTTACAGTAGGTCCATTAATAATAAACACTGAAAGTGGAAGAAGCAAAAAGATTAGCATTTTAATAGTTGCTTATTTAGGTCAGTAGAAGGTGATATATTTCAAGTAATAATGTACTTGAGTAGCTAAACATTGGAAATACGTTTTTATGTCAAGCTGAGGTTGCTGAGTCCTGATGGAGGCTTTTATGTGCAACATTCTTTTTTGCCTGGCCTGTAGGTGCTAATGGGCTGCAGTGAAATGGAATGGGATCATTTCCCTAAAGATTTTTAGTAACAGAGGAAATGATGCAAGTAAATCTCTGTGATCTAGAACAAGATATTCAAAATTTGCAATATTGCTACTATTGCTTTAAAAGGAGCTAGGGAAAAATAGCAAATCAGAAAATGGCTTGTAATTCGTAAGCTCTAATGATAAACTGTGCTACTGTAAAATTTTTCGTGTTGTCCTTCATTACTACTCAAAGGAAAGGAATATGAACTTTTCCAAGTCAATTTGTGACAGGAATTTTTGAGGGTTTTTTGGTGGGGAAAGTTTTGAAGTTTTCTGAGGTCACAAAGGTCTAATATTTGTTAGCTATTGTCTCAGGCTTTTGGTTCTGTAACAGCCATACCTCACTAACGGTCACAGCAGGATGATTTCTGGGATTCTGAGCAGGAAGAAATCTGCAGGTTGTTGGATTGCTGGGAAGATGAGGGTAAATAGTGTGTTGAGGGGATTGATTATCGGATGTATAAAAATTTGTATTATTCAATACAAGGGCAGAAACCCCATAAAGCCCTTTATCAGCTGAGACTGGACATTCAGGTCCCTTCCTGCTTTATATTAGTAGTTCAGGTAAGAGTTTGACACCTTTCATCTACTCTGACCTTCTGTGAAGGTTTTTATGCCAGAGAAAGGCATCAGCTCTTGGAAAGGGCATAAAATCTAATTATGTTTTCTCTTGATGGAATATTTCAATAGCTAGTAATGCCTCTGTGGAAAGAGCATATCTGTCTTGTGATTAGAATTTGACTTCAGTTTTCACTTCTGGGAGAAGAAGAGGGGATGGCTCTACAAAGAGGTTAGGGGTATCTTATGTTTTCCTGCTGGAATGCACTTGAAAATAATAATAAAAAGATGCCTTTAATATGTTGCAATGAAATACATGGATTGACTTCCTAAAATCTTGTGTTATACCTGCCTTCCTTAGTCCCCTCACAGATCTGCAATCTTCTTTTAGGAAGGAGATAAACCTCTATTACAGACTTTTTCATTGATCCAGATACAGGTAAAATCCCTGCTTTCTTTGTACACTATTGATTGTGCTTCCAAGGTGAGTGTCATATTTTGTCACTTAACACATCGTGTTAAATTGGGATCTCGTCTTCAATTCCCTGTCCCTTATGACCCTGATGCCTTTTTCAGAGTCAGCAGTTTTTCACTGATGTTTTCCCAGCATATGGCTTGTTTTCCCAAGGTATAGCTTTGTTTTCTTTTCCTGGATGTATAATCTGAGATTTGGCTATTAAAAAATAATAATAGTTTAGAACAGTATGCTTTATCATCTGTTCCAAAACTTTTATGTGATGGCCCAGTTCTTTAGTTCATCACAGTGTCAGCTGTTGAGTTGTCCGCAAATACAGTTGGCAGTGACATATGTAAACACCTTTCAAGAAAATGTGAAATAATCTTAAACCTGGTAATGGTCCCAGAGCAGCCCTCTAAGTACTCCATTGAAATACAACTCACTTCCATTTGTGAGGTTTCATTACTTACAGATTTCTTAGATTAAGAAAACATAATCTTACAAGAAAATTAGGTAAATGGAAAATCTCTCTAGCCTGTCCATTCCTACCCGGCTGGGTTTTCTCGTATTCTGCCCTGGATAATTCAGATTGCTCTGTTTACAAATAACATGATGGTTCTCCACATCCTCCTTCAGCAGTGGTGCAACATCAGGCCCTTCTGGTCCCTTGGGTTTTAGTACTGTTTCGATTCCCTAATGCTAAATGAATATCAGTAGTAAACATCGTTCTTCCAGAGTCCTTGGTGGGGAGTTGTCCAAGTCTACTGTTCACAAAGTTTGTATTTTGGTTGATGATGATTGAAAATGTCATCAGCTTCAAATAAACAATGATTTTTTTGCTTCTTAATGCTGTCAAGATCTGTAAATTGAATGGTGCTAGTGTCAATGTCTACTTGCTTTCTAGTCTGTTCTCACCAAGACCATCTTTTATATTTTTACGTGAGAATGGCTTTAAGTTTGCATGGTATGCTGAAGAACTCTTATCTCCTGTCTCTTTGTTAAAAAATGTGGGAGGGTTCATTACCTGTGTGCTAAACTATGAGCAGAGGTAAATGTTAAAACTTACGTGTTTGACTATCCATTGAAAACACCTCTTTTCTATAAGTTTTGTGTGATTTTGAAGCAGGAAGTCCTTCATGGAACTTCGTCAATGACATGCAGAAAAAAAAATGAAAAGTTCAAGCTGCCTCTCCTGGCTTCTCTATCCCAGTTCAGATTGTACTGGGGACTTCAGCTGGCAGCTCCCAGCTCGAGGGAACTGCAACAGGCAAGTTAAAATTCTTATGCTAGAGCGGTATTGGGACTGACTCAGCTGGTTCTTGGCAGCGGTCCTCTGCAGGTCATGCACAGTTGGCTGGAGGCATCCAGACAAGTGCTTCTGTGTGTCTCTCACTAATTCCCCGCTTCAGCATATTTCCTCCGTGCAGCAGCCCCTCACCTCCCTCCTGGGAGTTCCCACAAGGTAACTTGTGAGTAATCTCTGTTCTCCTTGATTTTTGTGCACTATGTTAAAATAATAGAATGAGCCAGAGCTGGACTGTGACCTCTTCCTACATTCTTTCAAATTACTCTTAACGCTGCTTGAGCACTGTAAATCCCTCACTGATAGCGGTGTGATACAGAAATTGTTTAAGAAATGGAGCCCAGCCTCCAGCTCCACAGTGATTTCAACACATGCATGTGAGTGAGACAGCTATTGAGCAACTTCAGGTGTGGAGAGTGAGGGATTGGATGGATGGATGGATGGATGGATGGATGGATGGATGGATGGATGGATGGATGGATGGATGGATGGATGGATGGAGGAAACATGCTGACATGTATCAGTGTGAACAGAAGGACTAGGGAAGTGATTCTCTTGTACCCCACATGGGTGAGGCCACACCTTTAGTACTGTGTCCAGATTTGGGCCCCTCAATTCAAGAAAAACAGTGAGGTGTGGGAGTATGTCTAGAGAAGGGCAATGGAGCTGGTGAAGGATTTGGAGCAGCTGAGGGAGCTGGAGCTGTTTAGCCTGAAGAAGAAGAGGCTTAGGGGGACCTTCTCGCTCTCTACAACCACCTGAAAGGAGGGTGCAGCTGGGTGGGTGTCAGTCTCTTCTCCCAGGCAACAGTGACAGGACAAGAGGACATAGTGATAAGCTGTGCTAGGGCAAATTTAGATTGGACATTAGGAAGAATTTCTTCACAGAAAGTGTGATTAGATATTGGAATGGGCTGCACAGGGAGGTGGTGGAGTCACCATCCCTCGAGATGCTTAAGGGAAGACTGGAGGTGGCACTTAGTGCCATGGTCCAGTTGACATGGTGGTGTTCGGTCATAGGTTGGACTCGATCTTAGAGGTGTTTTTCCAATACAATTGATTCTGTGATAAAATATTAGAAAACAAAACCAAGTCTGGATTGTTGGCTCAAATACTTTTGCTCAAACATTATAGCCGCGGCGTGGGTACTTTGCAGACCCGTGACATTTTCTTTTTCCAAATATCCACTGCTTGGCTGCAGATGAAGATACAAGAGAATCCTAGTTTCTATATTTTGGATCCTCGGAAGCCGGAGCTGACACCCTGGCTCGGGCGGCCGGCGGGGCAGCCTGAAGCGCTCCCGCTCCAGCCCCGGCTGCCGGGCGGGCGATGCCGGCCCGGCGGAGGCCGCAGGGGGCCGGG
>VYZT01004446.1:13933-35997 GCA_013400735.1 Pomatostomus ruficeps | reverse complement strand
GGGGGTTGTGTTGCGCTGAATACAGGAGGTATTGATCTCTAAAAATCTCTAAAGATTTTAATTTTTTAGTTTTTCCCCTTACCCACCTACATTTTGTCTTGCCTCTAAGAATTCTTTCAATCCCGCAGCTACTTTTTGTGTTCATTAGGCTGGAAACTACTACCTCCCACAGCAGGGCAGGTGGAACGAAATGTGTCCTTACGCTTCAGCAACTTTAGTGCAAAGTTCGGCGGTTTAATTTAAACTGTTGGCTTGACATTTCTGAAGAGTGCTTACTTGATCTGGTCCATTGACTTTGCTCGGGAGGTTGTAAACTTGAACAACAGTGTGGTGATATCTTCAGTCACCAGAGCTGCTTGCCAAGCTCTCTGTGCCATTTTTCTGTTACATTTTTTACCATAAAGTGGTAGGTGCTAATGCATTGTTAATTCTGATAGTGGGTCTGTAAATATTAAACTTACTGAACATTGCATAATTTCTTTAAAAAATGGTACTCAGGTGTTGTCTTGTGGAAGATGCTACACATAATATATAAAATCTGGGATAAGACTTCCTGTCTAGGTTCAGAGTCTGTAGAGCATTTCTCAACATTTCTATTTTTGAGAGTGGACATCATCTGCACAAGAGAATTATTTCATGGCTATCTTATCCCTTCCAGGTTTAATGGGTCACTTTTTAAAGTTCAAAATTGTACAGTATCACACAGACAGTTAAAGCAACAATTAATATGATACCAGTAGCTTATAATATCAGTAGAAAAGTCTCGTGTATATATCTGTGTTTAAAAGTTGGTGTTACTGCTAGAAACTGGAAGTTTTTGGCCTGTGACACTTAACTCCTGTGCATTCATGAACTTGCTTTGTTGTCATATTTCTGCAAACATGGATGAACATGGTCCTCGAGGTTTTCTAGTGGTCATAATTTCTACTCCCAAAGTGTGGGTGGACCATCCATCATTATTTCTGAGACTGGGAGAAGTGTTTGGAACTGCTTCCCTGCCGAATGGAAATCAATGCTGCTCCATATAATTGTGACAGTTATAGGCATGAATACAGCATTTTAAACTGCAAATGACCTTCACTGCTGTCAAAATAGCTGTGTTAAAAGAGCAATCCATGTAACTACAGTTTGGCCTTGTGGATTCCAATTGCTCTAAATATTTAGTTAGATGATCTACTTTTGTTGTATTTAGTGCACAGGAGGGGTCTAATCTGGGGATGAACTGTTCAGTAGAGACTATCAGTGAGTGTAACAGCTTTATTTGTTGCAGAAATTGGAAGTTGTACAGCAATCAAAGCAGGAGATTAAAGGAAGAGGAGGACAAAGTTGGTTTTTAATTAAGAGCAGCATCCTTCCAGAGGCCCGTGACACAACCCTACCATTCCCCAGAGTTTCTGTGTGGTGAAAGGCAAGTCTTTGAAAATTTTCCTTTTGCCATTGGTCAGTACAATATTTCTCAGTTTTTGTGTGCCTGATCTAAGATCTGGTTTCAGTTTCATAAAACCTTCTCTTGCTGCGTATATTATGTAAAAGGCTCTATACTTCATACTTCCAGTTGAATTGTCTTGAGCTGGGCACGCAAGCTAGTTGGTACTTTATTCTTTCTGCAGAAGCTGGCTGGTTCTCCCTTGAAATCTGTGTCCAGTATCTCTCCCATTCACAGAGATGGTTCTCAGCTCCTTGCACCAGTTTAGACTGCTCCCCTTGGTTTTCCTCCTTATGCTGCTTGTCCTATCTCTTTGGTCTGCCCAGTTTTGGCATCTTCCCAGCTCTTCCCTGCAATGATTCCTTTCAGCCAAGTTGTTTCTGACCTTATTTCTACCTGCAGATGTCAGTCCTGGTCTTCTGACAACTTGCCAGTATTGCTCTTCGTTTACTTCTCCTGTTCCTTTGGTTTGGTCATTTTTACCTATGTTTTTGAATTTGATAATTTTTTCTTATTCCTGAAGGCTTGTCATAGAAATACAGATTCTGTTGGCCAAGTTCAATATTCAGCCAAATTGATTAATGATTATTATAAGGAGCTGTCTTCTGAACCTGTTGGGGTGCCTGTAAGGCAGTGCATGTGCAGCTATGTTACATGGGGAAATCAAGAGTACTCATTCTTTTGGCATCTCTGGAGATTTTAGTTGTGAATTAACCTCTACTGGATCTGTGTTTACTGTGACTTTTTAAAGGATTAGAATAGAAAAGACTGACAGTTGGATGTTGGTTTCTGTTCATATTATGCAAAACATTTTTTCTTTAGACCTTACTCTTGGTAGTAGCTGAACTGTGTGAGCTGAAACTGATGATTGTTCTTTAAAAACCAGTCTGAGACAAACACTCAGCATGAAAAATTTCTGGGCACACACTTTGGAAAAATAGAAGCAAATGAAAAGAATAGTATTTTAAGAAGTGGTGTTGAGCAGGTGTAGTTACAGGTAGAGATACTACTGGCCCCACCTTCTGATTGCTCCTCTCTTGCTGAACAGTCTGAAAGTGCTTTACAAACTCTTCATTCACTTCATGGGAACCCGTGTATCTCAGCTATCATTCAGGGGCATGGCAGCATAATGTTTGACATCCAGTGGCATATAAAAGGTTTTTTAAATAGTGTGGGACTAGTGATGGCATTTAAATTATTTGGCCATTAGAAAAATAGGGGAAACTGCTTTCACTGTAAACAGAGATTTTCCTTCTCTTCCCCTTTTGGTAAGAATAGTGGAAATGTTGGTGTGTATCTTTGCTTTGATGTATAGCAAAACTCTTTCTCTTCCCAAGCAATGTACCTTGTCTCAAACAACTGTGAGGAAACATTTGTTGAGCAATAACCCAAAGTGTAAGGTTGCTGCCATCTAAGTTGTCAGCATTACCTAGGGTTTTTTTATTCAAGTAACAGACAGACTTCATCTTACAAAGTTTGTAAGACTTGAAAAAACTACATATGCTCTGATTGAGTCTTTTATACAATGTTTCTTTTGGCAGGAACAGATTACCCAAGAATACCTGTTCCTGTTAGTTTGACCCAGTATGTATTTTAATGAAATTATCTTTTCCAAGAAGTATTAGTAAGAATTGTATTTCTGCTAGAAATACTAGTGGTTATGGTAGCAGTGCTAGAGACACAGACATCCAGTATGAGCTGTAGATTTACAGCTTCACTTGATCTAGAGATGGATATGGAATCAAGCCTTGTTAATTCTATATCAGGTTCTCACTTTGTGATTTCTGTGCCATGGTCTTTTGAAATGTTCTGTACTTAATATATGACTGGCAGGTTACAGTTTGGTGTTCCCAAGAGGCTTTCAAGCTGGAAGCAAGCAATCTTTAATGACCAGAAGATTATGTGCTCTATAAAAAGAAAACACAGGCAAATACAGTCAGTTGGGAAATCTGTGTGAAAGCTCCTACAGTGAGTTTGCAATGAGAGTTTTGGATGTATGTACTCTATGCAGTTTGGAGAAGATTTCAGACTAAATCTCAATAATATATTGAATGAATGTGCCTATGTAAAATATTTAGCAGTTCTGTTGTATAACATAGGTTGCCCAGAGCAATAAGTGTCCAGGTGCTCTCAGAAACTGGGATCTTCAGCAGCCTGCAGGCTTGGCTGTGAACTGAGCAATTGTATTAAAATCTCATAGGTAAAATGAACATACTGCTAAAAATGGACCGGTGAGATGTAAATAAAGCCATTAGAAGCCATCATAGGGCCACTGTTTGCTCTTGGTGTATATATTGTGCTGCTTTTCAGTGAGTGTGTAATGTCTGCTACTTCCCAGCAGGATAATATTGCCCTGGGAGAAGAGATGCTGTTGGAGAAGCAGCTCAGCAGTTAGACTGGCTGCTAAGCACAGGAAAACTTGGAGAGCTGTTCCAAAAATACTGCTTTCCAGTCCTAGCAGAAAGCAGGTACTTGGGGCATCAGTATGTGGGGAATGAATTGTGAGGATCAGTGTTTTTCTAGGAAGATTTCCCCTCTCAGGAAGAGCAGTGATAACTTCTAATGTTTTTTTATGTAAATGTCACGTCTCACACAGACCTGGCGTAAGAATAGAAATCCTTGATTTCTGTTGTTCTCTGAAGTTACCTCCTTGCTCTGTTTCCATCCTGTTGCCCTGAAGGGACAAAAGCACATTTCCCCCCTCGTTTCCCTTACCTCAGAGTTAACTCAGAGTTCTGTAGCTTGGAAAGTAAAACATTAATTCTTATTCTTGGAGCAGCAGAGTGCCATTGTGTTACCATCTTGCTGTAGCAATCCGGGGTTGCTTTGAACATCTCCTGTTTAGGGCTGAAATGCCACAGTCTCCAGAATGTGTTTGCTCCTGAGGCAACTGCTGCTGTGTGAAGAAAGAAGGCAAACAACACAGTCCTCTCCACTGCTATGTGGATTCATATTCACATGAACAGGATAGTTCATCCCAGCAATTTTCATTGGAACCTGTCTTCCACACCATGTCTGTCAGGTAGGGGCTGGAATACCTCTGCACCATGGTAGAGTAGTTCTTCTGCAAGGATGCCTGAGAGAGCTTTCAGACTGAGAGTGGAAGTTTATAAGTGCACCTTTTTACCTCTCCCATTTCCACTTCTTACTCTGGAAATTTGCATTTGGCACAGGCACATGGTGAGCTGTACAACTGAGATTGATGGGAAGGAAAACAGTTCTTTGAAACTGGTTGTAAGAATCCAGTAAAAGGTTACTTTAGGAGAAGCCATGGGAGTCATGTCTCGAGTAAAGTAGGTCATGACCCTAAGTTTTACGTGCAGCAGTTAAAAATGGGTATCAAGAAACATATATGGCTGTGGTATTATCAGCCTTGGGCATTTGGAAATCACAGGAAGCCTTCAAAATTATGAGGATTGTTGAAATAATCCTTGCCATAACCTTTATATTTGTCTCCCAGCTTTGGGAGCTTTTAGGTAGCTCTCCATCAAAAATAGTAAAGTAGCATACTGTGTGATCACCTGAAATTCTGCTCTTCCTGAATCCCCTCATGTCTTAAATTTTTTTTGTGCATGTGAATGGTGCTGATGCATTCTAACATGTCCTGCCCTCTTAACAAGCTGACTTGCCAGGCATGTTTATAAACTTTATTCTGATACCAATAAGGTGAATGGTTTTGTCTTTCCTATGTGTAACACATGCTTTAAGGACCTGCAACTTTCAGGGAAAGGCTGAGTATTTTGAGACAGGTAAAATCATCAGAAGCACCAGTGAATCCTGAGGGAATATTTGTTGGAGGTTCTACAGAATCTCTAGGTTTCTCTGAGGCCCTTCACAGTGGTTATGAGAATGGACAAACCCCACTTTTATATGGGCTTCTAAATATGTCTGGATTTGTTTTATTGTATATGGTGCAAAATTATGCAAGGCATAGCAGTTTGATGCTGACATCAGTATCTGAATGTATTGCATCTACCTGAAGCTTGTAGATAGTGACGAGTTGGTGAAATGCAGACAAGTGCATTTTGTAGTATTTCTGCAGCAGAGGGATATCAGGAGCTATGCAGCTTCTGAAACAGAAATTTTGCTATGGGTGTTTCAGAGGAGACATTTCTTTTCAGGCTGGTCCCATACTGTGACCCTTTCTGTCGAGTCCCTTCCCTGAAGCATTCCAAGGCTCTGAAGTACTTCAGAGGTTCCCAGCATATGGGTGGTGCCAAGGAGAAAGATGCGGAAGGAGAAATGTTGTGGCAGTGCCATGCTCCCCCCGGAATGCCTTTTGTAGTTGCAGTGTCCTGGGAGCTGTAAGCTTTGTGGTTTTCCAACCCTAACCCTAAGCGTAACCCTAAGCAGAGCAATAAATCAGCCTTTTGCTGAAGCTGAGGCTCCCAGCATATGGGTAGTGCAAAGGAATGTGATCTGGAGGCAGCAATGTTGTGGCAGTGCCTTGCTCCCCTTGGCCTGATACTTTCCACCTGAGACCCTGCTGCTGAGATTTATAAATTAGAGTTGTGAATAGTTGGTATAATTCAAACTGTGAGACCTAAGGATTGGAGGAAGCAGGAAGTGCTAAAATTCCACCTCTTTTCTTGCTTTTTTTTTTTTTGTTTGTTTGTTTATTTGCTGGTTTATTTTTTAGCATCTAGGTTAGAGAGCCCATGAAGACATGTTCCTCTAGGGAGGGTAATGTTGTGTGGCTCTGGAAGGAGGAGAGCTTCAGTTTACTTAAATTGTTGCAAAAGCTTGAGAATTAAAAAAAGAGAAAATGTAAGTGTTACTTCTATAAAGAGAAGGAAAAGGGGCTTTTTTTCAATGGCCCCTTTTTCTTCATTGCTGCAGTTACAGTTCCAGATTGGGATTAGACCAGAATTTAGATTGGTTGAAATAGGGAAGCTGTGAAGGTGGCAAGACATATATACCTGAACAGAAAGGGTACTTGCAGAGCACAAGTTGTGAGGCATGGGCTGCCTGTGAAAGTTTGACAGGATTATATATGAATTCTAGGCACACAAACTTTAAAAGACCTTGACATTAGTTTATGGAGAAGATAGGCAAAATAGAATTTATCTGTCATTTTAATGATATAGTTGCTGGGAAGGAGATAAGACACTCTAGAATTGTGATTGAAGATCAGGAGAACATAAGGAACTGCAAGAAGGAAGACTTGAAAAAGCAAAAGAAAAAAAGAATCACCAAAACAACCCTCTAAAAAAAATAAAAAGAAAGGAAGGGGAACTGTGAACTCTGAGGGAATTTTGATGCTAGTGAATTAACAGAATTAGAAGTCAGAAAGTGAATGTATGCAAAAGTTTAGAAGTGGAGAGATTTGCATTTCTCAGAAAGAAAATGAAAGGAGAAGCAGCCCTCTGCAAATAAATTTTCAAAATACTGAAATAATGCTTGAAAGGAGTACCTTCAAGGTACTGTGTGAATTATAAGGTCCAGTACAGAGGCTGTGTAGAATTTTTAAGTGATGAGAATTTGCTCTACTTTCAAAATCATGCTAAAGCATAAAAGGGAGAAAGAAAACTTAGAAGTGAAGCATGAGGTTCCCATGTTGACTACTATAGATAGCTAAGTAAAAGAAAACCACTAATTGTAGCTGATGCATATAGAAATAATATTTCAGTTTGCATGGTTATCCTAAAATACTCTCAGCTACTTTGATTTTAGTGATGATGATTACTAATATGAAAACTTCTTTAATGGCTACCCTGTGAGTAGGAAGAAGTATGCAAACACAATTAATTTCCAGAGAGGAAGAAAGATGACTTAAAAATAAAACCATGGTTGTTAGTTGACCGTGTCTTCAACAAGACATTGACACCAAGGAAATGGCTTGTTATATTGTTGGTAACTCTGCATTCATCATCTCATCTTTCCTGTTTCCATCAGCTGCAAGAGATGTACCACCTTCTACTCTTTTGGTCCAAATGAACAGCTTTTTGCGTCTGACAGGGTGCTTGGTTAGGCTGTTTGTCAAGGTGGCTGTTGTGTGTTGAAGCTGGAAGTTTGATGCATTACTAAAATGTTGGCTTGTTATCCTTCCTGTCAGGTAGCTCTGTGTACCATGGTATATGGGATATAAAGAGGTTTCTGTTTGCTACCGAACCAAAATTAGGTAACATCCCACAGGTAATAAACAGTTGTATCCTCTTCGAGGCTAGGCAGTGTGAAAGGTGGTTCTAATCAGCCTCTGTCTCTGAAGAACTGCTTCCTAACCTTCCCAAAGGGTAGGCCTTTCAAAGATGTTAAGTGGAAGTCAGTCCCCTTCCCCGTCCCATCACCTGCCCCTCTGCTTGCTTTTGAACAGCTGTTGTACCCTTTTACCCTTTTACAAGGTGAATGGATGTGTGTGGGGGAAGGGTTTCATTAACGGTATTCAAATACATTGTGCAGGTGGGTAACCTTAGAGAAAAAATTTTTTTTTTTTTCTTTTTTTTTTTTTGTTTCTTTCTTTAGTGGAGAAACTTTGTAGTAGAGTTTTGCATTTATCTGAGTTTATTGTTTGCTGACAAGAGTGGAATGATAAAGTGGTGCAGGATATATTTATGCTCTCCTGTTGTGCTGTGTGTGGTTGGAAATAATCTGGGTGTAGACCTGGTTTTCTGCTAAATCATGTGTAACACATGGCTGAGAGCAGGCGCTATGAGTAAGGTAGTGGGGGGTAGGGTGAAAAAAAGGTTGAAAAGAAAGCTAAAGCTACATGTTTCCTTGTTATCGTTGAATACTTTTATAGGGTTGTTTTCCATGTTTTTGGTAATTCATTTGAACATTCTTCAATAAGGTTTAGTGAAGTTTTCTGGGAGAAAAAGCAACTGCACCTCTATGTGTATATAGAATGTGCTTATATTTACCAAAATACCAGCACAGTTGATAACTCTTTTTCTGGCAGCCCACCTAAAGCCGTTTTCCACGTTGACTTTCAGGCACATGTCCTGCACTTTTTCTGCCTGATTTTTATACAAAGAAACTCTGCCATATGCTGTTCAGACCTGTTATTCTGTATCTGTGTGTTTCAAATGCTAAAAAAAGCCCCTTCCCAGAGCTCTCCTGTCACATTCACATTAGGATGTGATATTTTGGTACTGGTGAGTGTGTATGACATTGCATTTATCAGATACTGAATTCCTCTGCAACATGCAGCATTGGGTGCTAGCAGGGGTGGAAATGGAGGCAGAGTTTAGGCTCAAGAGGGGTGTTCCTGGTAGTAATGATCAGTGTGGAAATCCTTGAAATTACAGACATAAGAGTAAACTTGGTAAGATGAATAGTAGGGAAGCAGTCTTCTCTCTGTAAAGGAGGGTTATCAAGCTGGAGTGGGAGTTCTTTAATGTCCCTGTGAAAATGATTTTTACTGGAAAACGTGGTGGTGGGTGATGAGAGGGACATGCAACACATTGGAAGGCTTTGGAAATGTGATCCTGTCATTTGTTTCCACTGCCAGGCTGACTGGCCTGTTTTTGCTCTGGAAGGATTTGCTAACAACTGTGTGCATGAAAATCCTCCAGTGAAGACATAGCCCTGTTGTAGCAGCGGTAGTCCCTACCTGTTGAAACTGAAATTTCTCTCTTACATCTGCTTGAATCTGAAATCTCTTGCTGTTTGACCTCCAGGCTTTAACTGAATTTCCATATTCAGAGCACTGGATGTTGTTTTTCAGACAGAAGTGGAGACAAGTTCTCTCATAAAGAGTCACAGAAAATCTGCTGCTGTCTGCACCTTCGCTTTGCTGATACTACAGCTTTTAATATCATGCTCTTAATTAACTTGATACCCTGCTTCCATTTCATGGTGCCAGAAGAATGCTTGAAGCCAAGTGGTTTTGCTCCCATCATTGAAGATCTGATTTCAGGCTAAGTTGAAAGGAAAGAGGAGGGGAGAAACACTGTTGCAATTTGATAATATTTTTAAATAATTATTGTAAGAAGGTGTGTTGTATCAAAATCAGTTGTCTATATTTTTATAGAAGTCTTAGTTTTTAATGTTTTTAATGTAAAATGCAACACTTGAGATGGCATTGCACAAGTGTCTGTTTTTAATGCTGGAGTTTCATCCTATCTAGAACAGGGTATTTGCTTAATCATACCCTCCTGGATCTTATCTTCTTCTTTTCTCACCCATCTTTTTCACCCACAGTTCAAATGGCTGGCTGAATATATGTTCTTCGGATACATCAGCATGAAATTTTCCAGATGACCACCTGTCTTAATACACGTGAAGCTGTGATCACAGTTTTCTTAACAGTGCCAGAGATGCTGAATTACGTTTGCACTATTGCCAAGTCACTTTAATCAGTCTTGACTGAAAAAAAAATGGCATAAATCCCAGATTACTAATGTGCTTCAGTGAGTCATTTGCAGTGGTTATCTAGATGTGATTGTAAAAGATAGTTTTTGCCAACACAAATGGGCCAGGGCAGGGCAATGGGGAAACTGCTATGGTGTAGCTTAGGTAGGGCCATTTTTATGTTTTTGGACGTGTAGGAGAAGAAACTTCTCATGTAATTTGCTCAACGTAGTGCTGTGTAGCTGGGATCTGGACTACCATGTTCTCTGCTGAAAACAAGTTCTAGTTCAGTGGGTGTTGTTTTCCTGTTGTTGGACCAGCCGTTCGTGCTGTAGGACTGGAGCCGAGAGGAGGGCGGTGACTTAGCCCATCGTCCTGGTGGGGTGGGAATTGCACAACCCTGTGGTCCCACTAGCACTAGCTGAACAAGCTGCCCCCCAGGTTGCCATGGGCTGCCTGTGCACATACGTTTTAGATGCAGGGTTCAGCGGGGGGGACCTTCATCCTCCCTGTCCTTCCTTTGCCAGGAATAAGAGGGAAAGGGGAAGGGCTGTTTGTGCAGTGAGGCAAGGCAGGATGCTGCCTGTTCCAAGTGGAGAGACCCTCTCTGCCACTGACAGCACGAGCAGGTACCAGGGCAGTGTTGGGCTGTAGCCACAGGGTACAGCAGAACTGCTTGATACTAAAGCAAAATAAAAATAAAAAAAACCTGGAAGGACTTTCAGACCTGCAGCGTTATCTCCATAATGAGCATCTCAGGGGATGTTGTTGTTTTCAGGCCAGCTATTAACTGTGTAAGAGAACTGTCCGTTGCAGAAAGGCTTTTGTGCCAGCTCTGATGTGAGCTAGGTCTCTGCTTGTGACCTCCAAGGTGTTTGTGAATGTTGTCTTTCTCTTTTGGTTGAAGGTTTGAACTGCTGAGAGGTCATGTTTTGACAGCTCAGAGGTCTTAAGTCTTAAAAAGCAAATAAATCTTAAGCAACAGCAGCTTGTTTTCCTTCACACTGCAGGCCTTGAACTGGACAATCCATTTTTAATGAAAAAAGTTGCCTATAGAGAAAAAAGGCCTCTTTGTTTAGATCACCTTGGTTTCATACCAACATTAGAAAGACAATTTTCAAAACTCCTGACCAGAAATATTTAATAAATGTACAGGCTTAACTGTGCAAAGTGATTAAACTTTTTCCTTTATTTAGACTAAGAGCTTTGTTTGAAGAACATGAAGCATGTGTCTTCTACTTGGACTGATTGCTTCTGCTTTTAAAGCAGTAATTCCTGCTCACTAAACAAGAAACAGGGAAGTGAAATATTCAGTATTTAATTCTATTTGAAAACATTGGCATGAAAAAAATTCTGTACATTTTCTTCTGGACATATACTCAAGTTGTAAGAGAAAGGATAGAATAATTTTACTTTTAGCGGCAATGATGCATCACTTATTTTTCACATTGAATTTTTTCTGGAAACTTTGAATAGTGGTAGTTTTTCTGCATGCAGACATTTTCTGGGATATTTGTGCAACGTTTCACTCTTCTGATAGCTAACAAACATACTGTTAGAAAAAGAATTTTACATTTCTATGCAGAAGCATCAAGATGAATACTCATGAAATATCAATATTTCACTGAATCAAAGTTCCAGAGACACCTGTGCTATCATACACTTTCCAAATTCTTTAGCAATTGTATACTCCAGATTTTGGAAAAAATTGTTTTCTCAGTTAAAATTGCAACAAAGCTGGAAATTTAATTGGTGAGATGAGTATTATCAATTCTGCTTTCTAACATATCTCATATAAATGAAAGTTCAATAGTATTTTACTTGTGATACTTTAGTAAAAATCATCTGTTTAGTAAATGCTCTCTAAAATCACTAATTGTTAAGTCAGAGTATATCTTAGAGAGTAAAAATACTTGGAGATCTCAAGATGGAAATCTTTCTCTCTGGAGTTTTCTTCAAAAGTAGATGTAAGAAGTTCTGGTTTTTGTAGTTTTCATTGCTCAAATACGTAAGACAAACAAATGTACAATAAATATGGCAGGATGCTTATTTATATTTTATGAAGAAAATATTTTTCTGAAGACATTTCTTTTCATTTTTTAAGTTACCATTTTAACAAATGTTTTTAGAAATTTCCTGAATCCTGATTTTTCTGGTAGCATTTTCAGATTTTCTTTGACTTTATAGTTAGTGAAAAATAAATACTCAAGAAAAACATTCAGTTTCTGGAGTCTCTGTAAAAATACCTTTTAGTGAGATGTATTTGAGCGTGGGATGTTCTGTTGATGAAAGAAATGCAAATCATTCCAGTCCAAGGCACCATCATCTATAAGCTAGTCAAATTCCTTTTACTTCTGAGGGACTGTAGATCAAAAAGAAGTGAAGAACTATGGTATGTATTAATCAGACATGGCAGTAATGCCTGTTTTGTACAATGATCGTTTCTGCTTAAAGTAAACGTACATCCTGTACTCTGACCTTGGGAAAGTTCTGTATTTCTGTGTGTTTTTATTTTGGGGTGCTGTAAAACTCTGGGTTTTGTTTCAGATGCTAAATCTGTTCAGATCATTCTTTTCCCTAGACAATTCTAAATGTAATTAAATGTATTGCACTGTATGATTTGGTGGTTTCTTCCTTTCCTTCAACCATCATCCCTTTTTAAGTAAAATAAACAAATCCCACAAAACTTATTTCATATTTTTGGATTCCCACATCTATTTATGGCTACTTGCATCGTGGGGGAAAAATGCAGCACGACTCATAGGAGGGTGACATAAAAGGCTGTATGTGGCTGTTGACTGCTGAGAGTTCCAGTCCTTTTAGAATATCCCAAGAAACAGTATAAGCAGAAACTTCACAAATAGTTCTTCAGGTTTTGGGATGGTTTTGTTTATGTTTTGGTACGAGTTACCACCTGGTTTAGAGTCTGCAGGCTTTGCTTTCCTTTATTGTCGCTGGTTTTGTCCAAGGAATCACTGATAGAAGGGGAGAGTGGCCATGGGTGGACAGAACCCAGAGAGATGTGAAGTGTATTGCAGTTGGTGATTGTTACAGTGCAATGATTAACGATGTTGCTTTGGAAAAAAGTACGTGTTCTTTCCCACGCAGGGTGAATGTAGGCTTTGAGACAGAATTTTCTTAATGCTTGAGAAATTAAAATCAGTCCTTTTTTACCGCTCAAGGAAAACAAAGTCTAAAAATGGAAACAACTTGTGATGACAAATTATTATGATAATTTGTTCGCTGGACAGAATTGTTGCTACCCTTGAAATTGGCTTTTAGTTTCAGTGAAACAGAATACAGTTGGTAGCTGTCTCTTATGTGTGTTATTCAGAAGTTTTCCAAAAACAATGAAAAGGCCAATCAAAATGTTATGCTTTTTTTTCTTTTGACCTATTGGCCACTTTTGTCTTTGAATTTAACCTAATAATGACAGTTTTGCTTAAGATAAAATTATTCGAATGTACATTTATTTTTTTTTGGCTATGGGCACATAGACATAAGGGAGACATCTCTAGATGGTTTTCTGCTCAGAAAAAGGTGTTTGTCTGTATATCTGTAGGTGAGAAAGATTTTCAACTATGCAAACTTGCATATGCTTGTAAGTTCCATATACATAGAAACTCTAAAATGTGGCTGTACAGGGTATGTATTCAGGTAAGTATGGTCAACAGAAACTTCTGTAGGTAACAAGATAGGATGAAAAGATGTAATATTTTTCTGAGGTTTGGGGGGTTTTTTTGCCTTTAAAAAAAGAATTTCAAGTTCTGTTCTGTTGCAGGAGCATAAATAAGTTGCAGTGTGCAAATGGAGTTCATGATCATAAGTACACGAAGAATGAAGACTACACAAACCCATTGTCTCTTCTTATGATACCTGCCAGAACTCCAGCTGAGGGAGTCTTTGTTCTTGGCACTTCTTGGTGTCATTAAAAGCTGTGAGAGCCAGACACTAAATTGGTCAGAACAGACCTTTCACATTTTAGCTATTTTCCTCTCTTTATGGTCTGACTTGTCTCTTCCTCTGACATCAGTGGGTGTTGGATCAAGCCTTTACTTCTGTGGAAATTGTACAGACTGGAGATAGACCAGAGAATTGTAGAAAGAAAAAAACATTGTACATTTTTGTAGCAGGAGAAATAGGACAAGCTGACATGAGGAAAGGTAATAAGCAATATACAGAAAACAGAAGTACTACTAGACCTAATAGCTCTTTAGTTTTAGATGAAAAAGTAATTCCTTTTAAATGAATGGTGTCATGTTCTGGTTTGTCAACAAAATGTGAAAGGTTTAGCTCTTGCAGGTGGGAGTTCAGGTGACTGCCTGTTGCTTCTTTGAGGAACAGAAAAGCACAGCTTTAACTTTGTTGTCTCCTTTCTACTTTGCAAACCTTTGGAACCGAGAACTGATTAATTCATATAATGAAACAGTTTAAGCAAAGTTAAGAGTTTTCTAGGTAACTGTTGGAAATAAGCTGAAACAGGATGTGCTTGTTTGCATCAGCACTACTGTTTTTATAAAAGCTCTTGTAAGTGCACTCGTATTTGTCTGGGCTTCAGCCCAGTTGTCTGCACGCTGAGAGATGTGAGCCTGCTGTTGGAAGTAGAATGGGAGTGAAGGGCAGATTGTTTTTTCTGCAAGTTTTACTGGTATAACCAACCCCAGTCTGACTTGAACGAACTTGCTGGGGCCTCTACAGGTAGGCATGTTAGAATGTCTTGTAGCAAAGAGGTGAAAAATTTTATGACCTATTAGTGGCATGAGTTAATTCTGCTGAAGGGTTATGGGAATAACAGGTGTGAGCCAGAGGCAAGAGGTCTAAAGCACCAACAGATTTCATTTGGGACTTAGGTATTGCTATTTGAAGGCAACAGATTTAGTCAGAGGAACCTGAGATCTCTGCAAAGTTAAGTACTTTTGTTTTCTTAGTGCTTTTAATTTGTATCATTAGAATACTTAAAGTGGTTTTCTGTATTAAGCATGAAACAAGGAAACAGTTGCTGAGAAGGATTTCTCAAGTAGTTTACATTTTAGAGTAGAGGTTCTCCAGTTTTGCTGTCACTTTTGCTTGTACCTGTCAAAAAACCCCAGAAACATGGATCACGGATGTGTTAGATTTTGCTGATCTCTCCTTTGGATGTGCTTATCTCCCCACAGATTCTCTGACTTTTCTTTATTCATTGCCAGATGGTTTACTTCAGCCTTACACAAAGTGAAGCAATTCAGAGGTGCATATAGTTATTGATCAGTGCTTGCTAGCAGTTTTACTTCTAAAGGGGACAGGTTTGCACAAGACATCTGAGACACTCATGACTGATAATGTATGTTGGCTTTCTGCTCTTCCTGTGCTCAGAGGCACAAAACTCATGCCTTGGGAAACTTACTTCTTCCTGTTTGTCACACAGTCCTACATAGCAAAAACAGCTTGAAGTCGAGCCTTGGTGTCTTTCTTGTGCTGAGTAAGTTGTACTGGCATTGGTGAAGTTATTTGCAGAACAGGAAGTTACCTGACTGAAGTCAGTGTTTTAAATAACTTCTGTTAAAGGAATTACTATAACCATAGGAAAAACTACTTTGTCCTTGAGCATTTTTAAAAAACAAATTGAAAGGAGTTACTAGAGGGAGGAGGAGGGGTGGCTTTGCTGTTTTGCTTGTGGATGTATGGCTACAGAGACATAGGGCAGGCATAATCAAGTAGAGAGCACTCTGCAATGTAGCAATGGACAGAAGATGCCTTGGTCTTTTTGGAGGGAAGTCTCACATTGTTGCTGTTCTTCTGAGAGAAAAATACTGCCCTTGTGGAGGGAACCACCTTATTTTTTGTGTGTGTTTTGTGGCAACATACATCCTTCTTCTTACTGCTTGAACCTGGTTGAAATATTTCTGCAGGATTCCAGTCCAAGTGACTGTAGTTGGGTGCAGCTACCTTGCTGCCAGTGGTCAAAACTCACTATTCAAGCTAGGTGTAAATGTTGATGAGGTTTCAAATAACCCTGAGATGGAGTTCCTTTTCTAAGAGCGTTCTTGCACTTGAACTTTTGTGGTTCAGGTCTTCAAAGTTCCCCCTGCTAAATCACAAAAGAGCAGAGATTAGCAGTGATGGTTACTTAATTTTAGGAGTCAGATCTGAGACTTTTGCCTAGTCTTGCAATGTTAGCAGTTGGGCATTTGAGGAAAACATTGAATATCACACAGTTTATAATTCCTGATACACTGTGTACATCCACAGGTGCTTCAAAACTTCTGACTCTGTCCCAGCATTGGGGCAACATAATGACAGAGGGTGTATCTTGTCTACGTAATGCTTCTTGCAGTAGTTTGATCCTAAGGTGTTTCTCTGCAAACATGCCTTTCCTTGGTATGGTCCTTCAGTCTCTCTGTGCAGCATTGACCCAGATGTGGATGAGTATGTGCAGTAAGATGGGTAGGCCTGTACCTCTGTACTGTCCTCTTAAAGTATTTGCTGAACTTACCCTAAAGAGATTCAAGTTTTATTGTCTATGTAGCTTTATGTTCTAAGTGGCACTTTTTGAGAAATATATTAAAAGATTTCTCATAAATACAAGAATTACTTCTTTGGCACAAATTTTACATTGCTTAAAAGAATGCCAGGAAAAAACTGTTCCTGCTTTAACTTTTAAAAGTTACACCTGTCTATAGGGATATTTTTCAAGCAGATAATTTGCTCTGAATGATATTGTGGCAGCACTCTTTTAGTAATTTGAAGGGTGACAAAGCAGATAGACTTGACAAAATAGAGCAAAATTACTAGAAAAACTAGCTGACTGATTTTGTGTTTTCACCTGCAAAGAAGGGTAAGCGCTTAATTATAGCACATGTGTGCATAAGTGGCGACATTACCTTTAATTACCCTCAAGTGTACAAGTCTCATCCTTTTGTACCCATGACGATTCTCTAGTGCAAAAATAGGTTATATTTTGTTTGTTCAAACAGGCAACAGGATAAAAAATATCTGGGAGATGGCATATTTTTTTGGATGTTTAACTAGGTACTTTCTATCTAAAATAAGACCTACCAGTCTAATTACTTATCTGAAAAATGATTTTGTCTCTTTTTTTTTTTTTCTTTCTTTTTAAAGTTGTTGGCTCTCATGCTTGAGAGACTGAGGGGAGAGCAAAAGGACTAACAGTAATTTCCTGAATTGTCTCATTTTTGTGCTTGCAGATGATAGTAGGAGCACTCTGGGACAGTTTAGAGATTAGCTCGGAGACATGCTGCTCTGCACCGGCTGCTCTTAGTGCTCTCCCAAACTGAATACTAAGGATGCAATCCAGTGGCTCATGTCTTGCTGGGATTAATTCTGGGCTATTTTGAAAAACTAGGGCTGGTCTGCTTTGGTACACAAATTGGGGTGTGTTGAGAGTTATGTGAGCTGAAGACAGTTTTTCATTCTGCTGGTCCTGTTGTTCTCCACAGTGCTGCATTTAAGACAGATTTGTCCTATACTTCAGCTGTTAATGTCTTTAATTTTTAGAAACTAGACTGAGACTGGAGTACCACAGTACTGCCCTCTATTTACCTACCTTTTTCACACCTTCCTTCAATGTTCTTTTTACTTAGAGAAGACTGTTGAGTAGCAGAGTTTGGAGGAAAAAGGATGAGCAGCCTCCAAAGCATCCCAAGATGTTAAAAAGCAATCCTGTTAGTTATCCTTTTCTCCTTTATTTGACATGGAGCTCTTCAGGAAGACCCTGTACTAAGTAGCTGCTCAAAGTACAAAAATTAGTGTGTGGACTTAAAGAGGGCAATAAAAGCTAACTGCTACAGTTAATTGTGTTATAAATTTCAGGCTTTTGTTTACAGAGTATCATAGAAAGGTTAAACTTGCAGTACCATCTTTCCTTTTTCTGTGTGGCTTCTGCAGTATTAGAGGCCAAACCTGCCATGGTACCTTTCCAGGCCTGAAGCCCATGCAGTAGAATATCCTGTGGAGGCTCTGCACAGCAGTTCTTCAGCCACACAATTGTGAAAAATGGCACTGATGCCAGTCTGCAAAGCGACACTTGGAGAAAGCTGTACTGACAATAAAGGAGTATTTCTGTCGTGAGCCAAAAGGCCAGGACTTTCAGGGATGGGTGGTCCAAAACAACATCCAAGCTCAGCCTGTCCTGTTTTGTGTAACTGTGCTCCAGCATGCTCAGAAATCCTGGAGGACTTGCATAGCTCCATATTGCAGCTTCGGAGCCAAACCTTTGAGGACTGCTTAATGCCCAGCCAGGAGTTTCTGACTGAAGCACTGGAAACTGGCATGGCATTGCTTTCCCTTAATTGCATTAAAGTATTATTGCCTTTATCACATTAAAGAGGCTAAGCAGACCTTAAATACTTCATGTGAAGTAGCACTTGCTTTGATGTAAGAATTTGTTGCCTCATGGTGAATGGTTAGTCCCCTTGAACAAGGAAAGGAGTGACTTTTGAAGCATCTGACTAAGTAGAGGTGGATTCGTTTAGTGTCTCGCTTGGGTTCCTGACAGTCAGACTCAAACTTTCAGGGAATGATATGTTCATTGGAAAATGCCATTGGACCTTTTCCCACACCGAAACCTATAGAGGTCTTCATGGCTCTTCAGGCAGCTGTGTCAGTGGAAGAGGCCTTGCTGCTGTCAAGGAGCATAGTTAACTACAGCAAAGCTTTATGTACAGCCTTAAAACTCTTCTGCCTAAATTCAAAATGAGAGACAGAGCTGAAAGAGTTTGTGTCTTTTTCCCCAGAGAATTAGCCAACATTGTTTTTGTAGCCAAATAATGCTTCTTTGAAGCTTTCCTGATGATGTCTTCTCAGGTGCTTTTGTCTCCTCTCTCTCCTTTTACTGTCACAGCTTCCCCAGGCATCTCTCTTTTTCTTCTGAGCAGCCTGTCAATCAGCTCACTCTTGCCTGGGGAAACGTGTGCCTGTCTCTGCCTGAATTCCTCCTGGCCTGAATCCACCTCTTTGCATCTTTCTCCATCGGAGTTAACTGTGCTGCTTTTCCTGCCCTGCCACACTTTCCCCTAAGAGGACTTGCTGTGGACCTTTGCCATCACTTCTCCATTTCCTGTTCTCTAAACCAGTTTGCCCCATTAGTGAGCCGCCACAGTACTATTAACTTTTCTCCTTTCAAGACCATATGCTAAGAACTGCTCTCAGGTTGTTGGTGTGTTAACTGGAACTTGTATCCTGTTGATGGTAACATTGATCTTTGCCTTGCTGAGAGTCTTCTTTCCTCAGCTCTGACATTTCCCCGGTTTCTTATATTATCTTGTAAAAAATCTTGTCAGAGATTCATCCCATCTATGTTCTATTTTGAGCTCTGCTTTTATTGGATAGCTGTGTGACTTAAGCCTCTGCAGCATTTCTGTACATCTTCTGCAGAATTTTTTATTTGTTGGTAGGCCTGATTGGGGTGTATTAGCACCAGCAGACTTCATCCCCTCTGTGGTTTTAAAGGGAAGCAATTGCCTTTTAGAGGTGTTTCCTGACAGAATCTAAGTCAGCAACATAGCTCCTGCTTAGCTTAGGTGCTCTGAATTGCACTCTGCCTGTCTTCTTGCTGAGAAAGTAGAGAATACAGTGCATTTTCTAACTCCCTTGGACATTCTTGTTAACGTAGTCTATTCATCCTCCACATTGCATGTAAGGGGTAGCATGAATTGTAGTAATTTTCAACCTATTATAGCTATGAGAGGCGTTGCAGGATTTTAAGGCATGAATTTTTAGCTTCTGTTCTTAAATATTCCTTTATTCCTGGTTAGCAGGCTGCATCTGTAGGATGAATAAATAGATTTGTTTCTTTAATGAACTACTTCAAGTTCCCACTTCTTTTCCTTTTTTTTTTTTACTTAATGGGACATCTGTCAATGAAAAACTTAACTGTACCTTTTTTATCTTTTTAGTACCTAAATTACAGGAGTTTGCACATTGGAATAATAGATCTGAAAAGGCTTCTCTAATAGCAAACAAACGAAGAGGTCAGAAGTAAGATACCAAAAATATGTTGCTTTCCTGTGTGGAACTCTTTTCTTTGTGAGTAAAAAATTATTATTTCCTTTTCACTCTCTTATATATGCTGATTGCTACCAGTTTCATGCAGAGTTTGTTACTATCTCTGAAAAGGCTCAGGCATGTCTTAATTACGTTTTTTAAACCTGCAATCAGTTATTTTTTTGGGAGGAAGAGCTTGTGGGGGAAAGAGCTGGTAAAAGAAATAGGCCCAATTTTTGTACAAGAAAAAGGCTTGTGTTGACTACCTATTATAGTCTACAAAAATAAATTTTAAGCTTATTTATATAAAGCTGACAAAGTGTCAAGTCCTTTTGAAATAGTGTTTAGCCAATATTTGTGTGGTTTCAGGTTATTATATGAATTCCTAAAAAAGGCAGGTTATTTAGAAACTCTGTCCAAAACAGATGCTGCTTTAATCTTGCCCAATTTTAGACCCATTGAAAAAAAAAGAGACACCCATACTTCTGAAACTGGTTTAATCTTAGTACAGCTTCTAGTTGTCTTTAATTTTAATGTTTCTGTTTCCTCTTCCATCTTAACTACTGTAACACTGAATTACTACCTGTGTATTTTAAGAGTGCTTCTAAGGTTATGGGTGTGGATCTTATAGTTTCCATGCTCTGTGTTCTTCCTGTTTGTGCAGCTTGCTGTCTCTGTTCACTATTCATATAATCAGCCATCATTAATGTACTGTAGTATATTTCAGAAGGCCATGCATGGAGGGTTACTAGAATTGCTTTTCCCAAGAGATATTAACAGAGAATTAATGCTATTTTGGAATGTAGCAATTGATGAAGTATTTTTATGCTACTTGTCTTTATGGCTCTTGCTGACTTGTACTTGTGGTTTTGTGTTTATAGCCAGGTCTTTTCTGTAAGCCTTCTTTATCTCTAAAATGATTTGATGAGTTTTTGAAATCCTCAGCTTGCAAAAGTGAATGTAGTTTGGAGTGCACCTTTCTAGGAATGTCACTGTCATTTATTAAATAGTTCTTTGAAGAGTTCTGCATTGACTAGAGTCAACCTCACAAGATTTGGATGGGAGATTAATGGATATCTTCCTTCCAAAACTAAGCATTATCCCAGAGTTACTTAATAATACCCTAAAGAAAGCTTGTCCAATATCAAATACACTAATTAGACCTTAAGATTCAGTTCCCAAGACTCTTTGCATAATGTCAGGCAAGTAATGAATAAAATCATTACCAGCTAAGTGAGGTGGGCCCTAGAAACTTGTACCTCTGAGCCTCAGACTCAATCTGCTTCATTCTTCCATTTGAAAAAAACCAAACCAACAAAACATAGCCATCCAGTCCCACACCTTCCCTCCCAGAAAAACCCAAAAATGAGCTGGGGGAAGGAAAACCAGCCTTCCTCTGGTTTGGGTTAGAAGCTGTGAGGTGATCTAGAGAATAGGTAATGGGGATAACGTGACCTCATCTCCAGGTGCATGCTTCTTTTCTATCCTCACTTTGTCTCAGATGCAAAATGCATGCCAACAGACCTGTCCTTTTCACCAAACAAGTCTCTGCATGAAGGAAGCCTTGGTTCTGTGACCCAGCCAGGCTGGAAAGGAAAGCTGCAGCTCCCAGCAGGTGCAGAGTGGCAGGACCTGTGGGCTGTAACCACTGTGACCATCATCAGGCAGGTGCAGGAGCAGCCATCAATTCCAAACAGCTGAAGTATATGGCAGACAGAATTAGAAGAAGGTGGAAGTGGGAGAGAGCAGGTTGATAGAAAATACACGTTTTATTGTCTTTATAATATAAAAAGATGATGCCAGTAGTCTTACCGGTTTAGACTGGTGCAGTTTAACTATAAACCAGAGGTTGTATGTTAGCATAAAATTCAAGGACTCAAGCCTTTTCCCAAAACACTGTATGATGCAAACATCTGTAATTTCTGGTCTCACCTTAGTCACCAAGCCATGCCATGCCAGAGACTTTTTACTGTACTAGTGTTGTGGTTTTAGTAGAAGGGAGGGGGCCATAAAGATGGCTCCTGTGAGAACTTTCTGGAGTTCTTCACCATTTCCAGCAGAGCCAATCTCTGATGGCTCTGAAGATGATAGACATGTCACTGGCCATGTTTGGGCCAATTAGAAAGGTTAGTTACGCCTCTGTGATGACATATTTAAGGAAAAATCAAAACAAAATGCACACACACGCAGCTGCTTTTAGTTAGAGAAGGAGGAGGATGTGAGAACATGTGAGGGAAAACAACATGGAGGCACCAAGGTCAGTGAAGAAGGAGGGAGAGGAGGTGCCCCAGGCTCTGGAGCTGAGATTCCTCTGCAGGCCGTGGTGAGCCCATGGTGAGGCAGGGTGTCCCCCCTGCAGTCCATGGGG
>VYZT01004446.1:1310-13769 GCA_013400735.1 Pomatostomus ruficeps | reverse complement strand
CTGGAGCAGTTTGTCCTTGGAGGACTGCATTCCGTGGACAAGAAAAACCACGCCACAGAGGTTCAAAGAGAACTGTCTTTTGTGGGAGGGACCCCATGGCCAAAGCAGAGGAAAAAACTCCTCTCCCTAAGCAGGGGAAGAAGATCCTGGAAACGGACTGACCTGAACCCCCACACCCTGCCCCCCTTGCACTGTTGGTGGGAGGGAGGGAGGGGTGGGGAGTGGAAAGAAGGGTGTCTTTTAAAGGTTTAGTTTATTTCTCATATCCTCCTTCTAACTCAGGTAGTAATAAATTTTCACTTTTGCAACTTTTAAGCTGAGCCTGGTTTGTCCTTGGAGCGTTTTCTCCCGGTTCCTTATCTCAACTCATAGACCTCTGAGTTAATTCCCTTGATTTTTTTTTTCCCCTCTCCTTCCCTCATCTGCCCAGCTGTGGCAGGGGAGGGAACGAGTGAGTGGCTGCCGTGGGTGCCTGGCACTTAGCCAGGATCAAAACCACGACAACTAGAAAGTGAAAATACACATTTAACATACAGTTATATATTAATGCATGCTTATGGATTACACATAAACAAGTGAAACTCATTGAAAAGAAAAACAGAAACCCATCACAGCACTGATATACCACCTGCTCTTCCAACAGATACATGGAAAAAGATGTCATAACTGGTGAGTCTCTTTGGGGCATTCTGTATTTTTATGTACCTTCTGGAAAAGAAAATGGCTTATTTAATAAGGATATTCTGAATCTATTCTATTTTTTAGTCATTATTACTTGTCTTCTTTTACCGTCTCTGTAGGTTTGCTGGTTTGGAGTTGGCTGTTCTTAAAATAAGACATGTAGCCTTTGACATAAAGATTTTTTGAAATCCCATTGAAAACACCACAGTGCTACTTTTAGTGAGCTTTTTGTGTGACCTAATTTTAGGAAAAATCCCAAATGATCTCAAGTCAATTAAGTTCTGAATGTCAAAATTCAGATTAATCATGAAAAAACCACTTTCATTATCAACACTTTTAATAAGCTTTTCCACCTTGGGCTCCCGCTGGATGCACAATTCAGTGTGTACAGTACCTTAGTCTTTGAGTGGTGCTATTCATTATTTGTTGGCATTAATCTGGAGAATAATTTGCAGTGCACCACAAATACATAATGACTTAAAAGTTGTGAGCTTGCAGATAACTCTTTGTGATTGGATTGTTTTCTAATGTATTTTGAAAGAAGAAATAAGGAATTTTGAGAGAGAAGAAAAATAGTTTAACCTAATGGCCTTCCATTTTACTAGATTTTTACTGATCAGCTTACATTTGGGGACCCTCTTAGCATTTCCTGAAGTGCTGTATTACACTGTACTAAGAACAGGACTTTCTTTTTTGTTTCACAATGGAGGCAAAGAATGCCAAAAATAGGAATAAGAGAATGAGGCCCATAAACATGTCTAGATAACCAGTTACTTTTCATGGCCTTACTAATTGGGAACCGATCAAAAGATGATTTTCCTCCTCTTTTGATCGGTTCCCAATTAGGGACCAGTTAACTTGCAAGGGACTACAGATGAGTTGGGAAGACAAGACAAAACATTAGAAATCTGTTGTGCAAATCTTGCATTACAGCTGCTCTCTCTTTGTGGAAATGAGGAGTAAATTTTATACAAATACTGCGGGGATAGTCATCAAAAATGTCCAGCTTTGCATTCAGTCTTACAGGGTTTTGGTTTGGTTTGCCCAGTGCAGCAGATGGTACTGGGAAAACAATAAGTCTTTGCATCCCCTTCCTCGAGCACTGACAATTGTTCTTTCTGAGGCATTTGAGGAACCTACCAGTCATAGGTCACCAGCATGAGATCTGCAAGTCCTGCATTGTGAAGATAACAGGAAAAGCTTCAGTTTGAAAATGTATTGAGTACATTGAATGAACAAAATGAGTGGATTTAGAGAATATCCATCAGAGTATAGAATTTTGTTAGACAATGTGAAGAACTGTGATGTTTAAGTCAGACATGCTTGCCTCACAATGAGTTTATGCCTGGGTTTGTTTGGGTGTCTCTTTTCTTAGGATTCACAGGTCAATATTCAACTGAAGTGATTGTATGAGTGCAGAAAATGGGCATGCTGGTTTTTAACAGAGGGGTAGTTGTGCATTGTATAGAAAAATAAAGATAGTGTGGAATAAGAAATTTGTGTCTGTATTGATAGAACAAATTTTAATATTCTTGAAAGCTTGGGGAGACCGGGTGTGCCCTGACATGCTTTCTCTGTTATCCAAACTGAACTCTATGGCATGTATCTAAGATTTGAGATTGCAGATTCTTCTGCCCTTGCCCTGTATTGGGAGTTTTTAAGGAAAAAGCAGAGTTCTGAATATAAGGGCAATGAGAGCGGGCACACAGTAATTGCAAATGGTACGTTGCTTGAGTATCAGGTTTAATGTGTCATTAGGGTCTTGCTGACCTTTTCTGTCAATGCAAAACATGGGCAGATGTTAGCATTAGAGAGAAAAAGAGAGCAGAAGTGGATAGATGTGAGCAGGCTGGCTGCCAAAAGATCAGCTGACACTATGCTGACATCAAGTGCAATCCGGAGAGTCCTTCTTACCCAAGCAAGCCTTTGCAATGTGTCGTCGTCTGTATATGCAGGAGCCACAGCAGTGTCTGTAAACCAGTCTCTCATCGGGTCAGTACATCTTTGTTGCTATGAAATATATTGTCCTTGTCTTGTTTTGGCCGATTTCTCTGACCTTAGTCTTTGCAGTTTGTTTTTTCATCTGCTGAGAACAGACAATAAAGAGGAAATGGGCATTTAGGTTGTCTTTTGCATTTTTACTGGATTTGCAGAAGAACTTCCCTCCAAGATCTGCCTGCAGTTGTGTTACTGACAGCTTGTCACTTTGTTGTCTCTTGCCAGTGCAGTCTATGTAGCTTTGGATTGTTAGGGAGTAATAAAAAATACACTTTACGTGGGTCATAGCTATAGCAGTAACTTGAGGAGGTGATCTCAGTGAAGAGATGTACTTGTGTGGAGGAAATGGTTTCCCACAGCCTCTTGTGGGTTGCTTTGCTAACTGCTTTTTAGAGAGGACTGCAAGATGCTGCTGAGTGGTGGATGATGTAGTAAAGGTAAAAAGTTCAACTGCTACAGTGTGTCCTGTTATTTATCTTCAGAAACCTTGAGAGAACTGTGTTAAGTGCATCATCCTCTTCCCTCCCCCCATACCCAATCACTGAAGATCTGCTTTCATATGTGGCTTCCTCCGTTCATTGTCTGTGCAGGGTAAGGATTCTGGTTCTGACACTTTTCCCAGCAGGAGTCTTAATTTTCCTGAGAAGCAAACAGTGCTTTTGTCGTGGCATATCAAAATACCCATGAAAGGTAATTAGATGGAAGAAAGGAACCTGCTAGTGAGATGCACCAAGAGGGAAGTCTGACAGTCTAGTGAGCAAGACACTTGGGATCTAGTTTGTGCATTTTGCTTTGCTGTGGACATGTGTCAAGTCAGTTAGCGGTGTTTGTCAGATAATGCAAAAAATTTTTATCTTCTCAGCTTTTTGCCTATGTGTATTTTCAAAATGCATGCTCCTTTCCCAGTGAGTGTCTTCTACTGTGTATGTGCATAGTGCTCACTTCCATATGTGGCTGCTCACTGGTACTTTGGAAAGCACTGTAATGCCTATATCAATGAAAAAGGGAGTATGAGGAAATTAGCTGTTCAGGAAATTAGCTCTGCTTTTCATCTTGAAAATGTGTGTGAGTGCTCCGCAAAAATTAGTACCTCTGAACTCTCACCTTTCAACAGGGCTCAGAAAAACAAGATTATAAAACATTAGAATGCAGCAGAGAGTGTAGCTGTTGGAAAGATGACTGGAAAGCTAGGAGGGTGAGGGTGGAAGGAGGCACTGTGGATATTGGCAGTGGTCCTCAATCTGCTTCTGTTACTCTGCTGCATCAGGAGCCTGGTCTGTCCTTGAAGAAAATGAATGCTTTTTTTTTATTTTGCCATTCCCTTCCCACCCCCATGCCTGGACAGCATAACCTAAGAAGAAATAAGGCTCAGAAGTAGGAGTAGAGGTTCATGTTCTCAGTAAGGACAATCTGGGCTTTCATGAGAAAGCAAGTTAATAAATGCTTTACCTGTGGGAAAGCATTTCCACCATTGCTGGCTTAATGATGACTTTTAAAAAAATTCCGGACAAACAAATTCCTAGAGACAGGGAGGTGATGAAGAGGAGCAAGATTCTTAAGCCTAGTACCATGTTGAATAGGTACGATAGAAAAGCCTTTGCTTGCTTGTTACCTAAAAGTGAAAAGGGAAAAAATACTATCTGTATACCTTAAAGAGTGTATAATAGTCTACACTGCCTCTTAATGCAGAATCTCTTTCAGCAGTGTTTAGTTCAGCAGGCTGTAGTAAATTTCTGGTCAAGATTTCATCTACATGTGTGTACATTTGCTTCTGTTGGGGTAAGAAACTTGAGGTTTTCCCACTTTTCAACCCCTGATCCAACCCCTTTCCACTGCAGAAGGTCCAGAAAAAAAGACTGAACAATCAAACAACAGGAAACTGCTGCCTACAGCAGCTAAATCACATCTGATTTGTAGGTGAGGTCATTTGCAGCTAAGGTAAGTATACCATTTTACACAGTGGGTGTTCGCTCTTGGTGTGCTTTATCTCTTTGAGGCCTTTAACAGCTCTTTTCTTTGAGTCAGCTTTGGTCCAAATCTTCTCTCTTAGCTGGACAGCAGCGCAAAATTGAATCTAGATATACAAATGCATACCGTATATTTTAAAGCAGACAAACAAAAAATCACAACTCCCCACCTCCCAAAAGGAAACAACAATCCTCCAAACCCGCAGGCATGTGAAGTATTATCCAGTTTTGTCTTCTTCTCTGCCTGTGTCATAGATGCCATTTGGACAGTGTTAGTTTTCCTGATTAAAATCTCAGGGATCTTGGTTTGGGTTTTTTGTTGCTGCTGTTGTGTTTTTTGTGTTTGGTTTGGTTTTTTTTCCCCTGACATGCCATGGTTCTTAGCATTCTCTTGCCTATTCAAGCATCTAAAACATGAAAATAAAGCCTTGGAAGCTCGACAGGAGCAAAGACTCACTGTCATTAGTAAATTGGGGAAAAGGATGGGATTCAACAGAAGATTTTCCAAGTGATAGAATACTAATGGTTTTAGGGGAAAGAGTTTAATTCAGTGAATCTTCATAGATACCAGCTATTCTTTATCTCCATTGTTTATGCTGTCTCCATGACCATGCTTCAAGGATTGTTTTGCTCAGCTTGATTCCTTCTCATCTCTTGATCCCTGCCAAGGCAGTGTTCTTGGCTGCTTTGCGATACATGGAGTAAACATTTGCCATCAGTGGTACAAAGTTTGTTCAGCAGTTTTAACAACCAGATACAGTACTGAAGAGTGCTGTGTGCATACTTGAATTGAATGGGCAGGGGTACCTTTCATTTGACTGGGCTTTGAAAAAGAAGTTCTTAAAAAAAAAGGAATTCTGTAAAATGGCAAAACACACAGACCCATGAAAGCCATGCTTGATATTAGCCTTTCCATGTGAAATCTCAACACAAATCTGTTTATCTGGGTGATGGCCAACTGGACATTTGCTAAGTATGAGGAAAGATGTTCAGCTGTAAATGCTTTGACATAAAGCAAGTGTTTTTTCCCCAGACTATCTGGGATGTTTATATGAGTGGCTGTTAAGAAGGTCTACACATTTTAATGGCATTGTTTCTTCAGCCAGCAGCTGCTTTTGACAATACTTTCATGATTCATCCCACCATAATTTGTTTCTGTGTGCTTAACCTGGTGGCTCAGTACTAGATGGCTTCATCTGCCTCTTTGGAAGGCTGAATCTGTTAAATACTGCAAATGCTTAGTATAATTGCCTTTCAGAAATACATGGGATCAGTACAGCATTGCATATCAACAGTGTCCAACATTAAGTGCCTAACTTTGGCTTCATGATGCCTGTTCTCACTTGTTTGTGGTGGGGAGTCTGGTAGGCCTGGGAAGTAAATATGTGATCAAAATGCTTCTCTGACTAGGTTATCAGTGCCTAATGAGATGGATAGCTCTGGGGGAGGCTGCCACAACTCAACCCTAAACCGAAAGGCACTGTTCCTGTTTATAATGCAGCTATTCTCTTTTTCTGTAGGTGCTTTTCCCTACTAAACTGGTATCGGGCACACAGTGTTTCTGCTCATGTGCATCCCTTCCAACAGTCCTTCCTACAGTTCTTTCATCTCACTACATTTGAGACCAAATTTGCCTTCCCCAGAGTACTTACTGAAATCAGAGACACTTTGCTATGAAGTTGTCACAAATAAATGGATAGTGCCCAGACTCAATACTTCCATTTTATAGTCTTTCCTGGGTGTTTTGATTTCTGCCCCTAGTCTTGATGAGATACATTAGCCCATGGGTATCTTGTACTAGCACATCACTTGACATGCCATGGTATTAAAATGGTCTGCAGAGCAAGCTTTTGCATTCATGATAAATATATTTCTGATGAAAAAGCAGAATTGACTGCTGTTCTGGGGGAAAAAACTCAAACCCCCGAACAAACAAACCAACCAACCAGAACCACTCAACCCTCCAAGATTATGCAGAGGATAAAATCCAACTTCTACTGAAACAACGAGCTGGGGCAGTGTGCAGGCACACACAGCGAGATGGGCAGGCAGTGAATGCCTGGGTGACAGGGAGCCGGAGTGAGAGGAAGCCTTGAAACTGAAACTCCTCCTGCAGCTCTGCATCTGCTCTGAGTCACTGCTATGACTCACGCTGACATCGTTCACGTTAGCTAGCGCTCAGATGGAGCAGCTCTGGCAACAGAAGAAGCAGGTTCTATTATTGATTACCTGCTGCAGCAGGCAGTTGCACCAAGATTTTTGTTTACGAGCACAGATGAAACAGAGAAGGCTCTACTGAACACTGCTATTATTAGTAGTATTGTTTTCTTAAGGTAAGAATGCCTATTTATTTAAATATGTACAAAAGGGAATTTGGAGCTTGCAAAGTCTGAATTTTTGTTGCTGTTATTCTCAGAGGATGCTGATCTTTGGAGCTGTGTTACTGCAAAGCTTTGTCTCGACTGTTTGCTGTGCCATATGGACAATCATATGGCTAATGGGCAGCGCGCGTCCTAGGAAACAAAATAACTACTTTCTCATTCATTGATGTTATGTAAGGCATGGCAGCCATGTTAAGGACAGAAGACCTCTTTTGAAGAAACAGTGCTGCTAGATGGTAGGGCAAGGAAAACAAGTAGTTTTTAAGCAGCTCTCTGTTCTTTGGAGAGTGCTGCAGTTCTCTAGTTCTTGCTTACTGAATTTCTGTGTTAATAGAATAAAACAGTTGCATTAGAAGTAGCAAAATAATTGTTTACCTTTAGAGTCACAGTTTTGCCTTCAGCATTCAGGCTGGGACTGTGCATGTGATCCATGCAGTGCCTGGATGTAAACAGTTTCTTCAAATACTATAAATGGTACTTCCAGATATTGGGGTGATTTTTATCTTTTGCCACTAAAAGCCCATATATATATATATACATACCTATATATATATATATGTCCTGTTCTGACAGTTATATGCAAAAAATGAGACATATTCTAGTTAATGCTGACATATGCACAGTAGGTATAACGTTTGTAGTTTACTGCTATTTTACTCACTTTAGTGCTACAATTTTAATGTAGGTTAAACTGGTATCGCTTGTTATGCTCGTGTAGAATCCACTGAGTCTTGAGCATTTGCTGTATTCCCCACAGGAGATTTTATAAGCTAGGGATTCTGGTTTTGAACTGCAGTAGTGAATTTATCTTAATTTCTTTTTTCTTTTCTCCTCTTATTTTTTCCCTATTTATTATGGATTTGCAAAGCAGTGTCTTTTTAAAGTGCATATTACAGTGAGGTTGGCAGCTGCTTCCAGTAATAAGGGAGCCGGATCACTTGTATTTGTTTTCAGAATGAGAATGAGGGTATTTTCAAAACCTGATCATTTACTAGCTTACTTTCAGGTACTTGAAATTGCCACTCATTTCCTTGTAGAATTTACATAAAAGGGACCACTGTCATTTCTCGAAGAAATACAGTGCTGTAGGAATAGCATTTAGAAACGACAGCATACTTTAGGTTCTTCCTCTGTTTGCTAGTTTATAGCATTTGCTGATGTACAGTGTTTTCATTTCTATGAATTAACCAGAGTTGGTGTTATCTTCTCTTTTAAAATAGATTCATTTTCTTAATCAAATGGAAAGTAAGGTCTGTTAGTGCATTTGTAGTATCTTTATACTTGTAGTGACAAGTGACAACTTGGAAAACTACAGTGTGAGAGGCACTTTTAAAACAATATCAGTCATGGATGCCCAACTCCCAGAGGAAAAATTCTGTTGGCTGATTTTAATTACTTATGTTTCTGATACAAAATGTTTCTCACATTACAGCAATTTAAATGCAAACTAGTTTAAACAGTGTTAGGGTTGGGTTTGGGACTGTTCACTGACAAAGTTCTGACACATGACAGTCTCTTTCTCCTCCCAAATCCAAGCAAGTAGAAATAAAACATTCTTTACAGTGTTAATTTTTCCACTGATTTGTATCTGAATTATTTTCTAAGATTGTGTCAGAACTGTGTTTGCCTTCACGACTGCCTTTAAGTATGCATTTAGATACAAATTCTGTGTTGTGTCAGGACAATGAATTTATTATAATAAAACTCAATTATCTTCAGTTTAGTTTACGTAATTTCTTTATTGTAACACATTGTGGACACAGTTAAGTAATTAACGTTAAAGTTAGTGTTTTCAAAAGACATTTCAAGAACATGCTTAACATTTAGAAAACACGATGACAGCACCTGAATCATCTAAAAACCAGGATGACAGCGCCTGAATCAACACAAACCTGACGAAATCCTCTCCATCCTATTTATCCATAAACTCTTAGTGTAAGAGCTGACCACCAGAGAGAACTCCCTCTGATTCATGTCATCCTCGTGCTGCCTTCTGTGTCCCCCTGCCTGCTGCTGGGATGCCACTAAGGGAAGAAGAATGTCAACTGAAAACAGAACAAAAAGTCCAGTCTTGCAAGATAGCCAGACAGTTTGCTCCATGTGAATTAGAGAGCTTCTGTGAAGAACTAGTGCAACTCTAGTAGTGACTGTTATGGTACTGTGTCAGTAATTACGTGCCTTCTTTGGGATATATTAGCAACTTACTACTGAAAACATAAATATCCAAGGTAGGAGAGGTTTGTGCGGGGAAGTGAACATACCTGTGTTAAGTGCAAAGGAACCTGCTGCATTTGATCCTTCTATGCAGGGATTTTGTAGTAAATATAATAGAGCTTGTCAAAGCCCACCCTCTATGTACCCTGAAAGTTGGGGTTTTTTACCTTACGATGGCTTTGTAGGCTGCAAAGGTAACAAGTGGCAGAAAATATTTGGATTATTTCACTGCTGCATTTGGCAGGATTGTGAGAGTTCATGATCTCCTCAGCCTTTCTTTTCTGTAAACCCAGACAGAAGATCCCAGCTCTCTGTTCTCCCCTCCTGTTCCTAACCTACATCTCAGCTGTTTTGCATTACTACAGAGCCATGCTTTGTTATCTTTCCCTGTCTAAAGCTTTTGTGAACTTCCTGCAGAAATTTAAGCTCCCTTTTTGATTTTCACTTCAGCTACTCAGGTGTGGATTCTTGGTAGGTTTTTAACCTAGGAAAGCCTCGAGTGGTGCAAAGCCACAAAGTTCATGTAATTCAGCACTTCCCTTCTGCTCCTTGTGCTGCTTGTGTTGCAAACAACTGGTGGGGTGTTCAGCTGTCCTGTATCTGTTTCTTTCTTTGTAAAACCTCCTGCTTTTTTTTGGTGGCTTCTTTTGTGGCCATGCTCTGTGTTACTCTGAGCCCTGTGTCAGCCTTCCTGGCAGTCAGGGAGCAGTGCTGCTGGATTAACTCTGATCTCTCAGTCTTTGAACAGAAGTTTCATAACAGACAGTGGCATCATCCTTGGGCATGTTGTTCTACCTCTCCCTGCCGTGACAGCGGGAAATGACTGCAGGAAACGCAGCTGTTGCTGTGGGTAGTAGGTGGAGAAATGAGAAAATAAAGCACTGCTCTGAAATTCTTTAGTGGGAGGAAGCACTTACTCTCCTATTTTACACAAAAGCTGCATCAGCAATGATTTATAACTAGCCTTGCCTGATGAAAAACTTAGGGGAAATCTGATCCTGTCATTTCAATTAATTTATGTGAGTCATCTTTAATATGGGTGATTTTTTTTATTGTATTACAGTTTTAGCTGATGATCAACCTAAACTGGAGCACTGCTATATCAGAAGCTGAGTTTTATGCAGAGTAAAAGATGGTTCATGCACTGAATAAAGATTTATATCTTTTCCCCAGAATAAATGGTAGCCCTATTTTCTGTGGTGATATTCTGTTTGACATTAGACTTCCTGAAAAAGAACTCCACAGTATGTGAAAAAAGCAACATATTGGTGTTTGTGTAGTACATCCTCGTCACAGAACAGCATGGCATTTCTGTTTTCAAATGGGAATTTGAAATGGATGGAGGGAGAAAGTTTGTATGAGTTGGGGGTTTTTTACAAGTTTTTGTTTCATTTTTGCATGTTCAAATAAGCTCATGTAAACTGGAGTTATATTGGAATAAAATGCTTTCATGTGAGCAGTATGAATAGCACCATTTGCAATATTGAACCATCTTGTTTGTTGGAGAATTCTTCTTTCTATTTGTGTAATTTTTAGAAATGACAATTTTTACATAAGTTTTTTTTTGGGTCTTTTATACGTGTAAGCATCTAGAGGGCATCTACTTGGCCCCTTTTACTGTTTTCTGAAGAAGTCTTGTAGGGATTAGATTTTTTGCCTGGTTTTAAAGAAGAGGGGGAGAGAGCTGTTAAATCTTTGTTTATAGTGTGTCCTGAAAAGCACTTCACTTAATCCTGGAGCAGTTCGAGCAGGGGGACACAGAGGGAGGCGGTGAACACGTCCTGTTTGCCCTGGGAGGTCTGAACTGTTAGAGGGGCTCCGACCTCATTGCGTTGCACGAGCTTTTGCATCACACAGAAAAAGTCACGGCCTCATTTTTTGTCTGTTTAAATCTTTGTATATTTTAAGCTTGTGCTAGTTTAAATAAAGAGTGAAGGGTACAGTCTTTACTCCGAGTATAACAATGATGGTCCTTTCATTTGCCTTCAGGGTCGGAGTTTCCACTTGACTTCATGACTGTAGTCCCTCTGTCCTGCCCCTGAGTCAGAGCCAGTGTAAGGATGAGGATAGTTCATTTTGCTCTGGTTAAATGAGATTGTGGTCTGGATTATGATTGCATGTTATTTCTGTGCAGAATTCTCCTAGTATTTTATAGGGACACAGAAATCTGGGATTAGCTCAGTTTTCATTTCAAATTGATGCTTTGCTTTTAAAAGCAGCAGAATACCTCTGATTTGACTGTGTGAGCTTAAATAAACAACAGCTAATTGGTAGATTTGATGTCTCACATAACTGTGAATTGACCTTCTATGTTCAGGTGAAACACAGTTTAAAGGGAGTGGGTTCATGATCCTTAATTCAAATTTACTTTTTAGATAAATACTTGATAGTGCCAGATGGCAAAGCAGCTACAGGCAGAGGTGAATAACAGAGCATGCAGGTTTATTGGGCAGCAAGTATGCTGTTTAAAAAAAACCCCAAAAGACAGCTCTGCAATATTCTGGCTTGCACTAAATGCCAGTAACTTCATCAGGTTTCCTGTGTGTGATAGGTGAATGTATTATAAGTCCCAGATTCCTGAAATACAGACTGCTATAAAAGATTCCTGCTGTCTCATTTCAGAAATAGACTCATGTGGTCTGACTTTACAGCATAAGATTTTTTTTTTTTCCTGGCTTCAGTGTTATTTCTGTCAAGCAGTTGGGAGGGCTTCTCCTGAGGACATATAGACCAAAATGGTAAAATGTTGATTCATATAATGCACATAGAAGGATGTGCAATAAATAATACCATGTTGGCAGTGTCTTCTGTTGTTTCAGGCAACTTGCAAGAAGAGCTCTTCTGGGTTCTGTATGATAGTATGAAGGATTTGTATGAAAAGGACTGTGTCACAAGTATTATTGTCACTAAATATTAGTATCATGGCTCTAAATACATGATATAAAAATGCATGCAGCTGAGCTGGCTAGAGTGAGCTCTTTCTGTCATAAACTCTCTCTCAAATGTGGGTGTCTGGGAAAAGTTACTCAAATTATTCTCTGTTCCTGAGAGAAATAGATGACATTCAGTTGTGTTTTGTAAACAGGAGGTAGTGAGTAATAGGAAGAATGTGGCCTTTGCGGTTTTGCCTACAAGAGAAAGATTTCTCGTCATTGTCCCCTAGCTCTGTAGCTTGTGATGAGGATGAGATGTTATAAGGCTGACACTTCTACAGGACA
>VYZT01004445.1:0-48113 GCA_013400735.1 Pomatostomus ruficeps | reverse complement strand
AGTCCTGCAGTCCAAAGCGTTATTCCACATTGAACCAGTCTCATGGCACAACAACTGGCAGCATAGTTTACAATACCCAGTAAAATCTTGTTGTGCTGAGCACACCACTGCTTTTTATATTGACACATTAATACAAATACTAAAAGCAGTGATTCAGCTAAGTGAAGATTTTTCAGCTGTTCAAGTACTTTTGAAGTAACTGAATAGACAGACTTGTCTCAGAAGAGTGGTGCCTTTATTGAACATGTCAGAGACATTACTGAAAGTATCACTGTGCTTTTATCCCAGTGTCAGAAAAGGGATGGTATCACTACTACTTCAAAGCTAAGGGGTCATATAAAGTATTATGAATTAAACAAATAATATATTAATAATATGAATTAAACAAATAATAAAACATCATGTTTTCCCTGAGTTTATTAACTAGTTATCACATGTTCTTTCTTAGAATTCTAACCTGATCCATCAGAAGGTGTCTCCTCCTGCAGAACAACAAGGATCTCCAGTCTTATCATTCATTACTCTGGAACAATTCAATGCCATTCGCCTTGTGCAGAGTGTCCATCAGTCACTTGCTTCTTTAAGTAAGGTCATCAGAGGTACTTCACTACTGAGTTCTGAAGTACAAAGACTAGCAAATGCTCTGTTAAACCAGAAGGTAAGTCATTTTGTAATGAATGCACATTATAATCAGCACTGAAAAAACCCAAGGAAACTGAACTAATTCTGACACACATTTTTATCTTACCATTACTTCTAAGTTTTTTTATTGATAAAGACTCTAAAATGAAGTTCTTTTAAAGATAGAAACTAAAAATCATTCTTTTCTGAAAAATTTTCAGAAGTATTTGCAGAAGCTTCTGAATTTATTACTCTTTTATCAAGTTTTCTCTTAAAGACAAATCCAATAAGGTTAGAAGTTGTGGAATACTATTTCAATTTCAAATACCAAGTCATGCTAGATAAGTCAAATACATTAGTCAGTAGAACATGTAAATCTGTCCCTTTACTTGGTTTTTACATTTTCTTAAAATTTAAGTTGTACTAACAGTTCTCTTTGCATTTATTCAGTATGGAGTATTGCCATACCACACCAGACAAGCTGTACCAACCTATAATCTCACCCTATATCGTTGATATACAAGAAAAGCAGTAAAAATTGGTACATGTACTTTCTCCATGTTTTTTGGCATCAAACTAGGCATGTTTATAAACTGGTACAATTACTGACAGCAAGTTTACATGCTCTATCATTAATAGCGAGATAGTTGGATTACAGAGATAGTCAAACATTGATGTGACATGAAACTCTGGTTTTATTTCACCTCCAGCAATTGATAAATCCTGTCGATGCTAATGCATAGATATTGAGATTGCTTCTGCAATGAATTTCTGTTAACATCCTGTTTATCTTCATGTGAAGGAGAAGTACCGTTAAAAAGATTGTTGTGCATTTATTGATCTATCACATTTCTAATCTAAACAAGAATTAAATTTGTTGTCTTTTTAGATTCAAAAGACAGCATTTGTTGGCAAAACTGCTGTACAATTAGTATAAACTAACGTTTTCATGTTAGCAATCTCATTGCCTTTTTAAATATATTTTGACTGGGTGGTAGAAACTGGTACTAAGTCCAAGTCCTAGTGAATGGAAATGATACATGTAATGGCCATTCTTTAGTTCTTTCAGTCACGTTTCTTGTTGCTGAATGAGAGAGCATGGCTGGCTTGTGTGCTTAAGCTGCACGCTTAAATTTGAGCCGGCAGGAGCTGTGAAGCTGATCACTGCCACAAAAAGTTTCTTAAAAATTCTATGCATTTTAACCTCCCACAAGCATCAGTTCAGTGCTCCCTGATGTATTGACCAGTGCTGCTGTCATTTCATCTGCTTACTCACTCACTTCCCCTGACACGGATCATTTCACTGGATTGTGACCATATAGCAGTTTTTTCAGGAGCCTTCCAGGGAGGCTAATGCCCCGTTCTTGGCCTGGCAGCTAAACCTTACTATATTTATCATCCTAAAGTGATTTGCTTCATGTATTTTGTATACACCCTTCTTGTTTAGTGTTTTCATGTGTTGTGTACCAAAGGACTATTTTGCAAAACCTAAATTTAAAACCCACTAGGACTGTAGTTCTTTTAAGATTATAGCACCTGAAGAAATTGCTGGATTACTAATAGAAATGTGAAATTCAATAAATGTATGACTTATAAAGGTTTCAGCAGTGTGCTGTATTTGTGTAAAATTGATATGTTAGCCCCATACTAGCCACTATAAAGAAAATTAACTCTACCCCAGCCAAAACAAGCTGAAGTACATCTGAAATACACTTATATAATAACAATTAGCTAAGCTACTTCTTTAGACTTAAAGCAATTTAGAGTGATATATTAGCAATATTAGGCAAAAGCCTTGTAAGTGATAGATTGATGAGCTGCCTGGAAATGCATATCTAGTAGAACAGGCTGCAAAAATGCAAGGTTTCAAATAAAAATACATTTCAAAAAATCCTAATTAGGGAAAAAACCCCATATAGTTAACTGTACTTTATTAATTGTCTTGTATGTGTTCTAGTTTATTCAATTCATTTTTAATTAGTATCCTCAAATCTAGTTATGTTCTGGTTCTTATGCATAAAAGGTAAACATAGAGTATTTATTTTGAAAGATAACTTTTTTTTTTACAAACTATTGTGATCAGACTTTGAATTCCTGTTCAGTACATATGCTATTAGAATGGAAATTTCCTGAAAAGTGCAGCTGTAAATATTAAACAGTATAAACTGTTTATTCTGCTCAGCATCTTCAGTAGTGTGCAGTATTCCACAGGTACAGGTTTACATCAATTCTCATTCTCATAAGGAGGAGAATCTTGCAGTCACTTTCAGTGTGCTTTAGATTCCTGTGGAGTAGGTAAAATTAATGTTCCTATCCTTATTTTATAAGGAGGAAATTTAACAGATGCTCTTTTAAGCCTTTCTTTTTGAAATCAACGAGAAATTTGTACAGGGAAATCCTGCAGGATTTTTTTCTCAGATGTTGCTCTACAAAAACTGTAAGGTGATGAGTAAATAATCATGCAGAGGAATTGCATCAGATTCTCTTCACCACAGAGCCACACAACTGAATGTTCAAGTCTGAGGAGGCTGCAGCAAAGAAGTGGGAAACTGTGGCTGTAGCTGAAAGATGACATTGTGACTTTCCAAGAAATAATCTACTTAGGGCTTTTGGAAGTGTTTGTGGAACCAACTGATATTTCCTTATTACGTAGCAGAGGTTCTTGCAAGTTCTCCATCGGCACTGTGTCTGGGCCACACAAAGAATTAGCAGGAATATGACCTCTCTGTTTGTGGTTATATGTTCTTGATCATTTTATTACTGGTATTGCCTTTTTCTTTATAGATATATTTGATCTCCAGATTATTTATTTCCATTCAAGTTGCTAGTTTAAAATATAATGATGATGGATTTGAAATGGATACTTTCAGTAAATAGATTTTTATTTCAGTGTCCTGTCGCATGGCAAAGCAAGTGGGAAGGTCCAGAAGATCCTCTGCAGTATCTTAGAAGTCTTGTAGCTCGAGCACTTGCTATACAGGTAATTTTGAAGTCATTTACCTCAGTGTGCTGGTGTTCAGTGACACAATATATTATGTAAATTCCACTACAGTAGACCTTTACAAACACAGGTCCCAAAGAGTTTTAGATGTGTGAAAAGGCATGTAAAAATATTAAGGTCGAGGAGCAATGTGATAATATTTTTAGTTACTTCACAACAGGTTTACATCTTAGATTTTAGTCATTAGTCTTTATGGTGAACTGTGAGGAAAAAAGACTTTTTTCTACCCAGATGAAATTTTGCATCTAAGTCAAGACACACCCTTTAATCTGGTAGAGAGATGCCTATCAAGACATAAGTGAAGCATTTTCAATAAAGCTAATGTAGAAATTCATAGATGACTAGGCTTTAAAGGAAATAATGAAAACATGTGCATTCTCCAGGTTTACAACGGGCTATAATAGAAAGTGCAGAGTCTGACAACAGCTCTGTCAATCCACAGTCTGAGAGTAAAGCACGTAATTTTTAGTTAAGGTAAATCTATATATACTTTGACAGAAGCTGAGTATTTAAGATAATTCGCAGACAAATAAAAGTAATTTACCTAAATTAATGAGTATTTAAGGAAAGTGATTCCTTATCTATGTTTGATACATAGAGAAAAAACTGTGAGAACCTTCAGGAGAGGAAGACAGATCTTCATTACCTCCAGGCAATAAATAGAAAGCTGTTGGTTTTGATCTTAATTAACACATTTTGTCTAATGGGATACCAAGATTTCTGTCAACATTAATGTTGACTATCACATTCAAAAGAAAATTTTAAGGGACACATGACTTCTAGGCATTACTTTTTCCAAGAAAACTGTCAAACAGATGTTTCCAAAGTATTAATATGATTCTTGTTACACAAGCAATTTCTTTTGGCTAATGCTTATTTTTTCTTTATCATTTCCTTCAAAAATAGCTTAAAGTATAAACAAGAAAAAATATAAATATGCATAGCAACAAGTGATAATGCATGTTCAAATGTTATTTGGTCATGTAACTGGAGCTGAACTTACTCTCATTGGGCTTTTTGCTGACTATTACAGCCTTTAGTATTAAAAAAGCATCATTTATGGTGAGTCAGCATGTTCGTAAGCTTCAAGAGTTTACAACTGTTACTTTACTGTTTACAACTTCTACTTTAATTTGGTTGTGACCAAACTGCATGCAATGTTCCTTACTTGTATGATTTATTTTTAATGGAAGTCTGAGATTAGAGTTCAAGCTTCTGTGTGGAGTGCACCGCCAGTAAATAGTGATAATGCAGAGTTTATAGGATAAAATTAGTGCTAATAGTAATGGATGATTTTCAACTGCACATATTCCAAGAGTTTTTATTTCCATATATTACTCCAGTCAGCTATTGACAAATGTGCTGCATTATATTTGCTGCATTACCATGATAGTAATCTTCCTTTCTCATTGCTCAAACCGCTGACAAAATGGTACATTTGGATTATTTTTATGTCATTTTTATGAAAGTTATTATGAAAGAATCATTCACAGTTTTTAACAGTTATTTATTGTAAGAGAGAGAAAGATTATTAAGGCATAGCTTTACAGTAGATACTTAACTGTGTCCATTACATTAAATTTTTTCTTAGTCATAAAAGTCGCTGATTGTCTCGTTTTATTTCTTTAATGTTAAATATGTAATATAGTTGTGTTTGAAGCAATTCTTAATAATACAGTATCAGTCTGTTTTACCTCTCAAACTTCTAGTCAAATCACATTTGAAATACAATTTCTATATATTTTTAAAATGTTGATTATTTCTAATTATGCATTTCAGCTGAATTATCTTTTTCCTTAAATGTGATTCCAAATCATGATTGTGCCCATTACACCTTTCTGATTAGTCTTGATCATTTTTTAATTAATTTTTCTTTTTGGTGACTCTTCTCTATTGATTTTATAAATGTAATTAATCATCAGTTAACTCTAGTATTCAGAAATTCAATAAAGGCTTCAATAAAGGTATCTCATAACTCTGAAAATTATCTTCAGATTTATGTTTCAATAAATGCCATATTTTGTATTAGTTTAGTTTTATATGACCAAATTTATAAGCTTTTTAAAATTCTAACTTGTATCTCCCTCTGTTTCATTGACTATAAGATATTGACTTATACTTACACTGTTTGAGGTTTGATTTAGGCATTTTTTAATAGGAAATAGGAGACATGGAAAGATTGGAGTTGTACTCAAGGATTACATTTACTAAGGATGGAGTAAGTCTCTGCCTAGGTTATTAGTTAAAGGCTGCCTTGTCAAGAGGTTTGCTGCCAGTGCAGAAAGTAATAAAAGCAATTGCATCAAGCATTTAATGGGGATGGGGAGGAACACAAAATATAGGCCAGATGGTAAAATATTTATAGCAGGTTTTATAGAAGTGTAAAGATGTTCTGAGAGCGTTACACAACAACAGGCAGAAAAACAACAGGTGTTGCATTTCTCAGGTTGGAATTCACTCAATAAAAAGCAAAATAAAAAAAAAGAGAACTGCCTATTGAAAACGTGAAGAAATTTGTATATGCAAAATTCATTAGAGGCATGTATTGCTGTGTACTATTAGTTATGGTGATGTGATGTAAAGAGGTGATTTCTTTCCAGGTGGAAGTTCTGATATTTGGTTGGTAACTTTTGCTTTAAATTGAAACAAAAGTTATGTATTGAATATTCTTCTAAGATGGAGTTCTGAATACTTTCAATTAGCAGTGCTGAAACTGAATGTTATAATACTGTGTTTCAGCTTGTCTGTCTACAGTGATGTATTTGCTACCAACATTAAGATAGGGAATGTGTGAATCATCATTGGTCATTGTGCAAGTTTTAATTTTTGGTCCTTATACTGCCAGTTTCCTCCTGATGGCACCCTAAATGTTTTCTGTGGTTTCCCTCTCATGGTTCATGATCATAACTGAGCAGTAATACAGATCAGCGTATAATGGTATTAAGTGGATCCCAGTCTCTTGATAAGTGTCTTCTCATAGCTGTGGATACCAGCAGGAGAGAAGGAGAGAGAGGAGACTCAGAACTGGAGCTGTTAAGAGGCAAAAGAGCAGCCCAGGCAAATGTCAGCTGAATAGTAACCTTAAAAAAAAAAGTTTTAGGTCAATAAATTGGAAATTGATTTTTGTTTCCACAAGAACTAAATAAACAGCTTAATTTCACCTTTTCAGAAAAGAACCCCAAACACTTCTTATTTCAAAAAGACCTTCTATTTCATTCTTTTGGACTCAGCTGGTTTTATGTTATTTACAAAAACAGTTCTTCCTTTGGATAACTGTTTGGTCAGAGAGCTGCTAAAAGGCTTGCGTACATTCTGACCTCAGAATCATAAGCACCAGTTTCAGAGTTCTAATCAAAGAAATGTTTATTAATGCTGAAGGTTTTTAGTTGCATAATTTAGGAAAGGTTTTGTTGAAAATATGCATTTATCTATAAAGTACTCCTAGTATATAAAGAAGTTAAATTTTATTTTTGTTCAAGGGACTTGTATTTATCTTCTGAGACGCTGTTCTCTTGTCCCTTCCCATCCTCAGTAAAATCTAAGGTAGCAATATTTAACTTCAATACCAGTTTGATCACCTAGTATAAGATTTTTGGTGTTTTAATGGTCTTTTGCTATTTGAGGGAGAATAACTTTGTTCCTGTTCTGGAACCCTCTTCCTCTGTTTCAACAGTTGGGGGCCCAGAAAGGTGGATTGGACACCCAAGGTACATGAGGTTTGTACTCTTGGAAATTGCCTGCTGAATGTATTAGAAAACCACCTGGGAATAGGAAACACAGGATTTCTCCTTCATACCCCAGGCATCTAGGCAGAGATATTAAATTTTCATTCACTCATAACAGACAGAAAGTCTGCCCTTAGAAAACCGAGGGCATTGAGTCCACTCAATTTTCACCAGGCTAAAGAACTCACATAATAAATCTTGTACAAATCCAGAATTGTCATGCTCAGTCCCCCTATTCATCCAGTTGGGCACTCCATAATAAGGCCTATCCCAATTCAAATAATCAAACTTATTTTCCAGAGTGTTTTCTAATACATTGCCGTAGCAGAGTTTGCAGCAGGGACAATAGCTTAATGGTTTGTCTTTTACAGTTCTAGGAGAGGCTGATTCAGATGGATTAGCTTGGCTGGCTCCCCACCTTGTCATTGTTCCTCTCATGGCTCTCTATTTGAACAACTGTTACCTAGGTATCTTTACAGTGCAGAATACTCCAGATTTAGTATTTTAATATTAAAGCACAAAAATTCACAAAAGTAATGTGCTTTAAATCCACCCATTCCATTATTTTAGTTCAAATTTCCACCTTATTCAAAAGAATTAACATTTTTCTGCTGCTTTTCTTGGCTTCTCCTCTTTAGCTGTCATGAATATCAGAACAAAAATACAACTGCAGCCTAACATTATCTGCTAAGGAACTGATCCTTAATTGGCTCCCTCAGTTCTCATCATGTTGCGGCAAGATTTCACTTCGTTCAGAATTTATCAGCCAGGATATGTATTTCAAGGCCTTTTATCTAAGTAATGACTGCTTGGTTAAAATTGGAAATTTGCAAGTACTGCTAAAAATATGTTTTGTTTGTCTCTAATAGGCAAATTTGAAGCTCTTAGTAGCTGTTTTATCATATCCCTTTTAATCAATGTCTCTGTTTGATTGCTTTGATGAAGTAATGGCTGATATAGAGCAGTAGTGCTTTGTAAAGATGCACAGTCCAAACATGGGACCACATAGAATGTGAGATGAAAGTTTTGGACGTGGATGGGCAGTAAGAGCTGTCCATTGAAATAAGATCTAATTTCCAAGGACATTAAAGCAGAAGCTGGAGCATTTTTTGTGCTCAAAGAGCTCATGTACTCTTGTCATTTGCAGAAAGCTGTGTTCATGCATTGATGCAGTTTCCCCTCCAGGCCTTTCACCATCTTTGCAGCCCTCCTTGGGACACTCTCTAATAATTTAATATCTTTCATATATTGTGATGCCCAAAACTGATCATCACTTTTTTTTTGTAGTGAAATGTTTGGTTTCCTCCAAAATACTAGTTTTAACACTAAATCTGCAAACTATGCTACTTCAAATGTAAATAATTTTGGTTGCCAACGAGCAAGACTTAAGTCAAGTTTTGGAAAAGCATTATGCCTTTTGTACAAAAAAAAATTGCACAAAAAACTGGAAGAACTATTTAAAAAGCAGCATTGGAAAAGGGAAGATATCGCTACCTACATTTCTTTTGGTTTCGTTGTGAGCTATTGAAGCTTATTCCCAGTGTGGGTTAGGTGCTCTGTTAAACTGAGGCATACACTAGTTATGGGCTTTTCAATAAACATCAGTCTTAACTGTTGTGAAAAATAATCTGTTTCAACAGAATTCAACTTTTGTTCAGTAAACTTTTGAAATTCTAAGTACATTTTTTGAGAATGGCTGTTCTGTTGAAATTATGACATACTACCTTGTAAGTAGAAGTTTGAGCAGCGCCCCTTATCATACCATTAACCAGTTGCTCAGCTTTTTGATTATAAAATATCTATTGCAGGAGATAATTACTCATAAAAAGATTTTTGTAAGTGTTGAATAAAAGAAGAAGAACCCAGGTCGTTGTCTCTGCAGACATGTGTCTCTGAGAAATTACCAGATTTTAAAGAAAATTATCTCTTTTCCTAACCTAGGTTTAAATTAAAAGAACTAGATTTAGTATTCTGTATTTCTGCTATGGATGCAAGACAGTATGTATATACTTAATAAATTACAAAAAGCTGTACAAAAAGCTTAAATAAGATTTAAAGCTGTAGTTGATATACTTTATTTAAACTAATAAAATCATCATTCATTGATTTTTCCCTGTAAGCTTCAAGATACATTTTCACAATACAGGAAGACATCTGAAAAGATGCAATGATAAAATATTAATAAATTTTATGCATTTAATCTGTCAAAATTAAAAGCATAGATTACTCTGTTTCTAATAACTTGTTTTTCACTGTATCTCATTTATCATGGACAGAGCTGTCTGCAAAAGAGAAAGCAGAGTAAAATGGATAGTCTTGTCTGACAAAAGCTCAAGCAAAAAGGGTTAATTTTAGTATAAGTGGTAGAAAATGATGTTATTATCATTCACATATGAAAATGAGTCCTTATGTTATTCTGTCAGACTGGTAATTTTAAATTCCATCCATTAATAAATGAGAAGGCTGCAGCAATGCTAATGCACCAATTTATAAGTTCATCCCATCAATCTGCTTTGCTTTTTCTAGACAACAGAATCAGAGAGAGGTTTGAGTTGGAATGGACCTTAAAGATGACACCTTCCACTAGATCAGGTTGCTCAGAATACCATGCAGCCTGCCTTTGAACACCTCCAGGAATGGGATATCCACAACTTCTCTGAGAAACCTGTTCCAATACCTCATCCACCCTCACAGGAAATAATTTCTTCCTTAATATGCAATCTAAATCTACCCTCTTTCAGTTTGAAGTCATTCCACTTTGTCCTATAACTACATGCCCTTGTAAATAGTCTCTTTCCATCTTTCTTGTAGGGCTCCCATCAGGTACTGGAAGGCTGCAGTTAGGTCACCCTGAAGCCTTCTCTTTTCCAGTCTGAATAATCCCAATTCTCTCTGCCTTTCCTCACAGGAGAGGTGCTCCAGCCCTCTCATCATCTCAGTGTCCCTCCTCTGTACTTGCTCCAACAGCTCCATGCCTTTCCTGTGCTGGGACCCCAGAGCTGGATGCAGCACTGCAGGTGGGGTCTCACCAGAGCAGAGCAGAGGGGCAGAATCCCCTCCCTGGCCCTGCTGCCCACGGTGCTTTGGATGCAGCCCAGGACACCATTGGCTTTCTGGGCTGTCAGTGCACACTGACAGCTCATGTCCAGCCTCTCATCCACCAGCACCTCCAAGTCCTTCTCCCCAGGGCTGCTCTCCATCTGTTCATCCCCCAGCCTGGGTTGATACCGGGGGATGTCCCACACAGGTGCAGCACCTTGCACTTGGTTTAGTAAAACCTCATGAGGTTCCCATGGAACCACTTCTTGAGCTTGCCCAGGTCCCTCTGGATGGCATTCTGTCCTATAGGAGTGGCAACAGCACCACTCAGCTTGGTGTCCTCAGAAAACTTGCTACAGGTGCACTTAATCCCTTCATCTGTGTAATTAATGAAGATATTAAATAACACTGGTCCTAGTATGGACTCCTGAGGGACCTGAGGGACACCACTTGTCACTGATGTCCATTGGGACTCTGAGTCATTGCCCACCACGCTCTGGATGTGCCCATCCAACCAATTTCCTATCCATCTCACAATCTACCCATCAAATCCATCTCTCTCCAGTTTAGAGAGAAGGGTGTTGTGAGGGACCATGTCAAAGGCTTTACAGAAATCCAGATAGATGGTCTATAAATAAATCCAGATCTGTAGGCTTTCCCTTGTCCACTGCTGTAGTCATGCCATCATAAAAGGCCACTAGGTTGGTCAGGCAGGACTTGCCCTTGGTAACAGTGATCTGCTCTTCTGATCACCACTATATTGACAGAAATATTCTGTCTACTAATAATAAGCAATATATTCAAAATTCTTTATTGTTTTATTTATAATTCTGATTTCATAGTTAGAAGTGCATACATAGAAATAAATCACTTAGAGTAATAAGACAACTTTGTAGCTAAAAAGTAGGTGTGATTGTGGCTCTGTTTTACACTGTAGATGGTTTGCTGAGATCTGGGTTGGTGTAACAGTTTGCAAAATATTTCATCTCCTGTTTTGAGATTTTAACTGGTCAAAATCAATGATAACATGGTGTAACTATTTCTCAAGTAGCATTTGCAGATATGTATTAAAAAATAAGCCCATTTTTTAATAGAAACACATTTCCATTCCACAAGCGAGCACCATTCCTAATTAGCAATCTTTTTGGCATTTCTTCAAGGGAAGGCAGAAATGGAGCTGCATATTGACCTATCTTTCTCTCTTTGAAGGAGATGCCATATTACGGAATTTGAAATTATAACATAGTTTCATATTGTATTGCTCTGCAAATATATAAAAAATATTTAGAATTTCAGAGCCTTTTAAGTTTCAAGGCTGTCACCTCAAATTCAGTTTGTGAAGGAAAAGAGTCATAAGAATAATTCTTGGCTAAACCCTTCTTCATCTGTTGTGTGTGCAGTAGTTTTACTTGTGGGAATTCAACAGTCAAATAAAACATTCAGTGCAGGATATAAGTGCACTCAGCAATTCTGTAAACAGACATGCCTGTATTTTAGAAGTGAGGTCAACAGAAAGGCATTCAGATTTGGGGTTTTGTTAATTTTGTTGTTTCATTTTTTTCTTAGTAAAGTTCTTTTTGGTGTGGTCTTTGTCTCTAAATGTGCAGCAAGGTACATAATTGAAGAAAAAAGAAACCAAACCTTTAGTGGAAGTAGAAGAGCTCTTAAGAGTGATGGGAAGCTTAGTTCCCTATTTAAGGTGTGTAAGTGATGTTTAAAGGCAGGAAGAATAAATACCCTCCTGCTCTATAATGTTTCCCAGTGTGTTCAGCTGAGTGCCATAATAGCAGCTAAATTAGAATGTGTGCCCCTACATGGAGGGGAATGTGCAAAAGCATAATGATATATTTGTATTGGTAATTCCACATGGTCACTCTGAACTCAGAGAGTTATGATCCAGTGAGAAATCTGGTTTTTACATCTGAACTTGAGTTTCAAAATTCCTGTCAGGTTTGTACTATTGTACAGTGTTGTATGGGCTTTGCCTTATACATAGAGTGCATTTTCTTATAGGTTCTCTATCATAAACATTTTCAGTATTATTTCTGCTATTTCATTATCCCATGTGGTAAATTAAGCAGGTGAAATTACCTATATATCAGGCAAAATGCAGTAAATAATTTAGGATGAAACCAAATATTGTTCATTCTTCAGATATGTAGATTACAAAGCTATGAAGAAGATGTATTCTTTCATGTGTATTCGTGTGTTTTATTATAACACTGAGAAAGTAAAAAGTAATGATTTTAATATATCAACAGAAGAATGCATCAAATAAAAAATGCAGTAAGATATTACTAGAATAATAAAAGTAAAACCACTATGTGTATCCAAAGATACCATAGAAATGCAAAATTCCTAATGACCTTACTAAAGGTCAAAGGGAATTGTTCTTTCTTCTGCAGTTTTGAGGCCACATCTGAAACACTTATCCAGTTTTTGGCTGTTAAGTTGAAAAACATTACCCAGATTTTCCAGAGAGGTTTGTGGGGAGATATATGGTTTGTGGAGGTATCTTTGGAGATGCACAGATCTAGAGTAGAAAATGCCCTGAGCAACCTAAATCTGTGTTGAATTTGGCTCTGCTCTGAAGTGCAATTGGATTGGATGCCAAAATGTTTGATTTTTATTAATAAATTATTTCTATAATGAAAGCAATTTAAAAACTAAAGCCGTTATAGCTAAAAAAAAAAAAAAACAACCCCAAAATTCGTTTAAAAATATAACAAAAAAAGTGTGCTGTTTAACAAAATGTGCAATATTTTTTTCTTAAATTGCTCCCTAATGTATGATTTTCCAGGTTGCTTCCTGAGAACAGGTGTGAATGAAGCTTTATATCATGCTAATGCTCTTCAGCATTCTCTTAGCCCTCAAGTGTGACAGGACATCTGAAAGAGACCTACAGCCTTTATGATGAGCTGTTCTGGGATTGGCCTCAACAAAAAAACCCAAAAATCTTTCAGGTTTAATAAAAGTTTTATGAGCTTCATAGAGCTGATATGCTGCACATGAAGTACCTTTATGCTAACTGTCTGGGCTTTACAATGTAGGAGCAGACAACAATCTATATCAGCTTTCTGCACCAATTAAAAAAAAAAACCAACTTAATTATATTCTGTGTCTACACAAAGTTATCCTTTGCTGAACAAACTATTTGCTAGTCTGAGCAGTAACCCCATGTTGGAGTGTTCTGTTTAATGGAGTGTAAGCAGCTTTAGCATGAGCCAGCATGGTGTGCCAGGGTGCCAGGTCACAGACATGGCCATGATATTGTTTAGTTCCTGTGTTTAAAGGCAGTTGCATCAGCCACGGCTTCCATTCTGTGATCTCTTTTCTTCATGTAGAAAAAAAAGATTTCCTTCTTTGCCTTTTAATTGCGGTATCTTTTGGGTATTTTGGAATATGGTCCCCACAGAGTTAAACAATTTCTGATTAGATCACTTTAGTATGTTTGATTAACATTCCATACTAACCTGAGAGTTAGCTTAAGCCTTAATAGTTACTGATACAGTAGAGTTCTGTGACACAGGCATGGGTGAGAGATTTTCTCTCTATTTTGACAGCCTTAAAAGAGGATGTTAACAAACAATAAATGACTAGTAAACAAGAGGGGAAAAAACTGGAGAGAGCCTGGTGATTGCTGTTCTAGGGGTCATTGTTTCAGAAGAGGAACAAGGACTGTGAGGGAGACATTTAATGGAAAATCTGTATCCCATGGGGTGTTACCAGGGAAAACGAACCATAGCAAAGTAAGCAGTTTTCTGTTGGCTCTCTTCATTGTAACATAGCCTTCAAGCTGGTACTGTAAAACAAATTACTGCAGTGCATCCCGTCATTACAGAATTAGTGGCTGATATATTGAATATTCTGTACCCCTGTTCAGTCACACTAGCACCATCGCAATAGACATTTCAGCATCCCTGGTCCAGAGCTGTGCAAAGGATTTATGTCTGATGTAGTCCTGACTTTGTCCAAGTATTACTGTAGGCAGTCCAGTCTGTTTTCTACCAATAAATATTGTGTGCCAGTGGTTTCCCTCCCTGCAACTTATTGGTGAAGATGGGGAGCTGGTTCCACCAAGGAATAGTTCCAGTTCTTAGACTTCCTTACCCGGTTACACTCTGCTTTGTAACTGCAAATGTCATCTAGTACCTGGTGACTGATGTACTTAGTCATTGAGAAAGAAGAGGTTAGAAAGCATGAGGCATAAGAGTATTGCCTAATGATTCTGTGTTTAGTGATCATACAGGAAATATCTGAAAGTAGGTATTTTTGGCATACGTCAATCATGAACTTGTCAGTATGTTGTTACAGTTCTTATGCATCATTCTGGTCTCTGTATTAACTGTTGGAAACAGCAATTCAGGGGAAGTTAAGATCCTGTTTTGATAAAAAAGTAATTAATAAGATAATCAGAATGAGATCACATTTGCTGATGTTCCTGTCATCTGTACCTTACTGCATATCTGCTTCTAGCACAGGTTAGCCAGCATGCTGATGCTAAGGAGCTCACAACACTCATGCTATAACACTGCTGTTGTGTTACTGCTCAGACATCCTCAACAAACAGAGGGTTCTGAGGTGTGGGAAACTGAAATAAAGCCATAATCGTATTTTATTTAAAACACTAGCCAGCACTTGTGGTCTGTGTGAAGGCAAGGCAAGGCAAGGAAGGGGAAGGAGAAGGAGAAGGAGAAGGAGAAGGAGAAGGAGAAGGAGAAGGAGAAGGAGAAGGAGAAGGAGAAGGAGAAGGAGAAGGAGAAAGAAGAGGAAAAAGGAAAAGGAAAGGGAAAAGGAAAGGAAAAGGAAAAGAGAAAATTTTTAAATCAAAAGTAAACTCCAAATTAAATTACTGTGTTATTTACCATTTTAAAGAGTATGAGTCAACACCTTATCATACACCTGAAATGCTGCAGTATTCACATGTTCGTTAAATAAAGGATAACTGCCTCAAGAATAATGGGTCAAGTATTTCACATACAAGAAAACTACCACAAGGGAGCGAATTGTTGTATACCAGTTGTTCCTCAGAACCTAGGCATTACCCCCTCTGGGCTCAATACCTGGAAAAGTCCCTGTATTTCATTTATTGGAGCTGTAGTACCATCACTCCTGCTGGCGTTTATCCCTGAATGCCTGCACTTAGGAGCACACCTGTAGAGCAGCTGCTGCACTGTGAGGAGAACGGGACTGTAGCATAACTGCTTGTTTGACCTTTCCTGAGTCTAAACTCCAGTTAACTGAGAACTTACTCCCCTAGCACTGCTACTCACCATCGGTTGCTCTCAGGCTTAGCCAAAGTTCTGCACTTTTTTCCCTAGTAATGTGGAATCCTTCTAAAACTAGTAGAAAAACAGAGTTATACCAAATGTTTCCTGGCTATGCATATTCATATAACACTGAATACAATTTTCCGTCTAGGCTCAAAACTGAAATCACTTCTGTAGTGATTTATATGATTTTCTTTTTCAATAGAAGTTCTCTTTGGGGACCACAGCAATAGAAAAATGCAGTAGAAGAACATACATTTGGAATGAATTAAAACTGGTGAAGGAAGAGTACTTGATCCATTTTAGAGGAGCTCTGTGATCCTAAAGCTGTATGAATGATAATGTGAAAATCCTTATTCCTTCCACTGTTCAATGAGGTGCTCAGTTTGCTTTGGGATTATAGATGATAAGAAAGACTTCTCTCTGAAAATGGAATAGATGTTTCTTGGATGTTAAGATATGTGAAAAAATATTTGAACCACCTGAGACCACACTTAGAGACTTATTTTTGTAAGGGAGAAAAAAAAGAAAAAAAATAGGTTTTATTCTAGCAAACAGAACCCCATGTGAATGGAAGTTTTGAAATATCCTGCTAGGAATTGCCTTGCAAGCATTTTGAGTATTGCTGGTGAGTTTTGATATTATATTTATAACCATAATTTGCTAAATTAATCTATCGCAGACACTCATAATTTAAATTTCTAATGTAGTTGTAATAAGAAAAATTCAGGAAGTATTGAAATAATGAAATATTGAAATAATGAAATTCTGAAATAAACAGTTAAAAAGAAGAGTGGATGATAATTTTTTTTTTTTTTAATTTTGCAGTAAAAATATTTTCAGGGTTAGGATATTTGGACTTGCAGACCACATTTTTGGTATAATAGTTATGTAAGAGTTGGTGATGGAAGAAAGCCCTTCAGAGTGAAATGCTGCATGGCCATCCACAATGAATAAGAAGTCAAACAACTTTCATCACTTTGACAAATGCAGTTGATATATGTTTCTATCAGAGTGGGGATGGGGACAGGGGTGCTACCTTTTACAGGATTTTTCCTGTTCAAGAAACATCACTTCAGTCTTTCTACAGCTTAGCTTAAACTTCCTTCTCATCAACATCTGATCTCTTCTGGCCTTACGGCAGTGGGAATACCAGTGACAAATGATCTGTTAATATAGTGGTGTTTTCTGTTGAGACTGTAGCATTTCCCTAATAGGCTGTCATGTGGTCTTATAGGACTAAAATAAGCATAAGGATATTTTTTACAATTGTGTTGTAGAACACATTTGATTTCATCTAAAGTTATTTATTAAATGGATGTAAATGAGCTACATATTCAGGTTTATATAGAGCAGTACAAGCCATTACAATTTTGCTTTTGTGATTTAATGAAAGTTTTTGTTACTGTGTAGATTTTAGTCCTACTTAATTATATGAGTTTTGAATTAATATCACCCATACTGGTCTCTTAATTGGGTGGGATATAAACATCTGTGTTCCTAACAGTGTTTCTCTTTAGCAGTTACATTAAAAGTTTATTTGATGACAGCAGTAGAATGATTATATTAAATACAAGTTGAAATTATGTCTAATTTTATTACACAAAACAATTTACAAAACCTCTCCTAACCAGAATACAGAGTTACTTCTAGATGATAAAAAAAAAATTATTATATGAAGTCATTGAAAGAATCATGCAGACAAGAGTCATTAACTGTGTACATTTACCTAATGAAAATGGAAAGCAAAAATCTCCTAACTGATTCATAATTGTTTGGGTTGAGGGCTCATAATCATGGATGTGGCAGAAAAAAACCCAACCTGATTAAAGGTTTGAACATGGTGGAAATATTATGGAGTTGTGTGCCACACTGCCAAAATAAAAATAAAACTCACTGAGTGATATGTACTTGCATTTTAGATTATTTTGTCGCTTCCAAAATGGTTGTATGGAATTATTCATCTCTCAGCAGTTCAGACAATACACTGAAGTACTTTTTGAACAAGATATGGGTGCTTGGCAGGTGCATTGTGTGATGAGAATGTAACTTCCAAGATCTTTTATTCAGTGACTACAGCAATTTTACAGTTTCCTGGGAGCTGGTATTTACGAAGGAGTGGGGCTTGTCTTTCTCTGTTTAGTGATAGCATATGGAATCTTATTCTCTGATTAGTTTCTATCTTAGTATTTGTAGAATTACAGAATGGTTTGGGTTGGAAGGAACCTTAAATATCATCTGGTTCCAACTGCCCTGCTATGGGCAAGGCCACCTTCCACTAGACCAGTTTGCTCAGAGCCCCATCCAGCCTGGCCTTGAAGACTTAATCTTTCTGTGAAGAGCTTAATTATAGAGTGGGTTCTGCAGTGACTTCAGGTTCATACTACAGTGCCACAGTCAGGACTGTGGCTATATCACAGAAAGAAATTGTACCAAAGAGATGCATTGCAAAAGTTTCAGAAGAGGATTTTGAGTGTAGACTGTTGCATAATCACCCAGGTACCTAACTAACTTGTCTGAAGATAGCAAATTCTTTCATCTGAGATTGTTAATGTTTTGAGGATCAAACCCAGACTGCATTTCTTAGGATGCATGGTTTATAAAGATTGCGAGGTGCAATGTATGTCTCTTTTCTCATGTTGGTGCATTAGGTGTCACATTGGTGGGAAATTCCAAGCTTGCTGCTCCTAACAGGCTTCATAGCTGCCTGTAAGAAAGAGTGGAAGAAGGCTGAGGCGTGTGCTCTGTAAGGATAATTGAGGACAGTTACTCCTCCCACCTTTATTAGATTCATTTATTACCAAGTATAATGGAGGCCAGTTTTTATCTTATAATAAATTCTGTGAATTCACGTCTCAAACTAATATACTAAAAATGGCAGCATCAGCCTAGTAGTAGGAAATATTTTAAAAAACCTGTTGGCAAGTACTTATAAAAACGTTACTGCAGATTGAAAATCAAGTGTTTCTTCAATATAATATGCCATTTATACAAAAAAAAAAATCTTAAAACCTACCTAAAAAGAATGCAGTTATTTTCCTGATCTTATTAAAGCAAAGACAGTAATGGTAGCCATTTTGATGGAAAACAAAAACTCCCCAGTAAGTAAAGGTGAAATAGGGTTTCAACAATGATAAAATTGTTAAAATTATAATTTTCACTGTACAATGATAAATTTTCACTGTACAAAGTAAGCAGCGATGAACAAAGAATGAAACATGAGTTTATTTAGAATGGATGAGTCATGTTACACATAAACTGCTGGTTTTCTTTGCATTTTAAAAGGGTGTTCATTTCCTTTTCACCTTGTGGAAATAATTGAAATTAATATGAAGCTTTGAGGTTATAGTATGTTTACACAAACATTTTTCATTAATCATAATAACTGACACTAACTCAAAATGTTGAAAAATTGAGTAATAATTTCAGGATTTCTTGTTTTCCTGTGGGTTTTTTGTTTTTGTTTGGTTTGTTTGTTTCTTTTGGGGTTTTTATGGGGGGGGGTTGTGGTTTTTTGTTTATTTGTTTGGTTTTTGTTTTGATTTTTTTAAATTCTCTCTTTTAGAATTGGGTAGAAAAAGCAGAGAAACAGAAACTGTTGTCAGACACCCTTGACCTTTCCGAGCTGTTTCATCCAGACACATTTCTCAATGCCTTACGCCAGGAGACTGCAAGGTGAGGGGAAAATAATGCGCCTGTTTGTACTAATGTGCCATTGTTCCTTATGCGTGAGGATGGTTATTTCATTTTCAGGATGCAGATCCAAAAAGTTATGTCAATTCCTGTCATTAGTCATCTCATTTTTATTTCTTGCCTTGAAGTAAAATAGCTGTGAGTTCCTTGTTTAAATGCTGATTATTTTTTTTTTTTTAGTTAGAGATGTATTTTTTTTCACAGTAAGACTTAGTACAATATGGTGCACATTGAAAGTACATTGGGTTTGGGTTTGTATTTGGTATCCTGTTGTTGCATGTCTGTAAGATTTACTGTATATGTGTTTCCATTGCAGAGTAATGAGCTGTTCAGTGGACAGCCTTAAATTTACAGCTTCATGGAAAGGGCGAATACAGGAAGGCAAGCTCCAAGTTAAGGTATTTTACTAGGATGTTTTGCTAGAATTTTATGAGGATGTTTTATTAGTGTGGTCCAAGTCATCTATCCATAAACTTTCTGGAAAACTGAGGTACAAATACATTGGTGTACCTGAGATAAAAAGGCTTGTTAACGGTATACAGCTACAAAAATGACAGTGCAAAAATTGCACAGAAATTAGAAAAGGAAAACAGTTATATTTTTTCTCCTCCTTAGTCACTGTTCTCAGTTAAAAATCAAGCTTATTCTTGCTCCATTCTCTTCAACCACCTCTTAGATGAAGATTGAAGCGGCAGTTTAATTAGTTAAAATCTCTTTCTTGTCCAGAAAGACAAGTGGTTTGCAGCAAGAGGAAATACGCATGTAAATCTGTAAGTCTAAGGCCATGTGTTAGCATTTCTTTAACTACTGAAAAGAGACTACTAAGGAAGAAAACCAAAGTAAACAAGTTTTTGATATGATAAAGACCCAACAATTTTTAAACGACCAGTTAAGCCTACAACCAGCAGCTGTAAAGTCACCTTTGTGATTTTGCTGATTGCTTTAGACAGCAAAGTAGAGATGAATCTTCAAGTGGTTTAATTTAGCTTCTTAATATTGCAGGTCAAACTGCCACTTTGGTCAGCACAGATCTCTGTGCACCTTTTTTATATTTAATTTTATAGGGAATTGACAAAATAAGTTTTCTGTGCAATGTCTGCCTACAGGTATGTTGATCCTAAAATAATCCTGCACAGCTCCAAGTTCTGTGTTCAGCATGGAGCACGGCCCTTAAAACCACATCCTCACAGAGACTTGTGCCCAGTACAGGGCACTTGGCAGCAACTGTGGGCCCACATGCAGCTAAAGCAGAGAGATTGCTGGACTGGGAGAAAGGGCAAGTGGCAGAGCACAGGACTGTGGGAGATATTAGGGTTCTGGGCTGGCTGCTGACACTGTCTAAAATTATTAATAGACCATATGTAAGATTTCATATTCCTAAAATATTAATATATTGTAAGACCGGTAAAGATAACTGTAATCATCCAATCTGACCTAAATACAGTGCAGTCTTTTGAATTTTGTTGAATTAATTCCTGTTGGAACTAGAGAATCTAATCTTGAGGTTTCTTCAATCTTGGTGTTTAAGTAGGAGTAATGGTTGCTTGCTTCATTTTGTGAGAAGCAGATAGGGGTCTAGAACCTGGAGATAAATAAACCAAGGGACTTTTAGGGCTTGGAATAAACCTGGTATATGACAAACGTTGGAGTCTGCAAGTTGTATGGTCTGAGGTCACAGATTCAGCCAAGACTCCTAAGTCCATAGCAGTAAGCCAAAACTGAGTTTCACATCCCAGACCAGTCATTCTAGTAGGCTAGCTATCAGCTGCAGATTATAGAAGCTTGAAGTTCTTCAAAACCATCTTAACATTTTTGAAAAATGTCAGAAGTCAATGTCAAGTACCTCAACTCTCTGAATAACATTATCTCAGTATATTCATATATTTTAAAAAATCACAATATTTTACAGTTGCCAGATTGAAATAGCTGCTTGGCAAATAAAGAATGAGAAGGAAGAGTTTTGTACTAGTACTCTCAGTTTTTATTAAACTTCTAACTGAAATTTAAAATGTTTTTCTGTGTTAAAATTTATGTGGTAAATTTTTGGCAATACTAGTTAAAGTACACTGTTAGCAGTCTATATCATATGTAGGCAAAAAGGTTAATATATGTAATCTGTTGCTTTACAAGAATGTGTCATGTTCTAAGACGGATAGAAAATCAAAAGAGAATTTTGTTAAGAGCAAATTCTCTGCCCCAGGAATAGTACAAGCAGTTAGGTGAGTGGTTATTTTTAGCAAAACATAAGAATCCTATCAAGTTTCTTCACTTGATTTGAATATTATCTTTTCCTCTCTAAAAGAAATATTCATTGATTCTCTATTAGTAAGTATTCAGTAGTATTTTCAGTACTTCTTTTACGCTTTGATGAACAGAAAGGCTTTGGAACCCTTTGCAATGCTGAATATTTAGATTTCCCTACCATGAGTCATTCCTCATGCTCATGGAGAAGTGAGGAGAAACTTTCCCATTAATAAAACTAAATACCACATGGACTGTAACTAGGGCATAAAAATGTCATTGGTTCAGAAAAATAGTTCTCTAAAATGTGTCCTGTTTGGTAAGGATCCTCTGGATTGCACATTAAGCTTGGTTTGCCTGAGCAGTATGAATTTTAATACTGGTAAACATTGTACCTGCAGTTTCAAGAATTCAGGCTAACCTTGTCAAATGAGAAGCTATTCTGAGTGGGTACTCCAAAGAAAAAAGTTCAATCAGCAGAATAGATAAGTCCTTAAATATATACTGTCTTGAGATAGCCGGGACCTTGTTTTATCCCACCCAAATCAGAAATTGGAATTTACCAGATTTCCCTACAGGAACCAGACCATGGTATAGGTCATTCTGAGGTTTATCAGTCTCAATTTATACTAATGGTGTTATTTCACTTTATGTAACTAACTCCACCGAGAGACTTGATTCTGTGCTTACAGAGTTGGGGGACTCTGTTTCAGGATATGGGAGAGTCGTGCTCAAGACCCTGAATTAACAAATATTTAAAAGCCTAATAGAATGTCTTTGTTGAAGTATTGGCACAAGTAAGAATGCAGATGAATTTAAACCTGAGAGTCACACACACTTTGTATAAGTTTCTTTGTAACACTGTCAGGGACAGTTTTGAAGACATGTTCTTCGAGATTTTTTCTTACCTTTAATTTTAAAAGGTGTTGATGGCTTAGAATTTGTCCTGTGACAAGGAAAAGAAGAAGGAAATCTCTTTATGATCTGTATGATGAAAATGGTTTCTCGATCTTCCTGTGATTTTAAAAAATGGCATCAAGCTTCATAAATTGTAGATATTTGATCTTTCTAGGCCTAAAAATATGACTAATTTACCCTGTGATCATCTCTAAGTTAGAAGCATGCAGTGATAGAACTGTCAGTAAAACTACAAAGCAGGCAGAGGAACACTCAATCAGGCCAGGAACACACCTTAGTCTATATGAATTATCAAATCAGATGTACAATTATCAGGGTTAACTCAGGTAATAGTTTGGATGTATGATGTGGGCTGGATCTCTTCTAGTAGGATGTGATGAATATTTGATTTAGAATCAATCTGTATGAAATTACATTTTCTTTGATAACACTTAGAATCAATCTGTCTGAAATTACACCTTCTTTAATATCACTCTGGATGGCTTTAACAAAAGGTACTGAAAATGTATGGCTATTGCACTATAATCACCTATTGGTATGCAAATGCATCTCTTCTGTGTGCTTTGTGCACTGATTGTGCTGTTGTACAAAAGCAGGTAGTCATTCCTTTTCTGTATTGCAGAAAAGAGTGAAAGAAAGGAAGAAACATGGCAAGAGACTTATTGGGTAGTAAGTAATATGACCTTGGGTAGAAATTAGTATAAATATTGAAAAATAAAAAATTATTGAAAGTCTCAAATTCACAATATGAGTATTAACATCAGAACTATACTCTTAGCAACTAACAGATATATTATTATAAGGCATCCTGAGAGGTCTTTTTTTACAGTATACGTCCATCCTGAAATATCAATAAATTAATGATGGAGGCTTGTAGAGGTAATGAAGTGAAAATATGGCTTCCTGAAGTCTGCTGCAGTTTGCATCGTTTCATGGGAAATTATGGCATTAATTAGTAAGGGAAAATCTGTTGCAGAGAATTTGAAATTTGGGAACAGACATGCTTTGGACCATAGTATCAGCACACTTTCTGCAAAGGTATTTTAAAGAAACATAGTCTGGAATGTGTAAAAATAACTTTTCTGAACCTAAACTAGTACCAATAGCTGTGAACTGCCAAGTTCTTTGTAAGAATTAAAAATTACAGTCAGCTCCTGACATTAGTTTGTGCTAAGTTTCAAAGATACTATGATTACATTACAGATGCTGTGAAACTCATGTTTTCATAGTATTTGTAATTTCTCTATAATGTTTATTATAGAAATGAAAATATGGGTATGGGACTATGGACTCAGCCAAATGGTGTTTGAAAGTACATTGTTCTGGTGTTGTTGGGCTTTTTTCTTAATGTCTTTTAATGTTGAATCAAAGTAAAAATTTGGTCTTAATCTTCAAAGGAGTTTATACCATTGTTGAAGTCTTCCAGGACATCAAATGTTATTATTTTACATAACTATAATGTCAAAGGGACTGCCAATATAAAAAGAAGAAACATGCAGTAAAAAGTTTTTTCAATAGATGACCCAATTCTATACAAATTTCTTCTAGAGATGTTCAGGAAGGCAGACCTTTGAACACCCTAGCAATAAACTTTAAAACCTCTTCATCAGGCCAATCTTCCTGGAATAACTTTGCCAAATTTATTTATGAAACTAAACTCCCTAAAAATATTTCCTGCAGAAACCAAGAATGACAGAAAAAATAACTTAGGAGATGAACCTTTCTAACATTTGTGTAATAGGGATAAGTAAGAGCTTTGGAAGCTTTCAATCAGAATTGAGTGAGATAAAGTGTAATCTAGGACTTGTGCATATCATAAAGTGAGGCGCTAAGTATGAGGCCTTAACAACAGAGAGCAGTAGGAAGGAGTCTGTGTTAAAGATTCACAATATTCATTAGTAAGACTGTTCTTTTTGTGCCATTTAGGATACTTTTATTCATGATCTTTGTTCTTTCAAGACAGAAGTGGCACTGGAATGTATATAGGCTATAATTAGAGATTATCAGCATCCAAACTTTTCTGCATAAAGACAGCTTTTTTCAAAATCTCTCTGGATGAAGAGTTTTTGAGTTTGAAAAGAAATGGTACAAAATAACAAATGTTAACACTGTACCTTAAAAGCAACATACCTGAAGAGATCACAAACTTGGCAGCAGAAGCGAGAATAGTGTCACACTTCCATAGCGAAGAGCAGACCTTAAGCTTTTGACAAGAGGCTGAAGGCCAAAAAGAGCTTTTGCAGTTGCAGATAGAAAGTTTGAAAAATATCATTCATTTCACTGAGGACTTGTTATAATAATTTCTGAAAGTTAGACAAAAACTCTACTCTGAACTTTCCATTTGGGGTTCTTTTGGTTCAGGTTATCCACAGTTTTGATGGTTTCACTGAAAGTCCTAGTTTGCATGAGACACAGATTGCTCCAAAGAGCATTGTCAGTTCTTTGGTCACTGTCTGCCCAAGGAGAAACACAGCTTTGTTCTGTGTCTTTTTTAAATGCCATGTTTTAGAACAATTTCTTTGCATATTAGAATATGTACATCTGCATCTTGCACATTGTAAGGAAGAGTCCCCAGCTCAGCATTAAAAGAGAAATATGAGTTTAAAGAAGCAAATTCTTGAAGAGTGTAACGCCTGTCTACAATCAAAAGAATAATTAGGTATTAAATATGCAAAATGTAATCTTAGCTAGTTTACAGTTAATATGTTATTAATGAAAAACCTGTAGCACTTGGGAGGTAAGCATTGCTTTTCAAGTATGACAGTAACCCCCACTGTGTTACTGTTTAATTCCATCTTTTCTTGTCAAATAAATAATTTTAGAATACTAAAATTACCTAAGCAAGTCATATCCACTATATCTTCTATGATACTGATCTTCGTTGTAACATCATACTTTAACCCCTTTTTAACAATCTGGTAGATATTTTAAAATTACTTACAAGGGAAAATATATTAGAAAATGATATTTTTCTCCATTTTGGTATCCAGTTTCCAGCAGCCTCATATTTCCTAATTTCAGCACTGCTTTATGAACCTTATATTTGGTGAAAGCCAACCTCAGTATAATAAATTTAATTCAAGACATTAGTATGATAGTATAATAGATGATTTTCAGGTTGTAGCTTCTGTTAGAGATCTGCTGCAGCTGGAGTTAGCTTTTTGAAAAACTGCATGAAAGTTATTATTGAGTTAAGTTTTATTACTGTTAAAACTGAAGTTCCCACTTCAACAGGCCAAAACCCCTAGTAGTAGTAGTAGTAGTAGTAGTAGTAGTAGTAGTAGTAGTAGTNCCTAGTAGTAGTAGTAGTAGTAGTAGTAGTAGTAGTAGTAGTAGTAGTAGTAGTAGTAGTAGTAGTATTTGTACTGGTGAAAATAAAATGATAACTAATATTGAATTTTTTTTTAAGAAATCCAGAACAGATATCGCTGTCACTAATTCATGGAAGACTTCAGAGAAGAAAAAGGGGAACGTGTAATTCAGAGGCTGAGATTACTTAATTAAAAGAAAACACTTCAGATGTTGCATATAAAGCATTGCATATTTCCTTAAATAAGTATCTGTGATTCTTATTTAATTTTTTGCCAAACAACAGTTTATCTAAGAAATCTTGAGTTTGTTGAATAAAATTTTGTCTTGTATTATTTCAATATATTTTGTTTGCCTCTGCTGAAGCTGTGTAGCTGCACATTCCATTCATTGAAAGCTTTGCTCAGACTTCCAAGCAGGAAGTCATGCTTATTGCAGTGACTGTTCTCTTCTTCTAGAGATTGTAATGACTGTGAACTTGGCTGTTGCTATCATAATTTCATTAATCTAATGCCAGGCAACTGCAGTTTCATAATTGATGACATTTACAGGTATTTTTTCCAACATTTTCAAAGAGTGTGAATCCAAATCAGAGGAAGTTCACACCAAAGTGTGGTCCAGATCTTGCTTTTATATCATGTTTCCTATTCTCACAAAGGTCATAACAATAATTAATTTCCTGTTATTTAAAAATTTGGTCACAGTAAAAAAGCTCATCGTTTATTAAAGCACAGTGTAATCATTATTGACACTTTAAGTCTGTATTTATGTTTGAATATTTTATATTTCCATGGCAGATCAGTGGCTTACAACTGGAAGGCTGTCGTTTCGATGGAAATCGACTTTCAGAAAATCTGCATGATTCTCCCAGTGTGTCATCTGTTCTCCCTTGTTACATGGCCTGGATTCCACAGGTACTAAATTATTAAAAGCACTAAACTTTCAAGACCCATAATTTGATTTTTTTCTGTGTATGATGTTGCTGACCTGTTTTTCTTTCTTTTCAAAATAAAAATCCCAGTTTTTACTAGGAAAAGCAGTTATTTATTTTATTTAAAATAGTAACATATTGTAATTTTGTTAATATTTTTTAGCTTATATTGCTTAGATGAAGGCAAGGGCTTTATTACAGTCATACCTTTTTTAATTTGTCTTTTAAAAACATCAGCATATTTTCAAACCTGTATTTAGTAAATGTATACATGTGTTTGGGAGTTCATTCCTAGAATATATTTTCTTTGCATTTTAAATATTAAAGTAAAATGCACTGGCAATAAAAAAGTAGAGAATATTATGTGAGCTGTAAGCAAAGAAAGCCTTTCCCCTACTTAAACTAATTTAAAAAAATGCCAGTGCTTGCAGATTTTAAGATGAAAGCAAAGTAATCCAAACAGCAAAAACTGTTACTGCTTCTGCCCTCCAATTATCATAGCAATTGCTGATAAATAATGCACCTAGGAAAAAAGTCACATAGAATGTATTCAAGGATGTGTCTTTTAACTAAAAAATTGCTTATTGTAGAATTCATCCCACCTACATTTAGGAAGCCCATCCCATCAGAAGGTAGCTGGGATAAATCTATCTAGGCACGACTCAGGGACAGACAGGAGAGGAGAACTCCATGTACACCCATGCACACCTACTTTAAAAAAACACACCAAAAGTCAAGTGGAAATGTAGAAGGTGAGAAATAGGAGTGGATGCAGTTTTCTCCCTGCATCTTTGTCACAATAAATAAAATTAGCAGTATATGTATATATATAGGTAAGAAAGGAAAAATAATGTCAACTTTTATTCTGTCCTGTAGAAATTAACTTGTCAGGCAGATGAATTTATTAACTTGTAGGAGATTATTATGTGGCAAGCCACATAACTCAGCAAAGTTATCACTTAAGAAAGCCGTGCTTGGTTAGAACACTGTTAAAGAAAAATCTCACTGGACCAAAAAAAAGTTGAGATTTCAGTTAGAATACTTTTTTAATTATGATAAATTATGGCAGTGATGACTTTTGTTGTATATTGTGATAGATACTGTGCAAGGAGCTCCATTGCTAACACACTGCTGTATACCAGCTTTTTTTTCCTCTCATTCTTATTTCCAGCAGTGGAAATACAGCATTATATTATAGTACAGCATTAGAAGTATAAAGGTCAACACATTTAGACCTTGAACACAGAAGTAAATGCTAGCCACCATCTGCACCATTACTCCCAGCTTGGTTAGGAAAGAAAATACTGAAAAATTTAAAAAAAGGATAAAGAACAAAAACATCACAAAACCTCTTACAAAGTTGATCAGTGAAAGATTTTTCAGTTCTTCAGTATTTACAGAGTTTTTCAGATGAATAAACAGATTTCTAATTTACTGGAGAGGTGATGCATGGGATAAATATGGAATTGACAGACATTCTAATATATTGGCTCAATGGTGGATGGTGGAGGATGGTAATATGCGTGGTTTTCCATGGTAACACCAAATGGAAACACACTGAAAATGAGAATTGTAAGCAGTCGTCCCATTGTTCTGAAAAACATTAATCTTGTGTTAGAAACAAAAAAGATTTTTTTAGTATTTTTCTGAATAAGACTGTATTTCTTAAACTCCTAAGGTAGGATCCAGAAGTTACATGTGAAATCAGCATAGAACTTTATCTATAAAATTAAAAAATGAGATAGTTCAATAATCAATGAATTAAACTTTTTCAAATGTGCTTATATTTGAAATGAATAGCAGCCAACATGTTTGTGTTGGGAAAAATATAATTCTTATAAAACACAGGCCATAACTTGTCAACTGCCCAGATTTTAAAGACAAAGTGTCTCTAAGGAGAGTTTTTCTGAATTGGTCTGCCCTTGAGTTGTTTTGCTATAAGCATCACTGTAAAAATTGACTATAATCAAATACTGTGCTCAGAAACCAAAGTAGAATTGGATACCATGCATTTCCCTTAATTTCATTACCTCTCCTTAGGAGAAGAGTGCATAAAATTGAACATATTGTCTTAGGATTCTTAGGTTTTGAATTTATTTTCTTTTCTCCATAAATACATCTTTTGAAATCTAGTGAGCAAAAATCTGTGTATAATGTAATGCTTTGAAGTAATTTTCAACCAAACTTAATGTAGCCTAAAGGATTTCTCTGAGAGAATCCTCCCAAAATGCTGCAGTGCTCAGAACAGAATACTTTGAACTACTAACATGGTGATTATTCTCATTAAACTGTGAAGGTCCTTTCCAGTTTTAATCCACTGTTAGATCCCATGGTGTGAAGGGTGTCACTAAAGGAGGTGGAACTGTGTGTGACAAAGAGAATTTTTGGGCTGTACTTTAAGCCAAGGACATAAGGACTTGTGATTCAAAAATTCTTCCACAGAATGGCTTTAACCCTCCAATAATGTGATTCCTTACAACATCAGTGGGATTGAGAAAAGCACAAGAACAGACGTTTTGTCCCTAAAATTTGTAAAAAGAGGGCTTTGAAGGCAAACTGGCCAACTTCTGATTCCCAGCTTTGGCAAAACTTGAATTCTCTGATTAACATCTTAGACTGGCCAGCATTTTGTCTTCCTCAGCAGTGTTAACCAAGGGATAAATGGGGTAAGTACCATGATTTCTGAGAGCAGCTGAGTTCCTGATTATGAAGTTGCTCTATACAAATATTACCACACATAGATCTTCCGCGAGGATTTAAACACTCATATCCAAAAGACTGGGGAAGTTGCTTTTCAAAAGGGACAAGAAGATTCTTCAGTAATGCTTTACACTTGACACGCAAGGCAAAGTGCTGGGAACAGTTATTGTTTGCATGTTTCCTTTTTCCTGTTTTTAGTTATTTTCTAATATTGGAGCATCACTAACTCACATTTGATGTGATTTGAGTGAAAATAACACTCATTTTTATTTTAAATTCTTTTCTGACAAGCGTGCTGCTTTGTTATTTGGTTCTTGAAAATCTTCTGACATGTTCCTGTTGACAGGAAGGGACATTTTGAGTGTGACAGAAAACATGCATAATATATATCAGTTGAATCAAACCCTGAATTATTTGCAGTAACTAAATACATCATGGGTTGAAATTAAATGCTGTAGGAAGTTTAGGCTGAGTCTTTGAGCTCAGTTCTGTGGTTGCACATATGGACCATGCCCCATGCAAAGCCCTAGGAGGAAACTGCATCCAAGCAGTTTGTAGTACAGAGAGCAGAGAGGAGCAGTTCCATAAAGCAGCCTGGAATGTGTGGGGTAAGATTTTTTGGCTTGTAGGTCCTGCAGTGTGATGCTTGCAGGTGTCTCAGGTCCCACCAGGGACTGTGCTACAGAAGGAGGGCAGGGTTTGCTGTGGGGATGGAAGGGGCAGTAGGGTCTGCCAAGGGCACGGCCACCACAGCACTCCAACCTGCCAGGATAGCACCTCTCTACACTGCAGCACAGGCCTCCTGAGCAGCTTTCTCCCTGCAGGAAACTGCTCAGCACTTCCCTTGCCCTGGTCTGCAGACACTTTTGATGTGTGATTTTGGGGTGGGTTTTAGCCGAAGGAAGATTTTTATTTGTAGTTCATGGGATCACTCCTGTTACATACATCCCGGTGTGTGTTTGTGTTATGGAGTGAGCAATTTTTCTGAAGTCTCTGCTTCGTTAAGATGCTAAGGTAATCCTTCTCCTCAGTGGCCTGACTGAAGACTTTCTTGTCCAAGGGTGCAGTGTCCAAACTGTATCATAGCTTTAGATACCATACCAGTGGGGATTATTGCTTTCTCATGTTTTGTTGTCTTTCTAGATGATAACTGCTTATTTGTTGACAGGATGCATATGGTCCATATTCTCCAGAGGAATGCATCTCTTTACCAGTCTACACGAGTGTGGAGAGAGACCGTGTGGTAACAAATATTGATATACCTTGTGGAGGAAACCAAGACCAGTGGATCCAGTGTGGTGCTGCTTTATTTTTAAAAAATCAGTAATCTGAAATGGCATTAGCTTGTGAAGTCGACATTGTAGCATCTAGTTTCTTACTTATTAAAAGAGAACTTTAGATTCATTGCTTTTATATTTTTAAAGTAATGGTTTATTAATTACTGTTTATTTTTTTAAGGTAAATTCAAATCTACTTGATAGAACTTCAGTGTATCTTTGTGGGATATTGTAAAAATTATATGGCACTATTCAGCAAGCTGCTAATTTGGGTTGTTTCTCTAGATTGTAATGTGCTGTATTTCTTTCTCGAACTTGTTGAAATCTCTTCTGGTTTGCTCAGAAAGATTGAATAAAAATTCAAAGTCAGCATTTTTTCTTTTTTTTTCATTATTTTTTTGGAACTGTTATTCATATGCCTCTGTTATTTAATAAAATAAAATTTAAAAACTTACCTTTTGTAACTGAAATTTAATGTTTTACCTGAAGATAAGAGTCAGGATAAATGTTTCGGTCTCTTTTAATGATGTTTTATTTGTAATTATATTTCTTTGTATAGGTAGTAAATAATAGGACTTTCATGAACTTCATGTGGAGTTACAAGTCCATGTGGCATTACAAAGTTAGACTACTATCATGATTATTATTTAGAAGTTGCTGAAAAAAAAATTGTAACACTGTACTAAATTCCAGTAAAAGTGTGCACATAAAGGTCCACTATAGCCAGACAATTCCATAGACAAAAAAGAGAAAAGATATTTCCATCCAGTTGTTAAATGAAAAACAGAGGGATATAATAGTGCTTTTGGTCTGTGACTGTCGCGGCGCTGCGGTGGCCACGGACAGCTCTTCTACTGGACCGCAGAGGCGACAGCAAAAAGCGCTTGGACGCTCCAGCGCCGCCCGCACCAGACCTCTCAGGTCCGGCACTCCGGCGGGCTTTAGAGCGCAGCGGCACCGTCTGTCCCTGCTAGGGAGCAGCAGCCGTCGATGGAACTGTAGCAAACCGGCAGAAATGAAGAGGCGGAGGGACCCTCTCTGGCAGCAAACACTCAGTTTATTGTAACCCGCCGCGCAGGGGATACAATGTACCTGAATGCGGAGCTTGGGGAGGCGGGCTCCGGCTGCCGGGGAAAGAGCCCCGAACAGCCCTTACAGGAGATTATAAGGGAAGCAGGTGTGGGGGGGGGGAGTCCAGGGAATAAACCAATGGGGAACATACACGTAGGACAGGGGGCCAATAATTTTGAACTGGGAATGAATACATTAATGTCAACCAATGAGAACGACAGAAAGAACTTTCTAGTAACATATGAATATTAAACTGACTTTATGAATATGTAACTAAACTTGAGGGGAAAGGGGTGTAACCCATAACTTGACTGACAGCAACCAAAGGCGGGAAAGCTAGGGGAGATCGGGGATTTCTCCAGCATCACTTTCACTCTCCTCTTCTGGCTCCTCGCTCAGAGAGGTATAGTCATCCCACTGAGCTTCTTCGTGGTCTTGACTGGGTGTAAGAGGCGGTGCTGTGGGGATCAGCCCTGGTGGCTGCATCACCGCCACATGTGACATGAGAAACGCCTGGAATCTTGCTCTTAGTGCGGGATACCCAAATTTGATTTCACTGTTTCAAGTTGTATCATGTTGAGATGCTGTCATAGCATTGGAGTGCAATTAGACAAAAACCCAAAATCCAGCAGGAAGCAGCATTACTGATGTCTCAACATAACAATTGAAAGTGTCTTAATTTTTAGCTGGAATTACAGACCTCATGAAGATACTTTACAAAGATACTTACAAAGGCAAAAAAAGCACTTTCTTGGTTTGCTTAGAAAACAAAATAGATGCTTTGGCTCTGAAATATCTGATAGATTTTATATTAATTTTGAAGTAGTATTTAAATTAAGACTATATTTTACTCTCCTGGTATTTTTTGTTGATGGTTTGAGGAAGAGAGAAGGAAAGGAGAGAAAAGATTGGCCCCATCTCTAGATCAGCTTCCTGAAGAAAGTGGTTTTCTCTCGTTCTCAATTGTTCATGCCTTAAATTTGGTCTTTTGTCTCTATTTGGAAAGTTTTCCATTTTAGTTGTTCTTCTAATAAAAAGTTGTCCTAAAATAATTTGATACAATTGCACATACATTTTTAAAATTGAATCCTGCCTTAAAGCAGGATAGACTTACTTAATACTTTTCAGATAATTGCCTCATCTTCCTTTATATATTTCAGTCTGATTCACTGAAGAGTAAAAAAGGTAGCAAATTTGGAAAAAAAATGACTTGGAAGAAAATTTTGGAAAAAAATGACAAAGTCTCCATCAGAACAGAACACACTTGTGTAAATCTGCATCCAAGCTCTGTAAGGATTTAAAGAGTGACTTGTCCAGAGAAAATGTTCTCCTATACCAGACTTTCTTGGAGATGAAAAGTTTTGCAGAGGGCATGCTTTTAATTCCCATAGGCACATGTAAAGAACATGCTGCAACTTTCCCTTTTGGATCCAACATTTTCATAACCTAGACTGGATTTCAGCTTTCATATATCTCAAAACTGAGGGGTCTACTGGGTCTTACAAGTTCCAGCTTCTCTTTTGTGGGCAGGTAGAGAAATACAGATCCTCAGCTGTTCAGATAAACTACCTGTTAGGGAAAAGATGTCTGGAAAATAATACATCTTATTCTAATCTACCTTGCACAGAATGCAAAGACCAGAGATGTAGTAAGTGGCTTTGATGACCCATCTTGCTTGTAATGGGAAATAAAAATCTACTGCAGTGAGTGGTAGAAACCCTGAAATTAATCATTAGTAGAATATTGTGGGGATTTTCATGTTTTGGGTTTTTTAAATTGTTTTCCTCTCCTCATTGTAATTTTCAAGATGCCTTCCATATTGCCAAGAGAAATACAATTATTTTTTAAGGTCTCTCAAGTCTCCTCTTGCTATATATTTCGTCTTACTGATTCTAGTAATATACAGACATTGATGCTATCACAAAGAATAGATGTAAAAGAGACTCCTCCAGACCTACCACACTGTATTTCTATTTCAGGGTCAGGAACCGATTCAGTTTCTTACTGATGACTTGTCTGTATCCTAACGCCTCAAAACTGGCTTATCTCTGGAGGTTTGTTACCTCTTTTATCATCCACTGCTGCCAGTGGATTTAGAACTGAGGGGTATTTCTCAACTCACAGCATCAGGAGTTTTGTTCCCAGGACATGCATTCATGAATTTCTGTCAGAGTGCCTTCTCTTAGCCGGTTTGATTAAATCTCATTTTGTTTAGCTGTCCTCTCAGTTTAGAGCCCTTTCACATTACTAGAACTGTCTGTTTGCTTCTGCTCTTTCTAAGACATTCCCTGGGTGATATGAAAAAACCCAGCCTTCTAAATGTTTAGCTATAACTGGAGCATTGAGTTATATTTTTATTTGGACAGAGCTCCTTTGGGAGCCCATTGAGACTGATCTTTGTAACAGACCTCAGAAAGGCTCTCACTTTCTAGGTGTCTTTGCTGTCTTTATTTTGTTCAGCACAGGACAAAAAACTGATTTAAATGTCAAGCTAATTTTTCAGCTTGAAATCTAGTAGATTTTTAATTATGTAATATTATCATCACAAAAAAACCCCCAAACCTTGGGAGCTGTATATTACACTCACAGTGTATTAAGCAGTAAGTTTGATACTTATTTGAAGTGATTCAGTAATCTTTCCGTCTCATAACTGGAATTAAACCCCTAATGTTTTAGATGGCTCCCAGATGACCTGGAGAGGAAAAAGAAATTACTTATCATGTGTTCCTTGATATATATTGTTTGTTTGCATTGCATAATGTGCTTTCTTTCTAGCTAGTGTTGTAATCTAAATGAAAGCTACTACTGCTACTCTTGATCATAGGAATTATATTTTTGGCAGTAAAAACAGAACTACAGAGTTTTTATTACCACCAAAGTGCAGCTGTATCACCTGCATAGGCCATTGAGAAGTATGAATCAGGAAACATAAGAAATAAAAACATCAGAAATGCCTTAATGGTCTGACTAGGGTTTGAAAGAGTCTGTTTTGCTATTCAGTTTCAAGGGTATAGGAACTTGTAAGACAAAAAAGAGATATATAAAAAGATCTTAGAAAACACACATTACTACTCTATAAACACTCTCTTTTGAAGACTTGAGAAAGGCACATCTTCAGTAAGTGCAAATTGTTATCAGCGGAAATCAAAGTGACAAACTGCAAAGTGAAAAAACCTTAAAAGAGTAACAAAACCTTTGAAAATGATGAAGATTATGCAGTAATATCTGAATGTCTTTAAAATACAAATAATTAAATTTTTTTACAAATGCATCTGCTTTAAATTTGGAAAGGAACAGTTTCTTCCTTTTACACCTTATAGCAGTCAGCCTTCTGTGAGGTGTTGATGCTGTTACCCATTGGAAGACATACTGTTTGGTGCATTTAGCAAATTCACTGCAAGTCTACTGTCACAGAGTGTGCTGTGTGCCCAAACAGAGGAATACATGTTTGCTGTATGACTCACTTTTTGCTATTTGGGGTAAACAGCCTTTCAGAAACATGGCCTATGATGCTGATAGAATACCTCACATGCTTCAGTGCTAAGGCAACTTGACTTAAGATTTTTTCCCAGAAAATTTTTAGAATTTCTCTAAAATCCAAATGCTGCAGTGGAAGGGAAGTTATGCAAGTTATGCTGAGTATAAATAGAACTGGTGATGCAAATTGTCTTTCCCCTCTGTTTCTTTATTTCAGCTTTCAGAGACCAATACTCAGAACAGCAGCAATTTGTCCCCAAACTGCTATAAAATTGTTAGAGCCGAAGGGGGAATAATGTGAACTCCATGCTCAAAAGCTTCAAATATGAATTATATGAGTTCTTAAACTGATAGACTGTCTTTCATCAACCAAAATGGGTTTGAATAAATTATACTTAATATTGGTTACCATAAGAAAAATGTGCAGCCTTTACTAGGGCTAGAAATTTCCCTGTGAAGTTTACATAGACATTTTAAAATCCCTTTAATTTTTACATTTTTAATCCTTTGAAAATGAAAGGTGTGAATAAGAAACTAGATGTAGGGCGAGTCTGAAGATCAATAAAGAGTGAGTCACACCTGAGAAAACAAGCTCAGCCTCTGTGACTTCTTATGCTGTCTTCTCCTCTGAAGGTGTGCAGCTTCATCAGGGCAGTGGAGCTCTTTACAGACCAGAAGCTTCCCTGGAAACCCATCTGCCTGAGAGGCCGTCCTCCTTCACGTCAGCTCATGACCTTCAGTGGGCGAGGCTGCATAACTCAGCCCCATCTCCTGGATCTGCTTTTCATTTCAGGTACTGAAGCTCCTTACAGCAGAGCTCACCAAATGAATGTGTTTTGAGGAATGCCAGTATTTAAGGTCTAGATTTCTTACTTCTAGATCTCATGACCTTTATGTAAGATACTTAGAAAGCAACAGAAGAGGGTTTTTTCACTTTCTGTATGTTTGGTGCAAACAGAAGGACTTTTCACTGGCCTGTTTTTGAAAATCAAGGAGAAAAATTGATATTACTTCTTTGAACAGCTTCACAATAATTACTTTTAATATGGGCTACAGTGTGCCTCAAGAATAGTTCTTAGGATATGATCTTTGTGGAAATTGAGGTGGTTATTTCCTTTTATTTTAAAGTTGAATTAACTTGGCTTAATTATAGCACATAAATAATCATGATGGAATATCCATAAATCTTTGCACAGGCCGGTTCTGGAATGTGTGTGTAGGTATGACAGGCTAGTCAATGCAAGCATTTGGGTATTCACCCTGTGTTAAAATATGCCAGTATTCTACTTTTTTCTCATCAAAGCCATCTGCATCGCAGTGTCTTGTCCAACACATAAATTGAGAGCACACATCACTTGAGGACAGTGTAAATACCCTGTCTGGTGTTCATTCCTGCTTGGTGACCCTGCAAAGGATGTTGCCTGAACTGCAGTAAGCAGATGCCCTAGGTGGATGTCAGATCTGTGTTTCTGCAGAAGAGTCAGAATTGCTACTGGGTTTGCATCTCAGGAGAAAGCAAGCTGCCCCAGCTCTCTTTAGAAGAAGTCTTAGATATATTCTTCATCATTTCCCCCCAGTGTTAGATCCACTTAACTTTTCAGAGCAGCAAATATGGATCTTCTTAACAGATCAGCCTTGGAAAAAGTAATTAGTCATCATGCTTCTAAAGTGTTTCAGATAGTTTCATCGTCAGAGCTGTCTGACTCAGCCCCTAGCAAGGTGAGTTCTCCTCATGCAGTCCCACATGGTATTATTGCCACGCCCAAGAGGATTTTCACACACTTTTCTCTCCCTTCTGAGATCGGGAAGAAAAGACAATGTCTTCAGAGCGTTTTTGGGATGGGCACGGTCATATCAGCGTCTCCCACTAGGTGGTACTGTGGGCTAGACCCTGGTGAGAGCCAGGCACAGGGAATTTAGGGGTGGTTGGAAGGTAAAGACAATTTATAGTCTATACAACATTGCATCAACAGTCCGTTCCAAAGGAAATTTCTTACTAGAAATGCTGAATAAGCAGCTGCATCTTAAAAAAAAAAATGCTTCTAGTTAGTTATGATGTAGTTCTTTTTAGAAATGAGCAAGTGAATTTCTCATTCCTTCAAGACACGTGGGTTGTGCAAGCGGAAAAGGCACTGACCACTCTTGCCTGTTTGCAGACATTTCTGTGCATCTTCAGCATCTGCATAGGAAGAAGGAACAGTGGGGAAAAGTGTGCCCTTGCGGCACAGAAGGCCACCAGCCTCCTGGTGTGCGTCAGGCAGAGTGTGGCCGACAGGCTGAGGAAGGTGATCCTTCCCGGCACAGTATTGGCAGCACACAGCTGGAATTCCGGGCTGGGTATCTGCTGGGCTCCCCTGTGGAGAAACATGGACATACTGGATCGAGTCCAAACAAGACATTGGAAAACTGGAGATAGTTCACCGAGATGGTCAAGGGGCTGGAGCACATGCCTATGGGAAGAGGCTTAAGGAACTGGCCTTGTTCAGCCTGGATAAAGAGACAACTTTTACTGGGAGGGACTTCTTGGTGGCTTGCCATTGCGTACATGGAGGTTATCAAATTTTGTGGCAGTAGGACAGGGGATAGAAGATGTTATAACTGCATATAGGGAGCAATATTTTCCCCCTGAGGACAGTCAGGCACAGGCTTCCCAGAGAGATTGTTCAATCACCATGCTTGGAAGTATTGAAAATTGGACTAGATAAAACCCTGAGCAATCCATTCTGACCTCACAGCTGACCCTACTATTGGGGACCTCCTGGTATCCCCTCCAACCTGAAATATGCTGTGCCTCTGTCTGATGGATTAGCTGCATGTTCATCATTTCAAGCAATGTATAAATTACAGTAAGAAAATAATGTCATTTTGCTCTTTCTACTTTGCGCTCCATATAGAAATGACCTGCAAGTCCTTCAGTTTTACTGCTGCCTCATAAGCTGCAAGTTCAGGGGTTAGTCAATGCAAAATGAAGCAGTTCACAGAATAAATGGATGAATGAAACGTTAAACCATAATAGAGTAAGCCAAAAACAATTTAGAGGAACCTCACTTAAGGCACAAAACCAAAAATAAATGTTCTGAACACTTCAGAAGCAAGATGCCTGCCAAGGGGAGTATTGGGTTATTAGATGAAGTGCAAAAAGAGTACTCAGGGAAGGCAAGATCACAACACCAACCTAAACTCTTTACATCAAAAATAATTTCAGAGAAGCTGAGTGTAGTTCCCATACTGACATCTTGCTGTGTGTTTTTTAAATAAGGGATGAGCCTTAGAGATCATCTTAAACACACCTGTCAAAATAAAAAGTTTTAGAAGGAACTAGAAAATACTTGTAAGAAATAAGTTATTAGGTCCTCATCCAAGAGTCCTAAAGAAACTCAAGGAACTCCAGTACAATGTTCCCGCACTAATCAGTATAGGTTTCTAACCTGTCATTTAAGTGGACTGTGGTTCTAGGGGAAGGAAAAAAATCTCTTTTTTCAACAGTCCTCCATGAAGACTTTCTTCTTTGTAAAGCCTACTGAAATTATAAACCAAAAAAATTTGATACTCAACTATCTTAAAAACATGGAAGGTCAGCATGGATTTTTTTTAAAGTCATATTTTAGAGAAACAATTTGTTAACCTTTAAAAAGGCTGGGATTTGCACAGTGTGGGGAAAAGTTGGGAGGAAGGAACTAAGCTGTACAACACAAAAAAATGAGAGAGAGAGAGAGATGGAGGGAGAGAGTGAGTAGTCTTGTGCCATTTTACAACAGCTGAGGATCTCAATTTCCTACTTGATCTTTACCAGAGCAGGAATCCCAGGCCAGAATATTTGCTGTAGCTCTTCAGTACAATGGCATACATTTTTAAGAAGTCTGTGTTAGTTTTACTGGTTTTGCTACATTCAGACATGCTGTGCCCAAAGGTAGGTTATCTCTTAACCTGGGTACCCTTTATGCCTCTCTTTTAAATGCTGTATTATTGATCATCCTGAAAAGTAGCAAAGAAGTAATCACCCAATTTTTACTTTGCCCTTCCTTCCTTCCTTCCTTCCTTCCTCATCTGATATCTGGTTGGCCATTAAGGAGATAAGATGAGGAAAAACTTCACTGAAATAGGTGTTAGGAGAGAATGAAGAAGTTTTTTCCTATCTTGGCAGTTATGATCCAGTTCATATCAAAGACTAGACTGTATCACACCTGCTTCTAGGGATTGCCTGAAGCAGCAACAGCATAATCACAGGAATTAATACAAATAAAAGTATCCTGACTGCACTTCCTGGTCAACTCCTGAAGCAATTAGAAACAGACCTGAAGGTTTCAAGCTGATCACTTCCTAGCACAAAGCTGCTTCTAGGAATGAGCTGATGAGATGTGAAATTTGTATTGCCACAGGCAAGTCAAAATTACTCTGTCTTGTGTCTGTGATGCCAATGTAACTAATCCCTGTAAATCTCATATTTAAACATCTTAAGCAAGATGTTTGAAGTATATTTTATTCTACTATTATTGAATTAATTGTCTATCATTGAGTGGAAACGAAAAGGACCAAACTGGTGAAACTGGAAACCAGCCTAAACTGAAGTACAAGAAAACTGATGCAGATTTCAAAAAGCAAGTGAAACATGGCAATTTCCTAATCAATAACAATCTGAACAGAACAAAATTACATAAAAAGAAAGCTAAAAATGAAGTGCTAAAGAAATATTTAAAATTATTGAAGAATCCCAAATAGTGGATTTGCCATGTTTGTTGAGGAATGGTGGAGTACTTCACTACTGGAATGTGAAGCAACTGCAGTCTGAAGAGCCAGTCATCCACTGGCATCATGCCAGCTACCCCAAAGGGTAGAATTTAGTCTGCACTGAAAATATATCAGCTTGATGAAGAATTGTATGCCTTGTAATCCAGAAAATACTTGTGCAGTGGAATGATGCAAAGAGGAGTCAAATTTGGCATCTGACCAGGTGCTGCCATCATGACTGGAAGGTGAAAATTGCTGGTTTAGATGAGGACCACATGGCAACAGATCCAGTATGCTGCCACTACAAATACTGGGGGGGAAATAATAAAAGGTAATGCACCCAGCAATAGGCAAAAGCCATAAGATAAAGCTGTGTATATTTGCTGCGATGCTGCCGGCGGGGGCACCAGGCATCTGCTCGTGGTTCCAGGGGCTGGCCGGCTGCTTCGGGGGTGCAGGAGGGCTGGTGAAGGTCCGGCAGGGTTTCACCCAACCCACCGATGATACAGGCGTGCCGAGGAAGGAGAGACAAACAGAGGGGCTTTCCCAGATGGTTTATTTGGGCACCAGGATCGTACCAGGGAAGCGCTGGCACAGGGAGTCACAGTTACATATATACCAACATGAGGGTGCAGGGGAGGGTACAAGCATCCTATAGGAAAGGAGTGTGGGGTTTGAATTTGGCGGGCTTTGTATAGGAATGCGAAATACAGAGCCCGCCGGGGGGAACCAGGTACAGAGGGAGGGAGGGGGAAGACAGCGGTGCCTGGCCATGAGGAAAAACCAAAACCCGGCCATCAGCACACCGCACCATGTATTTCCTTCTCTTTCCTACAAACTAAAGGTTTTCTTAGTTTTTCCAAAGGGCAGATTTCATTCCCTTCTCAGGAAAACATGTGTTACCCAGTATATATATATATATCCCTGAATGTTCCTGTGATGCATATATATTTATGTACAAACCTTCTTTGTGTTGTCTCAAATTTTGAGCCCAAGACATACTTGTGAAAACTGGGTTTTTCTTTCTAGATTCTTTACTTTATACATGTTTATGATATCCCCTCTTAATAATTTCCTCCTGAACAAAACAATCATAGTCTTTCAGAGTCTGTTGATAGGGGGAAAAAAGTTATTTCCCATGTAGCCATCTTCATCTGATTTTGCTAAGTTTTTCTGAATTCTGAACTGTCTTTTTCCTTCTTTTTTAATGACCAGGTGGTCACAAAGTCTCAGGAAACACCATGTAAAATTTTTTATTTTATTCAATATCCACATACTAGAGTAAATTGCTTCCCACAGGATTCACATCCTGTTGAACAGCACTGTCCCAGTGCTTCTTCATGAACAAGACAAGCGAAATATTGTAATACGAGAGGTTGCCCATCTCCTTTCACTAAATGAGGAGAGTTGAGCCAAGTTCCCATTAAGCAAATACTTACTCTTGCTATTTTACTTTAAAGCAACATTGAATTTAAATAGATCTTTACAAATTTGAATTTATCTTTTAATTTTAAAGTTATTTATAGATAGATCACATTTCTTTCCCACTTACAGATGGAACTACTTCAGAGGTAGGTGTTTTGCATAGAAATTTTCTCTGAAAAAATACTCAAGATAAAAGAAATATTAATTCTTAATTATTTTGCAACAGTACCAGTTACTGATGTAGGTCCCTGCCCTCTGTTTTTCGGGGTTTTTTACCTCTCTCCTATTCTCCAGAAGGTCCCTTCAACTACAAAGGTCTAGTTGTTTCCCAGGTGGAATATGTCCTCTGTTCCCCAGAGGTTTCAGCTGCTCAGACCAGGCACACACCTCTTCCCACTGCTGCCAGGCTCCAAACTTCTAACAGAACAGAAATGGATTAACAGAGAATAAGAACAGGCAGGAGCTACATTTTCTTTCAAAACGACAAAATCACTTTTATCTGTTTTCTTAGCCTATTATGAATTGTCTGTATTTAACGTTATGGAAGACATTTGCAATGCGTAGGAAGAGCCTTGTGGTGATTTTCTTGGGAAGCCAAGAAGGGAGGGATACATCTGTTGAAGGACCATCTTTGCACTCAGCTCAAAGCATGTGCTACTGAATGTTGCTGGAGAAAGGGGAGGACGAGGAGCTGGATCCAGTGTGTGGGTTGTTTAATCCAAGTGAGATTTTACAGTACATCTCATATGATCAGCTCAGTTGGAGCACAGTGCTAACAATGCCAAGGTTGTGTGTTCAACCCGCACGTGGGCCATTCAGTTAAGAGTTGGACATGATGGTCCTTTGTGGGTCCCATCCAACTCAGACTCAGACTGTTCTGTGGTATCATAGAAGTTATATGTTCACTCTATTCCATCATGACCACCTTGAAGACCTGTCTAGGGCAGTGTAATTAACATAAACCATCAACAGGGGTAAGTTCTGTGGAAAACTTGGAAAATTTACATGGACAGTCTGAGCAGCTATAAGTCAACACGTCTCTGTTGTCTTCAGGGAAATTGTGCTGGGTCACATCAACTGATGAAATGTCTCACTGAGCTAATTTAACCTTAAACAACTCTGTGCAGTGGGGGCCGTGGTTGCGGTGAACAGCAGGACTTATTGTTTGGGTTTTTTTCATGGGCCTGATTAAGAAATTTATGCTGATTTCCTTTCTCTTTGGAAAATGATGATTCACCAGAACATGACTTCTGAGAAGGAAAGTACGTTGAAACCAGTCCTAAATAGAGATTTTAAAAGGGTTTTAACGCTTGAGAGCATCCCTCTAGGATTGCTGCAATGCATCCCTCAATCCATAGAAATTCTCTGAAATTTGATATTTCTGATAATTTTTGAAATCTGAACATATTCCTCTATATCTAAAAGAATATCAGTATAAATGAAATACCAAAACCACCAAAAGATACCAAAATACATTAAATGATACATCTAAGATGAGTCTAATTCTGTTTCTCTAACAAATTATCCAATCACAAAAATAAATGTCTTCAAACAGTTAACACTAAAATTATATGTCAAGAGAATTAATTTTCTTTGTAAACAAATGTTTGATTTAATCCAAGATATATGAGTTCATTTTTTGTGAATTACAGGGACCCATTCCTGCCATTATAAAATTTAGTTTCCAGCGTCTGGCCACTTTCAATGTACATACTTTACTCCAAGGAATGTGACTACAATTTTAGATTCCTTCTAGATTCCTGGATAAATTGTCTACCAGTTTATAACCCCAAAACTTCTGGCACTGGAAATTCTTCTCCCAGACTGTAATAGCATGAGCAGTCCAGGCTGATCATAGGAGATAAGTTGTAGTCACTGTCTTAGAGCATATGCCCTGGATTTTCATGCTATTTGATTCCTACAGATTCCTGCAATATTTGGAGTTTGTTCTGGGTGCTGAAACAAAAGTACAAAAAAGATGTATTATCAGAGAAGCAAGAAGACTACCAAAAATTTCAAATTCAGTTACTAAAATAGCCATAGCCCACAGCACAAAGTACAGAAAACAATCTGAAACCACAGACACCAACATTCCCTTCAGAATTCAGAATACGGGATGTTATATTTTGGTAGTTATGAACAGGACTTTGGAAAAGCCTCAGGCTCATTAATCCTTTGGAGTTATGAACCTTATGAAAAATCCTGTCTTGTGCTTTTAAGGATTTTATGAGGATTTGGCACTCAGCAAACCCCAGGTCTCTCAGGTTTTTGCTGAAGTGTTGACACAGGCTTTTACTTGGGAATAATAACAGGGTATTTTTGTCTACACAAAATTACTCTCATCAGCATTTGAGTGTTTTCCAACAAAGTTGTCTGGTCCAAACTGGGACCAGATATGGCTTTCACTTGGCCTGGCAAGTCATCCTCAGCTCTCAAGATGTGACCTAAAATCCTGGTGTAGCTGTTGGTCCTGAGAGCCTTGCTCCAGTTCCCCACACCACCTAGGAGGGGTGGCAGGGCAGCTGGCTTTGCCACCAACTGTCATGGAACACTGGGCTTTGCTCACCATTATTTTGCAGCCTCATTTTTTTTTTTTTTTTAAGTGAAAGTGTAGCAGTCCTTTCACCCTATGCTAAAATTAGTTTGTAAAATAGATGGAAGGAACCGTCTGAAGGTAGGTGGGCTGTACCATCAGATGACCCAGGGAACTAGAACTCCTGTCAGCCTAACCTCAGTGCTGAGGGAGGTTGTGGAACAGATTATCTTGGGTGCAATCACACAGCACATGCAGGACAACCAGGGGATCCGGCCCAGACAGCACAGGTTTGTGAAAGGCAGGTTCTGCTTGACCAAGCTGATCTCCTTCTGTTACCAGGCAACCCTCTCAGTGGATGAGAGAAAGGCTGTGGATTTTTTTTTTACCTGGACTTCAGGTCCCACTATGTTCTCCTGGAGAAGCCGGCTGCTCATGGCTTGGACAAGCGCATTGCGCTCTGAAGTGCCCTGGGTCACTTTGAAAGACAACTTAAAATTCACTGAAGACTGCTGTATGGAAATGTTGCATTCTGTTCAAAAGCAGCAAACAAGTAGAGCCTTTGTTAACTCAAAATCTGTGGGATTTTTCCTCCTTTTGCTCTCTTTCACTGGCTTTTCTGTACCATTCAATGGCTCACACACCTTTCAGTAGAGACAGGATGACTTGTTAAGAGCAAACAGGTCATGCATATCAAGCTCTAGTGGTAGGAGACAGACCTTTTAATGTCATCCCAACACAGATGAAATGAACTGGCTTTAGAATTTTTTTCCTTTAATTCCTCATGTCTAACTCAAAACTCACGAGGTCCCCAAAGCAATAAAAGAAACACTTCAGCCACACACTTCATTGGTTTATCCTGGTTCTGTTGGGCACAGTGGGGCATTCTGCCAGAAACAGTTGTAAATGGCACCATCCCTATAAAGGACAGTGAAAATTGTGTTTTCAAAACCCGTCAGTTGTGACCAATTCGTCCTAGAGGCCTCTTGGGCTTTTCTGCAGGAAGAACAGCTGACAGGATATACAGATGCAATAAAAACATTTAAACACTGTCAATACATCAGACTGCACAGCCATGCAAGCAGCAAAGCCCTGGTAGCACTCCCAGACTGTGAATTTTGACTGGAGTCCTGCATGTCTTAGAAACAGTAAAGGGCACAGGAAAGGGTGGAGACAGTAAGTGCTACCATTGCTCATCATAATGAAAATGAGTTAAAAGAGACTGAGTGGCTTCTCTGAAACTTATGCAATAAGAAATGCAAAACATGGCAGAAAAACCTGGTGCCTGCTATTCCTCCCTCGTCTCTTCCTTTTCAGGAGTTTCATACAATGCAGATGACTTACCTCATTGAATTGCTCTATTGTGAACTTTTATGTTGCATTGAGTTAGATTTTGTGTTCTGTTTAACAGAGCTAAAGTAATAAATTAGAGGATTCATGTTCACAAATAATAATTAAGAGAGATGCCTTCCTAGAAATATAGCAGATACTGGCAGAAAGGTTTCAAGATAGAGCAGTAAGGCAATGTATTAAAATCATTGAATAATTGTAATATACAATAATTTTTAAATAATCCATACTCTGGGTTAATTCTCCATAGTGATTTCTTTGGAAAAAATGGATAGTAGAAGGGACAGTACAGAAGAATACAGCATATTATTCTTCATCAGGCAAATGCTTTACTGCCATCATAGTGACAAGGTGAGATCAAGTATGAAGAGGTACAAGCTCATGGGTCACAGACAGGGCATGGCCTCACCTGCGTTGTTGAAAACTGGATTAACTCCTATAGTCAGCACAGATATGCTACAAAAATGAGATCTGATGTTGGCTATGAGAAGTTTCATCCCAATGTATTGAGTAGCTCTCCAGCTAATTTGAAGCAGGAAAACAGTTAAGTCAGGATGACTTGCACCAGACAGTCCAATATACTGACTGAATGGAAACTTGTTGAAAACCAAGGGCTGTAAGAAGATATTCTATATTTAGGATTAGAAAATAGCAAATTGCCAAATGAAAATATAAAATACAGCAAGGCACCGCGGGGCCATATTTTCACCTTGCGATGTTGACTATTTCTGTATTATCATAGAATGACAGACTCTTAGAGTATCCTGAGTTGGAAGGACTCACAAAGGTTATCAAAGTCCAGCTCCTGGCCCTTCTCAAGACAACAACAAGAATCACACTGTGTGCCTGAGAACATTGTCCAAGTGCTTCCTGATCGCAGGCAGGCTAGGTGTTGTGACCTCTTCCCTGGGGAGCCTGTTCCAGTGCTCAACCACCCTCTGGGTGAAGAACCTTTTTCTAATACCCAACCAAAACCTCCCCTGACTGAACTTCAGGCCATTCCCTAAGGTCCTATCACTGGTCACCACAGAGAAGAGATCAGTGCCTGCCCCTCCTCTTCCCCTCACAAGGAAGTTGTAACTGCAGCGAGGTCTTCCCTCAGTCTCCTATTTTCCAGGCTGAACAGACCAAGTGACCTCAGCTGGTTCTTGTATGGCTTCCCCTCCAGACCCTTCACCATCTTCACAGCCCTTCTTTGGATGCTTTCTAATGGCTCTATATCCTTCTTACATTGTGTGTCCGTTTCTGTTCCTGCAGCCTCCCTTTTCTTTTAGTCCACAAGCAAAACAGGACAGAAATTGTATTACTTGTAATGTCTTGGTGGCTGTCTAGGCACTACTTTAGGAAGCCACATTATTGCAAGAAAAGCAGGATGCATTATTTCTCTTCTCTTACAGGCTTGAGAATATGTAATTTTCTGTATATTTGTTTGCCTTGCTCAGGATGTATGTTCTAATATAAATTTGGATCTTCCTAGTAATTGTTAAGGTTTCATCTGTGTCTGAATTATTCAGTTAGATCCAAGTTGCCCTCTAAAAAGCAGAAGTTAACTTCTTTTTTTTTTGCAGAAATTGAAGAACTTGATATCTGGTAAAAAATATTCATGAGCATAACTCCAGATGGATGTGCTTGGTGGAGAAATATTTTCATCTTGTTAACGAAAATGCATTAATGCAAATGTGAATACGAGAAGTTATAAACATTAAAGGTAATCCCATCTCAAAGCTACTTACAGAGACAGAAATTATTACCCAGTCTTTATAATGCTGTAAATTGTGTCTGATTTGAACTTCATTTTAAACTCCATAGTGAAAGAGAAATCAAAATTTTCTGTTAAATACAAAAGCTTAAATGAGAATTCAGCACACAGGAGACAGCAGACTGACAGTATACAATCTCACTGAAGCTTGAGTGTGCATAGACTAGCACAGTTAATCAAAAACCCCACTCATCTGCCAACTCTTTATGCATTCATCAAAGCTCAGCAGAGAGTTATCAGCACAGAAGATTCATACATCAAGGCTTCAGCTCTGGCTTCCTTGACATCCCAAACAGATTAGTCTGTGACAGATTTCTGCAGCCCAGCAAGCATCCCGAAGTGGAACTACAATGGAGATGACAAGCAAATCCTTGGCATCTGATATCATGTCCACTTGTTCCATCAAAGCCAGCAAGATTTCACTAAGGTTATTGAAGTCATGCAGGTTTAGGAGCTGTGTTTTTATTCAGACAACACGACAGGAAAAGTCCTCAGCAGTTCAATGCAGGTGATAACCTTTCAGAGACCACATGAATAAATAAATCCCATTCAGGCTCCTTTCAAAACAGCAATTCAAACAGACCAAAGGAGGGTTGGATCACAAATAACTGTTCAAAAATGCTTTTTCTATCCTAACAAGGTATCCCAAAGGAGATCATCATGTACTTCTCAGAACCTCAAGGGAAAAACAGTAGAGTGATTATCTCCCCACATGTTTGTGTGCCTCATGCAGCTGATGCTGGGCATGTAGTGGCTAGATGCAGATGTTTTCATCTGGGTTTGAAGCCAGGCATTAAGGGCATTCTGCCTGGGAAAATCCCACAGTATGTCTACATGGGAGGTTGGGCAGTATTTTCTAGCATATGACTAAGGCTGAGGTAGAAGAAAGGACCGTCTCTATCCAGGGATCTCGGGACTAGGCTCTGGGCAGGAGCAAGTGTGCCTGTCTTCCTCAGTATGTGAAAATCCCCAGCCCAGTCATTTTATTTCTTTGTGTGAGACTGTGATTAATGCTTTTTGGTGACCGCAGAACTGCCCGGGGTTC
>VYZT01004428.1:3837-30372 GCA_013400735.1 Pomatostomus ruficeps | reverse complement strand
AAGCCATTCTGTGATTCAATGATATAAAAACCAGCAAAGAGTGTTATGTAAGTGGAAGCAGAGAGCAAACTTGCAAGTGCTACAGCAAGAGTGCTAAATTTTCAATGTGCTTTAGATCTTGACAGTGAAAACAAACTGTATTTTGACAGGCAACAGTTGGAGGCTCTAATTGCTGGAGAAGCCACTCTTCTAATTTTCTTGGTGAGAAAACAGATTTTTTTTCATGGTGTTCATTGATTGATGTCTACTGCCCCAAGATTTCTTCCACTGACCTACACCATGAGGTGCTACAGCAACATTCTTGCTTTCTCTATCAGTAAGCTGACCCATCATTCAAAGACAAGCAGTTCTGCAAGCATATTAGATCACACTGGATGAGAGACCATTGTGCTGAAATCAGCTGTAGAAGCAGCAGCTTAAGGATGCTATTAACTACAGATGGGGCAGGGAAAATGCCATTAAACAAACAGAAGGAAGGCAAACCCAATGCTTTGGCGGCAATATTTGTCAGCTCTTTCACTACTGAAGCAGAGTCAGTTTAAACTTTAGAGCTGATCAGCACTCTGCAGTTATGCTTCTGTCTCAGCAGCTCAGTGAGTGACAGCATGTCCCAGATATCATAGAGAATGGTGCCTCTGATGTATGGATTAAAGGCTGCATTTCCCAGAGGACTTTGAAGCCTTTCCTTTACTAGGAAGGTTTCAACGTTCTTGAAACAGATAACGAACAAAAATCTTAATGGAGACAAGACAGTGGGTGATTTACTGTTAGCCCTTTATCTACAAAGAATCTACATATTGAGACACTTCGCATCAACATGAGATATATCAGCTCCTGAAGAATGGGCCCCAAGCCTGAGTTTGGTACATAAGCTCTCCCCAAAAGTGGAATCCACATACAAAGTGAGGAAAAGCACTTTAAACAGACTATAAATATGAAAAGAGGGGAAATTTTGTTTCATATGATTTGTCAGCATAGAGTCACTTCACTGCAGCCTGTTTTCAGCAAGGATTCAAAACCTGTGACTAGGCAACTCAGCATCATTGAATCATTTAAGCCAGAAAAGACCCTCTTAAAATCACATTCTTGTACTACCAATTAGAAATAATTATTTTCAATTAATGGTTGGACCTGCTTTTGCCAACGAGTAATTTGGAATTGATTTGACTTGACTAGATATGAAGAAATTTAGATCATGATATTATAGACAAAACTTCAATTTCTCAAGGATTCTTGTAAGGATAAGTAAAATACAGCTAATTACACCTTTTATGCAATTACCACATAACATGTTCTATGAACTGACTACTAGGATACTGGGAGATCTTAAAATACAGTTCAAGGCAGATACCATTGAATGGGGACATTTTTAAACCAGAGACTTTTTCTTGACTGACATTTTGGTTTTGCTTCTCTATGCTATAGTCACATGTTTAGGAGACATAAAACTGTATAGAGTAGTAACTAAAAGATAGATGAGTAAATGAGCCATGAGGGCAAATAGTTGTAACCTGCAAAAATGTATTTTGGTAAGATCAAGTGTTTGAGATCCAAGAATGACAGTTGCTTATATTTACATGATAGAAGACTTTGCTTTGAAAAACAGAGCTCAGAAAAGGATTTAGGGGTCATTATAAATAATCGCCTCAATGTAAGCTGTCTGGGCAATGCTGTTGCAAAAAGGACTAATGAGATTCTTGAATATGGGTGGGGGAGAATAATATGAAGCAGAAATAATGAAGGATTTCAGCATCATTTGGCAGCACTGCCAAGACCCTTACTAGGTTACTGAATCCTGTCCTAGTGTCTGCATTTTAAGAGGATTTGAAGACATTGGACAGAGTTCAAGTAAGTGTCACAAATGAATTCTCTGGCTTTAACGAAAAAGCCTGTGCCTTCTGACATGATGGGTAAGAAGCTCAGCATATGCAGCTCACAGAAGAGAAAGTGCAGACATACCTTCATCACACTGTGTAGGTAATTGCTGTTGGGGAAGACATACGTGAGGAGCTTTCCAATCTGGCTGACAAAGATCCCATGAATAAAAGTTGAAGTCAGAAAAATTCAACCTTGAAACAAAGGGAAATTTCCCAGCAACAAAGTAAAGAAAGGCAGAAACAGCTTATCAGGGGAACTAGTGAAACCACCATCACTTGCAAGCTTTTAGACAAAGACAGATAGCTCTGGAGATACACTTTTGGCCTAGTTTCAGACTAGATGATTATGGTTGTCCTTCCTGGCTCGATAAGCTGTGACCCCTTAGTTTCCCTTTTCACAGCTTTATTTCCTCAGCCCCTGGTGAAACAGGACTGCCTGTACTGTAATCAGCGTGCTTGCAATGCTCCCATGAAGGCTCAAATGATGCTACAGGGGTTATGACTGGCAAGGATGCAGGGTTAGCATTGCAGGGCCACATTGGCCTCATGGTCAGGGAGAAGGGGTAACCTTATGTCCTGTTCTGACACAGACAATCAGGTAAGATTTTGATAGCAGATGTTTGAGAGATCATAATCCATTCCTAAGGATGCAAACCAAGTGTAAAATCTTCTTGGGTAGCAGTGGAGAGTGATCAACCCTTGTGCAGCTACAATTGCTTTCCTTTACATTAAGGCCAAAACTATTTTGAAACATTCCACTGCTTTCTCCAAACTCATCCACAGAGCACTTGGCAAGTGGAACATATCACAGACATGGTCAGATCTGATCCCAGTGTGCTTGCTGAAGGGAGTCACACTGGCCAACTTCACTGGTCTAAAAATTTAGAAGGCACCAGGTGCTCATTCAGAGGCAGGATCCCCCAGGGGAAACTGCACACTGGAGGGCTCACACTGGAGATACACCTGCTTTGGGATGGGGGGGGGGGAGAGCAGCATATCAGCACCTCTCACAAATCTACCTAAAGACGGCATTTGAAATCAAATGTATGTAGCAGCCATACTCATAAATATAGCACATGAAGCAGCAATGAGTTTCCACCTGAAGCATCAGTGAAGAAACATGGTTGTTGACTCCAGTGAAAACCCACTCAGCAGCTGAAATTAGAAACATTAATCCCATGGCATTGCCCATAATTAAAGGCTCCATCTACCACCAAACAGCTGTGCAACTACTGCTGGCTGAACCTCAGTGCTTTGAAATAGGATTAGGAGGAAATGGAAAGAGAAGCAAGCATTGCAAGCATCAGTAAGACAAGCAATACCCTAGTTTCCTTTATTGCATGGACCAAATGATAAAACTAGTGTCCTTCTGCAGTTACTCTTTCTCAGAATTCACTACCAGCAAAAATGAGAGTATTACAAACAGAACTGAGGAATTCAGGACTAGAAGCATGTCAGAATCCTATCACCCAACAGTCTATGCTGACACTGAGCATTTTTTAACTTTGTTTTGCTATAACATTTCAGAGGCCTGAGCTTGCCACTTGTTGTGGTTTTGGCTGGGTTAGAATTAATTTTCTTCATAGCAGCTGGTATACAGGAATGTTTTTGATTCAGTGTTTATAACACAGGGATGTTTTCCTTATGGCTGATCAGCACTTACACAGAGCCAAGGCCTTTCTGCTCCTCACCCCACCCCATCAGTGAGGGGGCACAGTTTGCACAAGGAATTGGGAGAGGACACAACCAGGACAGCTGGCCCCAGCTGAACAAAGGGATATTCCAGACCATATTACATCACGCTCTGTATACAAAGCTGGGAGAAGAAGGAAGAGGGGGACAGTCAGAGCAATGGCATATTTCTTTCCAAGCAACTGTTGCATGTGATGAAGCTCAGCTCTCCTGGGGATGGCTAAACACCTGCCTGCCCATGGGATGTGGTGAATGAATTCCTTGCTTTGTTCTGCTTATGGACATGGCTTTTGTTTTACCTATTAAACTGTCTTTATCTCCACCCACAAGTTCTCTCACTTTTACTCTTCCAATTCCTTCCCATCCCACGGTGGGGGAGCGAGTGAGCAGCTGTGTGGGGCTTAGTTGCTGGCTGGGGTTAAACCAGGACACCACTGCAATCTACTCCATTGATTTACCACCACAAGAGAACACAGTGCCTCAGACAAAGATTTACAAATAATTATCCAAAGGGATGGTGTTCTCTCCTTGGGTGTCTTCAAACAGTGCCAGTTGTTTTTCTGGCCGAAAACTATTTGTAGATATGGAGAAATGACAGGATAGCAACAAGAAAGTGTCATCCTGTGAGAAAGGTGCCATATGGTACACAAATCCCATTAAGAGGGTTTAATTGTTATTTAAAAGCCTACAGACAAGCAGGAATAAAAGGGAGCCCAGTACAAATATTCTCTGGATGCCGATTTTGCTTATGTTTCAGAGGCAGTCAGAATGCAAGATCTGTCCCTCCTCCTGCTGGGAGCCATTAAATATGACTGGAAGAACGTGGAATAACCCCCAGTAAGCCGGTGTTGTGCCTTATATCTCACCAAGTCCCTAGGTTCCTGCAGCGCCTGGGTGCTGGCAGCCAGTCCTTTCTTAGTTGCACTGACAATTTAACTCAGAGAAGCTGGTTCATCTATAATGCAGCAGTGGGAATTCCATGGTTTAAAGTTTTTTGTGTCTCTTTTCAGAAGTAGCCCACCCTCCTGTCAGAGTCATAAGGCCATGGCTGCAAACCTTACTTGTCACTAGTCTGTTTCTTCTTTTTTCTTCTCTCCAGGTGATGGAAAAAAAATTAACTGGGAGGTCTTTTCAGGCAAGGTGGCTGTGCTGTGACCAAGGGGCAGTACTGCATCTGCAGAGCTGTGATCTGCATTGGTTCCTCACATCCCAGGCTGGGTTTTCTTGTAATTGTAATAGAGGAAGGAATAGAGATGAGGAGCTGGCTATCTACTGCCTCCAGCAATCAAAGTAATGGCATAGAGCTGGTTTGCCAAACTTCAGGCAGCAGAAAACACTGATCTCTGAAAATGTATCCTGGCTGTTCCATCAAGGGTATAACTGAAGTATCCAGTTTTATTTTATTAAATCGGTGTATGGAAATAGCACATAATTTAGAATCATAGGCTTTGGTTAGAGCTATGATTGCAGGGTTTTAAGCAGGTCAGAGTCCCAATTAAAAAAATTAAGTCCACAAAATTTAATCCATCTGTACCTTTTTGCTTCAATGTGACTCTTGTTAACTCCCTAAAATTAGATTTTTAATCTCAGATTGGCACCCCATTCTCTGCCACTCAAGTAACACAAGCAGTGAGAAGATTATGGCCACTTATGTAGTATCTATTTTCCTATAATCCTTTTAGCACCATAAATGCTAAATATAGCATCCAGTTTAAATTAGCTTTAACCTCAAGTTGACTCCAGCTAACCATGCAGGAATAGTCAGTCAAATAAAAAATCAGAAACAAAAACAAACTGCACCCCAAAGAAAGCTAGAAAGATAAATATTCCAACACTTTAAAAAAAATGTAGTAAGCTGTTCAGTGCATATTAACATCTGTTAATTCACCACAATAGTAGTGAATTTTCAACAGGTTTTTGGAAACATGGGACTTGTGAGCCATTAGTCTGCCACACATGAGTAGATTGGCCACAATACTCTCCCTTACAACAGCCATCCCAAAAAACACAACAAGAAATTGGGGCTGCTCCTGCAGCTCCTTTATCCTGGCTATATTTACAAATCATTAACACTGAACATAGAGACATTTCCGTGAATCAAACTTCCACTAGTTTTTCCAGGACAACCCTGCGTAGGCATCAGGAGACCTCCACAAGGAAAACTGATGCATTCCCTAATTAGGGGCAGACCACCACTAGATCATCATAAATCAGTAGTAAGAGGAGCTAAGACAGACTCAAAACCCAGAACAGGACTGACCTCAGTAAAACAACTGCAGAAAACCCTGCCTTTTGCTTGGCAATTGCTTCAGGAAGAAATAAGTCCTCAGCACCAAAGCAGGCATTTCAGGAGGTCTCCCACACTCGGCGAGGGATACCGCTGAGGGGTCCCAGGGAGTGGGGGCCAGCTCCTGCTGACCATAGCCAGCTTTACAGCTGCCAGGGCCAGAATCACTCTATGCATTTTACCTTGGACATTGATGGGTTACGTACTTCCTCGTTAGCCTGTATGTTCTATTTCTGCCTCTGGAACAGCAGTTATTCTGACCAGCTCTGTTTTTTCACCAGCCAGTTTGCCTGAGGAGCAAAATAGCAAATGAATCCCAACAACCAAATCATTCTGAAGTAAACAACCATCAGGTGCAACACCATTAAAGTTACAGGTTCATCTCAAAACTTAATACTAGATTTAGTAAGGCTGCAAGATTCTCCACTTCTTACTTTTGCCCTTTTCAAACACTACATGGAGACAAGAGAAGGTCATCCTCAGCAAGCCTGGCATTTTTTCATACTCCAGAGACAGAATGACTGCCAAACCCTACCCTGGCATGGGAAACATCATAGAGATGCAAATTAAAATATATCTGATTGTGTCTGCCTGTTCATTTTGCTTCAGCTTGTTAGGAACAATTAAACAGATGCCTAATGCTGAGCAGTAAAATGAGTACCCAGGAACTCTTCCCACAGTTTTCCTCCTTAACTTGGAGGACTGCCACATACACAGATTGCGACATCTCAAATGTTCATTACTGAGATACACTCATCTGTTAAATACAGATTAGAAGAGAGGATAGACAGAGCTGGTCAAGGGAGAAATAATGAATCAGGACATGTTCATGTGTACTGTCACAGCCACTACCAAAACATGTGGTGAGCTTCTGTTTAAAAAGCTATGAAAATCCAGCAAAATAAACAAACACATTGATAAAAAGGAAATGGAGTTCTGTATCCAAAGCAGAATCAAACTGGCTGTAGGCAGGAAGTCCAGAGCCCATGGTACCCTCATGCTGCTCCCAGAATATTTTTCTTTAAGAAGTATCAAATTTCTTTTATTTTCTGGAAAAGTTGTATAGTAGAAGAGTAAACAAAATATTTTCAACTCCATCTGGCTACAAAACCAAGGAGCAATAAGATAGCAACCAGTATAGGACATACCTGGAGGAAATATAAATGCCAGGTATTTATTTTGAGTCTCCTGAGGTCAGACTGAGAACCTCAAGAACCACAGCAGGACTATCACTGCCTGAGGGGCACTCGACCCCACTGAGACATGAGGGAAGAAGCAGGGGGGATACAAAGGTGAAAGACAAAGACACATTGGTAGAACCACATATTTAGAGGAGACATTTATTCAGTTTTGCTATACTACATTTGCAAACCTATTCTTGACTTCAGCAATCTCTTTCACTCAGGACCAAACCCCCTACAGTAGATGATGGACAAACATTCCAAGTAGGTTACACAAGAAGTTACCTGGCTTTCACAAACTTGGCCCTTTGGAATAAAATCTTTCTGATTACTTTCATTCTGCAGAATTTTTAAAACTTGCTCACTGATACTTTTAAAGTGATTAGCAAGTTAAGCAATTATCTAAGGTCTCATTTCCTCATGAAATACAAGTTAGCTAAATCTTCTTAAGGCTCTGCAATGGTACTATGGGACACAGTTATAGTGTGAAATAACAAGGCAGTCCCGATGAAGGGGGATGTAAAGGTTTTCCTCTCCTATTTATTCCTAAAAACAAATAAAAACTGAGACCTCATCATAGCATAAGAAAGCCTAATCCTTGAAAGTGGAAGAAAGAGATTAATGTTATTATGCAAGTGGGGCCATGGCGTGTAACAGTGAAGAGTCAGCATATCTTAGACACATGTCCCAGGTTAGGACAATAAAACATGCACTCCGTGTGTGACAGTGACAGCACTCACTCGCTGTAGCAGCTGAGTCAGAGGGGGTTGCCGAGGGCGGTGACTGAAGCACAGCGGTGACACCAACGATGTCCCTTCCTTGCAGGGGAAGCCCTCAGGCTGTGGCAGTGTAACACTGCTCCTGCTGGCTCTGTGCTCTGCTTCCCCGGTACTGCAGCCTCGGAGGAAAACACCTCCTTACTGGTTTATCACAGTTCACTGCCTGCACTAGCTTTGGTGGGGGATGTAGGACTAACAACACTGACCACAGCTGGTGTGCAAATGGAAACTCTGCTCCATCACAGCTCGAATTCTCTTTATTTGGTCCTGTGTTGCCATCACCAGAGCACACAGAAATGGCAAACTTCCACCAGAGGGGCAAAATAAGTGGCCCGGTGCCAAGTCACCCCATCCTATGCCTACAGCCAGAGGAGATGCACAGCTGGTGCACACCTGAGGTTGCCTAATGACATTTCCCATCACTGCAGCAGCCTTAGTGGGCCCCAAGGAAACCTTAGTCATTCTTTTTTACTTAGTTCATTTTTTCTTATAATAAAAAAATAAAAAACTTCAAAACTGGAAGTGTAATGAGAAAAATATTTATTTAATACTGCACTAAGATTTTAGGCTTAACCAATGCCCAGGCACTTCCTAATATCCTCAGTGCTGCAAGTCCCCTGGCAAGAGCACTGAACTTTCTTTTCTTTTTTTTTTTTCCACCATGGAATAGATAGGGATGAACCAGTTTCACATTAGATTTTTCCTCACCCTCCCCTCAAGACAGCACTGAAATCAAACTCATATCACATTGATTTTATTTGTAATGAAACAAGAAGTCTGTGTGTTGAGGAGTATTGAGTACTCCTCATATGTAAGTATATACTCATGTCCAAATACATGAGTAACTTTTCTAACCTCTGCAAGGGGCTGCCAGGTTCTGCTGGGGGCTCACAGCCTCTTCAGGCAGGAGATACACGGCAGAGGCGAAAAGATGTGTGGCCATTTGATCTGCTCAGCCTGTGACAATCTCACAGCCAGGAAAAAAAGACAAAACCAAACACTGGGCATCTCTCGGTTTTGCTTTTTCTGAAAAGTCAGCATTCCTTCCATATTACTTCTCTTTGTTACAGAAGGAGAACCACGAAGCCCACAGCCTCTGTTCACCCAGCATGTGCACAGAGCACTCCAGGGTACATACTCAGATGTAACCTGCCAAAAGTGTTAGCAAGCCCTCTCTCACAGCCCACCAGGACAGGTTTACCACACGTGGTGGAAGGATTTAAGATTAGTATCCACAAGGCACAGCAGAGGCAGATATTTATCTCAGTGACTGCAGGGCATCCAACGCCCATGCCACTGTTTGAGAACATCATTGCTTCTTTAGTGCAACTGTCCAAGCAGCATTGGCCAAGCATGCTCAGAGCAAAGCCTTTTTCTCCTACCATGGCATCCCTGGAAGAGAAAAGCACTGGCAGTTTGTATTGCTGTTAGTTTTGCAGGCTGTCTCTCACTCCAGCAGCACATGCATGTAGGGATGGGAGCCGAAGACAGGGAATTGTACCCACTCGGCTGTTCCCAACTCAAGAGTACCTCTGTTCACTAGCAAGCACCATCCTCCCAGTCCTGGCGATGTGTTAAACCTCTTAGCGACCTGTCTAACCGGGTCTTTGTCCTTACCTCCAAGTAATGATAAAAAAAATTCTCCAATAAACTGTTTCTAGTAAGAGTAAAATGTTGGAGAGAGAGAATAGTCCCTGCATTTCTTGCTGAGGGGACTTGGTGTCCTGAGTACACACCAGTCCATTTAATACAGCGACCTGTCTCCATTTACTGAATTGATTTGGCATATGAATGTTTACACTGCTGAGTGTATTTAAACTAATGGCTGCTAAAGCAGCTTATGCGACTTTTTAATCTAGCTTTTCCATAGAGTCATTTGTGGAATGACTGTTTGAAAGGGAAACAGACAAGAAATTGGGGCAAAACTTACACTGACAGACACTGAAAATGGAATGATGTGGCCACAGCAGTTACACAGGCAGATTTGTGGCTCATTCATTACTATCAGACTGTTTCCCACAGCTGAGCTTTTCTACAGGCCACCTGACCAGAGGCACTGCCCGCTCCCTGTGTGCAGACCTCAGGCAAGCCCTGAACAGTCTGCACTTTGTAAAATTAATTTCATCTTCTGAAGCAGAAAATACAAATTCCTATTTCTCCCCAAGGAAAGGGGCTGATGGGGAATGTGACCGGTTAAGAGGAGAGGCCCAGCTAGGTGGCTCATTCCCCTGTGCACTCAAGGGTTTTGACTTGATGATCTCAAAGGTCTTTTCCAACCTAGCTGATTCTGTGATTCACATAGTTGTTTAAAAGATTCTCTGTGAATTACAGGGAACCTCAAAAGTTGCCATAGATAATTCTGTGTGACTATCATTAAGCATGAAGGCAAAAGAACCACTGGTCACTGAAAGCCAGTTTCAAGGGCCTGCTGCAATGTACAGAGACTGGCTCTGATCAGATTACCTGATTTATTGAGCAGGTGTAATATTCTGTGTCACCATACGGTGGAAGTCTCTTTGTGCCTTTTTCCCTTAGAGAAAGAAAATAATGTTGATCTCTTACAAAACCCTAAGATCTGTTGATCTGTCACCAAATATATCTGTATCATACTATTTTCCTTTTTAAGGTCTTCCATACATTTTTATAGTCATTAAGCATGCCACATCAAAAATCAAATTAGTGCAAAATCATACTGAGCCCCCCAACATGTCAGACAACTCATCTTGTTTCAGCATATGTTGTAAAAATCTAATCAAGAGACAGCAAACAGTCTTTGCAAGAGTAATAATTAGATTTACTTCTCCTAATTCCTTGCACATGACATTCTGATGTGCACTGCAGGCTCATCTACCCACCACACTGCAGACCTGCAGACAACACAGGACCAAGTCTAGGTATTCTACGTAACCCATAACTCCTTCACAGACCCTCTTGTAGGCATTGCCGCTGCTGTTTTCAATATGATCAATAAACTGACATAATGTCCATTTTAAAAATAAGCATTGTCTAGGCCTGCTATTCTGACACTGATATATCCTTACCAACACTGGTACAAACATTACTTCAAAATTAGAGACAACACAACCAAAAAACTCCTTCAAGACGACTGATGCTGCTTGTCCATCAAACATCTCCGCCTGCAGGTGCTCCCACAGAGCCAGGCGCCGGGGCTGCTCTCACAATCACAGATTCCTGGTGGCTATCCCACTGCACTCACAACAGCCAAACAGCACAATCTGAGAGCCCCTGCTCAGAGCAGAGTGTTGGTGATCCAAGATATAGGTATAGAAAAATGAGATGAGAAGGGATACATAACACGATTATGGTTCCCATCCTTAGTTTCCTGAAGAAAACCCTATTCCGTCAGAGTGACTTCAAAGGTGAAGAGTCAGTTCCCATCACCTGTCACATCCAGAAAAGAAAAAATCACCTTTGGGTAATCTCATCCTGGGGATAATCATGTTAGCTCAGCCTGACAGCCGCTGCAGATCTGCAAAGCAGGAGGAGCAGATGCAGCGTGATGTGGCCAGCCCAGCCCTTTACGAAGCCACCTTCACTCCTGGGTGGTTGAAGCCAAGCTCTAGGCAGGGCTCTGCACTGTTCTGGGCATCCCACCTCCCCACAGCAATGGCAGCACCTGACTTTTACTGCAGCATCCAAAACTACAGAAGGAAATGCCATGATCTCCTTAAAGCACAAGATCGACCTGGAGGTGGATTTCTTAGTGATTATCACATACCTCAGGTTGTCCCTGGATTTTAGTCACCCAAGAAGCATGATAATCCCCAAAATACACAGCCTAGTGTGTCTTACCAGATGCAGAAATTACAGCGATGCATGAACAATGAGTTGTGCTTTCCACATGCGCTTGGATCTGGCGTGAATCCCGGGAGCCAGCTCATGCCCTCTGCTGGGTCCAGCGCAGAAATCGCCTCTCTGCTTTCATCACTGCCAGTTCAAAAGCACGCCACAAGGTCATCTCCAAATGCACCACATCAAGTATTTGCTGACTAGATACTTGGATTCCCAGCTGGGAAGTGGAAGGTCATTCAATGCTATGTCTCCTCTCAAAAAATGATGTTACTTGGAAGAAAGCTGCTAAATATAGATCATCAGTCCCAGGCTGACGGCACAAAGTGGCAGAAAGCCGAGCAATGAGGAGGGAAAGCCACGGGACTCGGTGATAACTGTATCTTCAGTTTCAGAAATTGCTTTGATGTTCTCTCAACAGGGGACTGCTGCCATTTCTTTCAGTCTTTGCTGAAGCTTCAGTAGAAACATAGGCTGTTGCCGTTGGATTTTTAATTAGAAGTGGACTATACAATTTCCTGCAGAAAGCAGGGTGTCCTCTCTCAGCACCCATTCAGACCATATGAAAAGGGAGGTTGGATAAGTAAGACCAGAACCAAAAGGGTGCCTGAAAATACAGAAAATATTCCTTGGAAGAAGGCAAAGACACAGGAGTGCATTCAGGCTGTAGTTACAAAATAGTGGAAACCGCTGAAGGCCTGGCTGGCTCCTGCACTCAGCACCTTGTCTAAGGAGCCTGGCCATGGCCTCTGATTATTTTAGACTTCCAGGACAGAGCTGCCTGTGACAAGTCAGAGGGACGTTCATTATCCGGTCTCTTGGGGCCGGTGGCCACAGGCAGCACACACCTCACTGTGGCTTAATCAGCTCTAAGCAGGCCAGACAGCAGCTGCCATTTGCTCTGTGCTCTTGCATAAACGCTGCGGATTTTACTCTGCGATCTGGATTTGACAAACTGGGAACAAATAAAGATAGCTGATGGTGATACCCAAGCATCTGAGCAGGCTACTCTTAAAGGAAAAGAACTCTGCCAGGAAAAAAATTGTTTCTTGTATTTTTAAGATTTATGTTTTTGTTTGCTCTTCACCAAACAAATCATTTGAACAATATTAATCTTCTACATTGTAACACAGCTTCGCTGAAATAATCTTAATGCATTACTGGAGTTACAATAGAAAGAAATAAGAAAAAAACAAAGACAATGACACAAGTTAATTAATATTTGACCCACTGATCAAAAACCACAGTGCACACATCTTCAGAGAGAGGAGGCTTTTATCAGGATCCTCACAAAGGGTTTGAAGAGTACAAAGCTAGGACTTCCTCCTACAAAACTCCTGTTGTAGCAAATAACTTTAAGGTAGTTCCTAAGTGAGGAAAAATTTGCTAAATATTATATCAAGCATGAAGACACCAAGATTTGTCAAGGAATGGGGTTTCTTTAATGTCAAAAACATTGCCTTGTACTTCTTAGTTCCTTTCAAATCGTTATACCATTACCTAGTTCTACCACTACATACATACCATTACCCTATACATAATCTAGTGAAAATTTATAACCTTTATTAACAAATTTTTTAAACATATACAACTGCCATCCCAGTCTCAGAGGTATCAAATCAGATAGCTGTCGTTTCTGTGCAGAATTCAATGTCAGCATAGACCAGCTAAGAGCAGCACTTGTTAAAGCAGCAAGTCAGGGTTTACAGTGGTAAGTAACAGAGAATGAAGTTGATATATCAAATCCTGTAAGAAACAGGAGGAAGCATTAAATAAGTGCACTCTGTCATCCTGAAGGTGGAATTCATTTCTTGGTATGCCCCAATAACTAAGTTCCTTCTCACTTCAGAAAAACATGGTTTTTACATGCAAAAGGTGGCATCAGATCTTTGTGAAAGGAATGAAAAGGCAGAGGTCATTCCATAGCTCAAACATAAAAATAAAATATTTTTTCCACAAAAAAAAAAAAAATACATGGAGAAATTCTGGGTTGTCAGTAACAATAAAAATACTCTCTAGAAAACAGAAATGAGTTACAGTAAAACGAAGGAACCCCATTCCCTGTCAGGCTGCATCTCCTGTAACAACGGGCATATGTGCAAAGTGAAATTAGATTCTATCAAATAATGCTTCTCCATCTGCTTACACTCTGCTTCTTCTGTGCTCTCTTTCTCCTTTGTGGTTAAAAACTTCCCCAAAGGCCAGGCACTAGATAATGGGATGTGGGGCTGAGCTGAAGAAGAAAAGGACGTTTTCCCCCAAAACACACGCTACCTTTGCACCCCCTACTGGGGAAACAGCCACGAGCAAACAGCCAGCAGTCACCACGGAGATCTCCCACTATCACCCAAATGTAACCACTGAGGAGCAGTTTTCATTTTAAACAGGTAATTTCTTCTAACTCCGTCATATCAATTGGATTCTAGTCCTAATCTTTACTGACTTTAGTTGCAGTCAGTGAAAAGTTTACATATAGGCTAATGCATAGAAAGAGAAGCTCATGAAAATCCTTTATTTACCACATTCTTGCAATGTAACTCAGTTCTTCTTTCTCATTTTTTTTCTTTTTTTCTAAGGAAAGAGTCCACTTGTGCTGAGTAGAAAGGCTATTTAAACACAAAAACAAACAAACAAACAAAAAAGCTCTAATAGCACTGTATCATTAAAAAACATGTCCAGAGGACAAACATTTCCTAGCTAATGAAAATCGGGCTTTTGCTATTGACACAGAGAAATGGCTGTGGCAGATTTTGTGTAGCGAGGTTGGCAAGCCCTTTTCCAGAACCTTGAGTCTCTTAGCTTAGCAGTAGATCACAATATATATTTTTGTTCTTATCTTTATTATATTTTTACTAATATAAACAGTAATCCAAGGGAAAATTTTCATGTTACTCAGTAGACAAATGTGTTAAAATAAAAGTATCCAAGAAAGCCACCAAAGAAGTTAGGTTTTTGTTATCCTAGTTTATCAAAGACAGCAATAAACCCATTAAGAGCAGCTCTGCTGTTACATTTACAACCAGAAGGTGGCATTAAATGGCCACAGATCTGCTCCCAGTGTCCTTAACTGCTGCCTGCCAGAGCCGAGCAGGGAAGGGTCCTGGGCACTTCAGGCTGCGTAAATCTAAAATTTAGGCTAGCACTTGCATAAACTCGCTGCAATTAGAGCAACGTAGCCAATAACTAATTCATGTTACACTAGGAACAAAAATACTTTATTTCTTCCCTCCTATCTCTTCCCCTTCGTGCAACCAACGCGTGGCATATCTGCCCTGGCTTTTTTTAAACTCCACTGAAACCAGAGGACTCAGAAGGACCCCAGATCCCTTAATGCGTACACTATGTGCAATATTCTCATGTGGAGCAGAATCTCAAATGTTCCGGAGAATTTCAGAGGAACGGGTTCCCATGATCCTTACCACTTATCCACATCATGTCCAATGGAAAAGGTCACACTAGAGAAACTGGGGCTGTGGCTGAATCCTCAGCTGGTTTCCAGCAATTTTGAAGGCCATCCTGCCACCCTGCCTCTCCTACAGCGTTCCTGTTTCATTTCAGGGACACACTTCTATGGATGGCCCAGGCAGCAGCTTGCCAGGTTTTACTTTGGACAAAGTCCTCTCGGGAACTGGAGCACAGACCGGAGCCCTGCCCCAGTGCAAGGGAAAGCTGCCCAGTGCAGCTGGGTGCACATGGAAAGCATCCCGCACATGGCTGTAGTCTGTAGGAAGAAAATTCTGGCTATAGGAAGAAAAATCCACAAGTGCACAGCTGCACGCTGACACCAAAGAGAGCCTCAGAACCCCGAGTTTCCCCCAAGAGGCTCAGTGGAGCAGGAGCCCGATTCCCTCCCGCCCCGCTCTGGATCCGCACGGCTCCCCTCAGCCCCGGGGTGACACGCACCCCTGAGCGCTGGCACACCCTGGGGCCGGCGCTGCTCCGGCTGCACCCCCGCCTGCCTGTCACGACTGCAGAAGAGCTGTCCCGTGGCATACAAAACCCGAGGTTATGGTGGGAACAGCCTGGGAAACGCGCTGTTACAGAGCAGCCCTCGCCCCTCTGCACGCAGAGCGCCCAGCAGGGCGAGGGAGCTGCCCTGGGACACGCACAGCCTGCCTGGCTCCAAGCTGCCCTCGGCACAATGGCAGCATTTCCAAGCGCCTGCAGCAAGCAGCACAGCGGGGACAGAGCAGCCAGGGCCCTGCTCCCCTTGGTCTGCCACATCCCCTCGTCAAGCTGCAGTGCTGCCATCTCTTTGAAGGAGAGGGCTTTGCTGTCACGGGGCCGGCTGTCAATCCATCACACCTAACACCATGCAAATATACGGTGCTCCACCAGGAGCAGTTGCTGTATCAACACAGGCTCTGGTATACTGACAGAAAAGAACTTAGAAACAAATACAAAATTAGCTTTTTTTTTTTTTACTGAGACATCTCAACCTGGCTGTTTCATTTACTATTTTTAATGAGTTGATCATTACTCCTATTCAGTGAGGCCTTGTCTTATTTATTGTAGTGTTACCCCCAGCCCATCAAGAAGTACACATTTGGGAGAAAAAAAATGTCATTTACTGAAAAACTATAACAGGGGGGAAAAAGCAGGTATCCAAAATTGCAAAATGGAAGGATCAACATTCAGGATATTTCAACTGTAATGCGGGATAAGGTGACAAGGTGAATACTGAGATTTCCTTCTTTCTGTGATCATTTACATGCAAATGCAAAAGGAGACTTTTGCAAGGAACAACCGAGTTGTTGGAATCTACACAGAAAAAGTAGCAATTCTCTCAATGAGCTTTGACCCTATCTCAAACTTTATGTGTAGCTTTGCATAGGAAAGAAATGAAGATAAAAATAATTTTTTTTAATCCTGTATTTCAGATAAATAATTCAGAGGTTTCTGAGTGTTTGGAAGTTTCTTTGTTTTGAAGAGAAGGGGGCTCCAATGATGGACATTTAAAGAAGAGATCAGCTTTGTCAACACTCACGGCAGCCCAGACAAAATGAATATATGCATGCAGAGGGAAAGCAAAGAAATAAAACTCAGGGCTGGGAGAAACCTTGCCATTTGGGCTGCCAGTCATCTGGATCAGCAGAGCCTCCTGACAGCCTACAAATCTGCATTTCCTTTTCCTAGGGCCTGTTGAAGGACAGAGAGGACAGGCTGAGACCAGCTCACAGCATGACACGAGCTAGATGTGGTCCTGAGTCCCAGCTGGACATACAATATGAACGTGGTGTGTTCTGGGGGGTGCTTGGGTGTGAGCCGTCTTACTGCTGCCTCAGAACACGTAAGGCAGGGACAGGTTTGGAGTGAACAGGCAACGGCAGGTCGATCCAATCAAAAGCACAGTGATGCTCAGTTTGTAGCACATGAAACTGCTGAAAGATTGAGTGCTCAGAGAGACTGAGGGAAATGCAAACAGAGCCCCTGGAGGGGAACCATTTTTCAGCAGGTCATGAGCAAGCCAATAATGATTTCCACTTCATTTGTATGTGTGCTAAACATACTTGGCATTACTTCAGAGACTGGGGTCAAAAGTTCGATGATTGCTAAAGGCATTGTGCTAGAAGATGCATCTGGATAGCTACTAGGGGAGGGTCAAAGCCAGGTTTGCACTAACCCTTACTCCTGCCCTGTCCTGGTAAGGTTTCCCAACTGAGATCCGTTATATATGCAACTGGCACACTGAAAAATGGCCACAGTTTACCTTGCATGTTACCTCACTGCCAGGCTGCTTCAAAACAGCGAGCAGAAAGCAGAACAACTAGGGCCAGCATTCCTTTTGCATCTCTCAACAGCTTTTCCATGCTGCTGGTCTCCTGGGCCAGCAAGAGCCTTTCTTTGCTCCTGACCCTCTTCAGTGTGCCCACCAGAAACATATCAAAGCACAACACACGCAAAAATCGAGTCATGCGTACATGAGCTGGGGGAGCAGCTCCCTCGAACAACCATTGCCACGGCCCCCTGGAAATGCAGGACACTGCACCCACCCTTAGCTGTTCAGTGCTGGCTTTACTGTACTGCAGCAGCAGCACCAGTCCCAGCACCATCTGATGTGCCTTGAGCCAAGAGACACACTCAGCAAGCAAAGGGTTGGACAGCCAATAACTTAATTTCTTGGAGACACTACCAGCATTTTAGCCTCACTCATCAGGCTGTAGTGGTCTGGTGGACTCACAGTGTCAACATCACACACTCTGAAATACACAGTGGAATTTCCCCCCACTTCCAAAGAACTCTTTGAACTCTGTGATCTCCTTATGCTTCCCCTTATGGTCCCAGGAACACTTCATTGTTGCTGCTTGGGGATAAGCTGAAAAGAAAACGATTTGCAAGCACAGGTTTCTCTGCCTGAAGGCAATAACAATGCTGCAGCAAAAAAAAAAGAGGGTCAAGTACACAAACACAGTGCGGTCACTGCCCCTTTCCACCAGCTCTCGATTTCTTCTTGACTCTCTTGCCTTTTTCTGAAATATACCTGTGTGATAGAGACTCTCACAACTCCCTGAATTTCTGCACACAGTTTGACTTTCTTTGCATTGAACTGGCGGGAAAGGAGGAGATTTATGTTGGTCCCAGGTGCATTATATTGACTGTGTTTTCCAGGCACAAGTAGCCCCACGGAAATCTTCCAGGGAAACCACAAGCAGACTCACAGGCAATGGAGGACCAGAGGCTTCCATTAACTCACACAGGGGGTGGCTGAACTGGATTCAGGTACTGAACACTGGCTGGGGAATATAGAGGCTCATTTTTTAAGGACGCCTGTGCAACTGTCTTGAACCTGAATAGGAGCTTGCAATGTGTGCTCTAAGGCTGTAAGCCTGATAGATATGCATTGTCAATTTGACTTTTCACAAGGTGGGGAGGACTAAAGGAAACAAACCCATTTCTTTTTTTAGCAACCCTCCCCTGCCTTTTTTGTAATTAAATTCACCATAATGACCACTGTAATCTAAATCTAATAAGAAATCTGAGTTTCTGGTTTCCATTGGCAGCCATTTGCACTGCTCAATTTAGGCAACTCACTAAAGCATAAGAACAGTATTGCAAGACAACCTTCTTGAGTCAGTAAGTAAGAAGAAAGGTTTACCTAGACAGTACTAAATCACTAAAATTGATTGTCCCCTATTGCTTATGCTCTGATTCCACTGGCAGAAAGGCTCTGAGCTGGCTTATTTACACACACACTAGTGAACTCATTCACACACAGCTGCTTTCCACCTCAGAGCAATAAAAATTAATAATAAAAATAATTAAACCCCATCAGCCTTCAAGCATTTGGAAACCCCAGAGCCCCATTGCCAGATCCTCTGAAAATGCATCAGCCTTCCCAGGAGGGAGACTGGGGCTTAATTCCTGCAGGGACTGGCTGCCAGAACTGCCACGGCACCCGGTCATCACACTCCAGCAACAGATTATTCCATGCTATCGACCCCCCTGCTCTGGGTTAATTCTTTTAATTGTCTCACCACATCTTTTCCCATTAGGCTGATGTAACTTGTTTAAGCATACACAGATTGATTTATGGCAGCACTAGGGATGTTAATCAGATGCCTGCTCTCCAGTTAATGCACGCTCGGCAAGAGATGCAGGACAGCAGCCTCCCACATGGGAGCTCCAGCCTTTTGCCTTGAAATCAAAGGCAGCCTCCCAGAGAGAGCAGAATTACAGCGTGCCAGGAATAGTGGCTTCCACTGGTGTGATGGGTAAGGCAAGGTCACTGCGTCCTGCTCTCAATTCTCAAGTGCCATCTTCTTTAAATACAGCAGCAATCAAGGAAATGGAAAATCTCTTTAAAAGTTCACTGTTAGGAAGTTCCTGGAGCCCACTGAATTCCTAAAATCTTGTCAGGAGGTAAAGCATTCCCTTCAAATGCAATCTCATTTATCTCCTGCTAGAATCAGTTTCCTTCACAGCATATGTTCCACCTCCTTTAGCTCATTGCTGCATGTTCCCTGCATTCCCCTTTTACATAGTACAGAAACCTGCACAGAACAGCTTTCGGTGCCATACATACAGTTTAGGTCATGAAATGCACAGAATACATAATCCTCACATACTATGAGTTGAAAAACAGGGCTCTCAACAGTACCAATAAAAATTTGCAAAGCTTTGGGGAAAAAAAAAAGGATACCCCACAGAACCAAAGTACTTCTCATTCTATTGCCATGTTCACAATTATAACAATTGGATACATTAGAAAGAATGAAGTTCATCTGCAGGTGCCACCATCTAACTGAAAATCAAACAAAACTTGCCCTATAGCTTTGTGTTTCTGTGACCAAAAAAAAAAAAACAAAAACCCAAAGAAACAAAACAACCAAACAAAAAAACTCCCACACATCCACCGTGCCAAACAGCTTAAGAAAACTGAAATTCTGATTCTGAATCTAACCTACATAACCAAGCATTCTTCGGGATTACAACTGGGACGTCACCTGTCTCATCACATTTTGACAGTAAATCCCACGCATTTTCCCATCAGCAAGAGGACTCAGCAGGAGCTCTCTCAGCTGTTTTTCCCAGGTATTCCTCCTGCTACCTGGGTGGTCTTGCCTTGGTTAGCAGCAAATGGAATTCATTTCCTTGGGTTTTCAAAACCTCCAGAGAGCTTCCAGTACAATTTCTGAACACACACTTACTAGACATGCTGACAAATCTCACCGCTTCTTAAGATATTTTCCACTTATGGCCTTCTCAGTCTGGGGGGGGCATAGACATGCTCAGGATGAGACACCAGGAAAGAGAGGGGAAACTGACACTAATGCCAGGTGCTTCCAGCCCAAGCAGGGAAGCAACAGGAGGTGCTCCACTCCTGAGAGCCAGTCAGTGCAGTCCAGATTTCTCATGTCAGGCACCTCACACTTGCAGCCAGTTCTCTCTCTTCATGCTGAGAGCAACTCACTCTATTTTCAAACAAAATAAGAGACAACTGTGCAAGTACCTGCAGATGATTCATGAAAAAAGAGCAAAAAAATTGTCTAATGTATTATTAAGTACAGAGTATTATTCAACTTTATTCAAAAATACCAAAGGCTGCTTTGATAGATCCAAAAGCACCAGCAGGGGCTACTGCCCTTTGTACCTCGCAAAGAGGAGCCCCCAGCTGGGGGGGGCGGGCTTCTTCTGACAAGAACCACATGGACTGCTCTGAAGCTGCAGTGACAACAGAGACTTCAGCAGAGACTCCAAGTGACAAAAAGCACCACAAAATCCCTACCTTCACTCTTCTGCTTCTACTGACAGCCAATTTGAAGCCTTCACTCCAACAACAGCAGCTTCACAGTGACATCAGCTCATGCCATCTCAGGACCAGCCTCAGGCTACCAACCTGAGTCAGTCTTGTAACTTCCTGAGGTAGGCGACAGAATGCACACCTGATTTCCCCTCCTAAATTTGTGTGAATACTAATCTCGCACACCTGTAAGGACCTACAAGGTGGCTTCAGTCTCCACTGGTTTTATCTGTCCTGTAGAAAGCAGAATTTTCTCCCCCTGTTTACAAGCAGTTTTCAATGCTTTGAAATGCCACAGCTATTTAAAATGTTAAGGCAGAGGATGAAAGCTCCAGAAACACACCTTCTTATCAACTAAGTGCACTCGGAAGAGATGAGTAAGTCTGGTGGCAAATGCTGCTACAGACAAACCTAACATATAATATATGCACATGAGTAAACAGCTAAGGTTTAGATATTTAGATGCATTAGATGTACATGAGTAATTATCTAGGTTCTCTTCTGATTTCCTTAGGTCACATGGAAAAGTAGGATCCACTACAACTTTATGTTGTTTGTCTCCAGACACCAATGCCTAATTCATACTTAGAATTTTCTCCTTGCCAATAATTTTGTAGAAAGGCATTACAGAATTTCCAGATGCCTGAGCTTTTCTTGACAGTGAAATTTTACTAAAATAGTTAGAAGATACAAGCTGACTTATATCCTGTCACTGGGATATGGCACTTACAATATATCTTGCAAATATATATGTAATTATTTGCCAAGATATTTGCCTTCCCATTTAAGTAAAACATTCATATTCAATTCATTCTGCTTTGGACAAATGAATGTCTTTGCAGATTACCAACCCAAAATATCTGACAGGTTTTTTGAAATATCCTTCTTCTGTAGCCAGCATGAGGAGAATGTCCAGCATGATGGAAACGCACATTTGAACTGTCAGCAAACCAGATTGCCAATCTGACACCACTTTTAAAGCCACAGAAACTATTTGTGAGCATGTGGAAGATGTGTTTCCTGCTATCACAGTTCTGAGAGGCTGTTAAGCAATGAGGAATTTGATTTGGACTGCAGAAAAGCCCCAAAAAGTGAGCAGAGATGAGTAGCTAGTGAAGAAGCACTTTAAGAATCCGGAGCATCCAAACATTCTTTCAGCTCCCCACAAAACTGGATCAGAGATGAGTGCATGCATGAACTTTCACAACTGAAAAGATGAAAACCAGGATAACTTTGGGAAAAAAATATACTTTTGTGGGTGGTTGGTTGGTTGGTTGGTTGGTTGGTTGGTTGGTTGGTTGGTTGGTTGGTTGGTTGGTTGGAGAACATTATGACTGGCTTCCACAAAAGAGCAGAGAAAGACATGCTAGGACAAAAATGGTGTTAAAGTACTAGCACAGAAGCAGTCATTGGGAGGAACAGCATCTTCCCAGATTTCATTACTGCTTCTTGCATCTCAAAGATGGACACTACTTATCATCCTTGTATAGTCTGGGACTAACACAGCAAATTTTTGAAGGACATAAAGAAAAGAAAAAAGTGGTTTGGGGTGATGCACACAGTAGACATAGGCTTAGAGGGAAGAAAACAGGAAAAGAAATTTCAAACTGAACATCAGGAGACTACTCAAGGCCTGAATTTTATTGGATAGCCAAGTATTCTCCAAGAGGGAAAGTGGAAATTCCATTTTCACTGAGTTATTTACATGTTCAGACATGACTTTGCCATAGAGAGTACCCTGTACTTTTAGAGTTGGAAGACACACCATAATTTACTCGCTCTCTTTTAACTCTAACTGAAGAACTGTTACAACTATCAAGAACATCAACTATTGCTAAAGCTGACATAAGCTTAGACAGAAATCCTTGAATAGCTTGTTCTCTTATTTTTCACATCTGTTTTTCCTCTCTCTTTAAGCATTATTTCCAAAGAGTGAAGCAGCATGAAGTATGGGTGCAATATTAATTTAAAAAAAACCAGCCTGATCATTTTACCATTCCTCAAAGTATGACAACCATTTATAAAAAGTTTTGCTTATTGAACAAAGCTTTTACAGAAATGGAAGGGCACATTCTCATGTACAGTCCCCATCCCACATTACACCTGTGTCACACATGAAGTTTTGACAGAGAGTTACAAAACACACGGTCTCCCCAGAAGGCTGTGCCTGGAGGCTAATCCTGCTAATCCCAAATGTGCCACTGGCTGGAGGGGCTAAGGCTTGTCCAGGCAGGACTGCCACCCAGCCCAGCTGGAACCCAAAGCAGGACCAGGGGCACCAAGCCCTGCCTGGCATGCCCCTGCCCCGTGTCACCTCATGGCACCATGAGCCACGGGGTTTGCCAGCCACTGGCAGGACTCCCTCTTTCCTCTGCTCTCCAAAGCTCCTCTGTGTGCTTCATGTGGTTCTGTCTGTGCTGTGTGTCCATCTGCCTTGGCAACAAAGATCTTAAGAGTTCAACAGGAAGAGCAGGAACCTCAGCTACTACTGACTACTGACTGTACTACTGACATACAGGAGTATGTTAATGGATATTGCAAAATACCCATTGTTTTCTCAATAATTACATTCATGACAATAACTTACTGGCTGCCATTTGACAGCCCGACCATTTTCTGCACAAAAATGCATTTAAAATTGTTGAAAATAGACCTTACCTTCTATCTCTTCCCTTTTCCTCTGCCACACTTTTAAAGATTTTAACATACTTGTCAAACTAGGTGAACCTCTCCTATTTGGCAGAATCAGATAAGCAGGTCTTTTAAGCAAAAAAGAAACACCTAATTAGTTTAGTCCTAAGTGCTGAAAAGTATTGCCATATCGTTAAGAGGATGATCTCTCTATTGCAGACATTAAGTACTCAGGCTATTAGGAGTATTAATATTTTGCAGACCTGTGGAACTCTAACTCTCTGAATCATTGTGCTTGGACATCTCACAGCAAAAATTTTTTCTCTCCTGTGAAAGAAAGGCTCCTAAGGATGCACAATTAACTCTATTCCATTCCCAACAGCAGAGTACATCACAGCAGTTGTTGCTTCTATCCCTCTCTCCCCCTCTGTAAAATCACCGATACAGCACCAAAAACAACTGTCATTTCAAAGCACAAGGACTATCAATTCACTAGGTAGCAGGACTAGCAAGAGCAGACTGTACCCAATTAATTTTATCTGTTTAATTTCTCACATATTTATTTTGTTTTGAGAGAAACCTCTCTCATTTTTCCAAAATTCCCAACGTAGGTAATGTCTTCCTTTTAAACTGAGTGTTAGAAATGTGATTAACAGGTCATACTAAACCTGCCTTTACCCTCACATTCAACAAATGGATACTATCATCAGGCACGAAGGTTTGTATGCTTATATATATTATCTACTTTCTGGGATTTTTTCTGAAATCTTGAAGATCCTAAGTATAACTTCTCTTCCCGGGCCATGGGCTTTTTTGGACTCAATAGTAAATTCCTTTTATTGCCAGTCATCCCGAACTACTTTTCCTTCATCTACAGCCTCTAGAACAAAGAAAGTGATAAAAGTCCTGGTGCAGTCAACTCTGTTCTTTACACAGATCCAAAATCTTCTCTATCTCCTTGACATTAACAGTGGTTTTCCAAATCCGCATGTTCTGCACTGGAGGACAAATGAAGTACATTACCTCCTCCACATTCCTCCTCTGAAAATAAATAATTGTCACATCTCTGGGCTTTAGGATAAAAGCACAAAATTTTAAAAGTCATCTCATCTCACCTTAAAGTCCCTTCTCAAATATAATTATAAATTTCTAAGCCAAACACCAGGGAGACTTTTTTTTAACTTTAATTTACTGTGGGTCCATCAACTCTGACCACACTTGAAGGTACATTTTCTCCCCATTAGCTCTGTCTAGTCAAACAAGCTCACGTAGCGATGACGCATCTCTTGCAGATAAGGGTATCCGCTGATTTGATTTACTAAGGAAGCTAAATTTATTATGCAATATTTTACAAGTATAATTCTGCTTTCTCTTGATGGTAATAAATTCGATATCAACTCCCATGAGACAAGAGAACCAGTCCTTTTATTATCCAGACATGACCCCCAGAGCCAGATTCCATTTTAGAGACGGGAAATGACCATATCTCTGATTAAAAGGGAAACTTTAATCAAATAAAGTGCCTCATCAAGCGAGAGCCAAGATTCCAATACTCCTGACTGCAGCAGAGAAATGATCCAAAGTCATACCTGCCCCCAACCCATTACCACCCACTGCAAACGTGATATCCATCCCAAACAGGAGGTGCATCCTTCAGCCGTTTCCTCATCACTGGGTAGCTGCTCCTCCCCTGCTCACAGTCCTGTGCAGAAACATTGTCTCAAGAAGCTACCCCAGGGTCTGTTTGAGGAATTAGAGGAGGATGGACTTTGTAGTGTTTGGTTTGATTTTTTCCCAACTAAATCAGTCTCACAGGTGACAAGTATCTTGACATTGTGCAGCAAAGTGCAGCAGCCTTGGCTTTCAGCTCACTACCCTTTCCAGTAAGACTCTTCTATTCCCTCAGACACTTTCCTTCTACACCCTGAAATTAGCTTTTGAAGCATTTAGGATAATAGCTTATTTAGAGTCCCAGGTCAAGAGCTTTGTCCCCATTGTCAGTGGTGCATTTCTGCAGTTTTACAGTGGATGTAGTAAATGAATAACAAATAATGGTAACAATGAAAATAGGGATGTCTAGGGGTATTATTATTTTAAATATGCTCTAAGGTTCCACTTCTGTGTCAGCACAATTGGATCTGTATGCCACTCCACGCAGGGGTCCGTCTTAAAATCTTTCTGGCCATCTAGAATGTTTTCTTGCAACAGAGCAAGATACAGCAACTGACAGATAAATCATCTCTCTTTCAGCTGTGGAAGCCCTAGGGCTACGCCAGCAAATGAAGTTGCCCAAACTCCACATCTACTCAGGAACCTCTCGGCTGAGAGATGCGGTCATTTCATACAGCCTTCTGCAGAGACCCTCCTTGGAGCAGCCCGCATGTCATTTCTGCTACAGGAGTAATGATATGCTGCTTTATGCTAAGGAGGATCTTCTCAACACCAAAGCCTCTGCACCGAGGGAAGTTCCTTGCTCCGCAGCGCTTCCAGCTGCCGCACTGGCCCGGCAAAATGCGGGCAGCGTGTAACACAACCGCACTTGAGATTATTTCCCTGGTGCGTGGCTGAGTGTTAGACACGCGCTCACACGCAGGAGGACAGTTACTGTGTTGGTCTCTCTCATTTCCAAAGAAGCTTCCGTGGTCTCACGCCCCCGCTGAGGCGGGGCAGGGCTCAGCCCAGCCCTGCCTAGCCCCGTTCCCGATGAGCCCAAGTCCCCTGGAGTGCCCCACACGCTGCCCTGGCCCGGCTACGCCGTCGCGGGCGGACCCGCGCTGCGTGCTGGCCACCAGCCCCGGGCAGCTCTCGGGTCAGACGGCGGCAGCACAGCGGCAGAGCCCGTCATTGCCGACCTCGGCAGGCGAGCCGGCTCCGCTGAGGCACGGGACCGCTGCCCGCAGCACCGGCGAGCTCAAGTCGGACCCAGCCCCTGCCACCCAGGCCCAGGGGGAAGCAACGGGGAGCCGGCAGCTTCCAGCGCTGCCCGGGCGCCCGCGGCCAGCCGCGCCGTCGGGCCGGCCAGAGTTGCCGTCGGGCC
>VYZT01004425.1:79732-153588 GCA_013400735.1 Pomatostomus ruficeps | reverse complement strand
GAATCCAGCCGGGAAACCAGCGGAAATGGGGAATCCAGCCGGGAATCCAGCCGGGGGATCCCGTGTGCGGCCTGCGGTGCTCAGCACCTGCAGGCATCGGGGTTTGCTTCCCCCCTCCGTCTATGCCGATTTACAGGCTCCCTGTTTCTGCTATCAGGAATTGCCTGTATCAGGCACACGCTTCGGAGCTGTGAAATTGTGGTGTTTTGGTCACAAACAGTGCTTAGAAAATAGGGGATCTCATAAAGTTTAAGGGGAACCTCCTGAGCTTTAATAAGAACAAGTGCAAGGTGCTGCACCTGGGGTGAGCAACCCCGGTATCAATCCAGGCCGCGGGATGAGCAGATCCGGAGTATCCAGGCTGAGAAGGACTTGGAGGTGCTGGTGGATGAGGAGCTGGACATGCCCCGGCCATGTGCCTTCACAGCCCAGAGGCCAAGGGTGTCCTGGGCTGTATCCAAAGCACCGTGGGCAGCAGGGGAGAAGAGGATTCTGCCTCTCTGCTCCGCTCTTCTGAGACCCCACCTGCAGAGCTGCATCCAGCCCTGGGGTCCCAGCACAGGAAGGACATGGACCTGTTGGAGAGAGTCCAGAGGANTCCCAGCACAGGAAGGACATGGACCTGTTGGAGAGAGTCCAGAGGAGGCACCAAGATGATTAGAGGGACCGAGCTCGGGGAATTGGGACTATTCAGCCTGGAGAAGAGAAGGTTTTAAGGTGACCTCATTGTGGCCTTTCAGTACCTGAAGGGAACTGACAAGAAAGATGGAGAGAGGCTGTTTACAAGGGCCTGGAGTGACAGGACAAGGGGGAATGGCTTCAAACTGACAGAGTAGGTTGAGATTAGATATTAGGAGGAAGTTCTGTGCCATGAGAGTGGTGAGGCATTGGAATAAGTTACCCAGAGAAGCTGTAGATGCCCCAGAGCAGGTCCAGAGAAGGGCAGTGGAGCTGGGGAAGGGTTTGGAGCACAAATCCTGTGAGGAGTGACTGAGGGAGCTGGGGGTGTTCGAACTGGAGAAAAGGAGCCTCGGGGGTGACCTTATCACTCTCTACAGCTCCCTGAAAGGAGGCTGGAGCCAGGTGGGCCTTGGGCTCTTCTCCCAGGCAACCAGCAACAGGATGAGAGGACACAGTCTAAAGCTGCTCCAGGGGAGGTTTAGGTTGGAAATTAGAAAGAAATTCTTCTCAAAAAGAATGATTAGACATCGGAATGGGCTGCTCAGGGAGATAGTGGAGTCACCTGCAGGTTTTTAAGGAAGGACTGGACGTGGGACTCAGTGCCAGGGTCTGGTTGACAAGATGGTGTTTGGTCATGGGTTGGACTCAATGACCTCAGATGATCTAATTGATTCTGTGATTCTGTGATCCCTGGAAGAGTTCAAGGCCAGGCTGGATGGGGCTCTGAGCAACCTAGTCTAGCAGAAGGTGTCCCTGCCCATGACAGGGGGGGATTGGATCTAGATAATCTTTAAGGTCCTTTTCAGCCCAAACCATTCTACGATTCCATGATTTTGGTGCATGTTTGTACACACATATCCTTTCGTGGTGAAAATGCCTTTGCAAGTTTCTGAATGGTCTTTCTTTCGGCTTGGCATTTTTGCTTCTGAATCACAGAAAGGGCACATGTAGTTTTTATGGAGGAGAATGTTGGTGTGGTTTTGCAAAACCTCTTTTTTGACTGATCCTGGTAAAAGTATCAACTTTTTGAGTCAGACCATATTCTTCTAAAAGATAAAGGCTAAAGGAGAACTCCTTGTGTTTTCAGGCTAAATAAAAACGCCACCATCTGAATGCTTGCTTTATTTTTCAACTCATACTGCTATTAGACAAGTCAGATTTTAGGAGTTTTGCTTTGATCTTCTGATATAGCCATGTTTAAAACATTTTAATCACAAACCAGTTCAATGTTCCAAGTGACAGCAGTTTTGTCATCCTCCTCTATTTGCACTGAAACCCATGCTACAAGTTCAGGTTATCCATCTCTCTTCAGTTCTGGGTAGAAAAGTTAAGTTTTAAAGAAAAAAAGCCTTTATTTCATGGAATCCACTTTTATACACTGGTCTATTGTATCTCTTATATCCCTCTGACCTGAGGCTGACCCTGTGCTGAGCAGGAGACCTCCCGAGGTCCTGTCCAGCCTGGGTTATCCTGTGTTCCTATGGCTGCTGGCTTCATTTGCCTCAGGTCTGCCCATTTGCTTTCTCCACGTGCATGCTCCTTTTTTTCCTCTCACCCTTTCCATTTCCCATTAACTTCATTGAAGCAGCAGACTGTTAAGTTGTATGTGAACACACTGGAAGCTGTCCTGCAGCAGAAGGACAGTGCAGGGGTGCAACGAGGGGCCAAATGGGACAAGATTTTCACCAAGAGAGGACTAACGAGGGTCAGGGAAGCAGCATTTTGGGAGCTTCTTCTGTGGGAATTGAGTGCAGGTCCCTGACCAGATGTGCCTCTGCTGAGGCCGGACAGCTCCTGCTGTGTACCTGGGATAGTCAGGACCACTGACCACTGCAAAACAAGACTCAAGTCTGGGGAAAGTAAGGAAAAACAAAGCTTCCAAAACTCTGGATATAGTCAGTTGTGGGCTGAAGTTATTTGATTTAGTGTACCAATGACTTTTTTATATATGTATGTTTTAAATAATGAATAAATTTTTATTTATTTATGTATTTATTTTCCTCTGGCCAAAAGCACAGGGCAGGAAACTCATAAGCCAGTTATTTACTTAATCGTGTTGTCTCAAAGGATAAAACTGAAAAATTAATTTAGAATTTTTAATTTACTATTTTATCCCATTTTAAAACTGTATTTGTCTTTCCTTTTGCCTGTGTATCTTAATGATATTTTTCAAACATTTTAAGATTATAGATGAAATCCTGAAACCCTTGAAGAAATAATTTTTCTGTTGGCTCTATGGAGTCTTTTTCTACCCTGTAACAGTAGGAGGGATCCTGGTCTGACTTTGATCAGTGGTCTGTTACAGAAATGGGCTGATAAGTATTCATATTGGAAGTTTAACTCCTTGGTAAAATGGCTTCATCACAGCAGTAACAAATAAGTCTTGCTCTCTTTGCTGCAGTGGATTTCACTCCAGTTCAGTATAAGACTCCACCACCTCCAGAACCAGAAAAAATTGTTCCTCCCTATAACGGATTTGGTTCTGAAGAAGATTCTTTGTCCTCCTGTAGGGGTGTGGTTATCAAGCCTCTCCATAAGGATTACAGGCAATTCCTGGTGAAAGACAGGTATTTTGAGTGAAAAATAATTTCAATTTTTAAAATTATGTGTTTTTATGAAGGAGATAAATGTTATGTAGAGATGTAATTTTTTTTAGCAAAATATACAGCTCATCAGACTTGCCAGGGATAGGTGCCTGAGGCCTGGGTTAGTGACATAGTACTCAAATTTTCTGCAAACTCTGCAAAATTTCTCTTTGGAGAAGGCAAATATTATGACCCTCCCATCCTCTACCTCCTTCCCTCTGCTGTCTTCAGTGGGAGTTTGACAGAAATCGTAGTCCAGGCATTAGTCAGGAATTTTGTGTGATCCAACAGACCAACACAGATTTGTTCTTCTGTTTGACTTTCTGATACTTACTTATTTTTTTTGTCTGCTGAATTTCATGCAATTTACCATAGCAGTACTAAAGCTTTAACCCTTTACTTTCCATTATGAAATGGTTTATCAGGCAGCAGTTGTTGAAGCCTAAGCAAAAAAGCAAAGTCTCCTGCAAAAGATTGACCTGGAGAACCTCTGTAAAAGAGGAAAGCTGTTAGAAAAGGCTGGGGAATGTATTGATAGTGCATATACAAGCACTGCAAATGATTTAAAACACAATCAAGTAACAAATATCCAACTAGTAAGATCGTCTGGTGGACCTGAATTTGTGGGGGATAATTCTAGTATGAATTACTATTCAGAATTTGGTTTGAAAATATACATACCTAAATGTGTTCTTCCTTTATAAATTTTCTGGAAAGAAACTTGGGGCTTGATTTGCAACTCAACTTTAATAAAAATTAATTCCAGACCTGTGGCAGAGAAGTAATTTTCCCTTGAAAATTATTCCTTTCTATCTGGCTGACGCTATCTGGTTCTGTTAATTTAAGCTGAAAATAGTTTTTAACAAAGTAGTGAATCTACTGCATTTTCCTTCTTGGTGCAGTAATAACATAGTTAATGTACATTACAAAACTCAGGAGAAGGCATCTCTTAGGGGTGAAAACTTTTCTCATGCTCTGTTTTTGAAATTTTACCTGTTCCTTTGCTTTTTCAGGTATGGCATGGACAGTAACATCCTGCGCTTTGGGGCGAAATTCGTCACGGACAATCCCATTGACAAGGATCGGAAATTCATTATCTCCTACTTCCTGAGTGATGACACCATTTCCGTTTTTGAACATGCAGAGCGAAACACAGGTGAAATGTAGAAGTGTCTCTACTCAGCCCCAGTCCCCTGCTCATTTGGTTAGACTCTACAGTAAACATTGTGGCCAGACTCAGCAGTAGCAGAAGCAGGGATGTGGTTTTTTAAATGCAGTGGGGATTACATCAGTAGGCCTGCTGCGTTATCTTGCATAGCTGGGTGTCACAGTAATTCATGATCTTCCTCACTCAGAATTACGTTGTTCATTGCAGGACTGTACTTCACAATATCCGTTGGGAACTGCAAGTGTAATGCATTAGAACTTTTATTGCATTTTAATTTGAAAATCTGACCTTTCAACATTTGCTTTTGTTGTGGGTAACATACAGGAATAGTATTGCAACTGGTGATAAATAGGGGCAGGAAATGTAAGACATCAAGAATGAAAGACTAAATCCTTTGTTTTGCAAAATTGTGTTATGAAACCTATACAGCATCCATTGTATAGGAGCAGCTCATGAAAGCTAAACAGCTGTGACACTTTCTGACATACTTTACCATTAATCAGGGAGTGCTGAGGATTTAAAGAGGGAAGATTGCCCTGTGCTACAGTCTGGATCTGTGTTTGTGTACAATACTGAGCTGTATTCCAAGAGCCAGACTGACAATGTTTAAGGGAAAAATTAATGCTTTGGTATTTCTCAGTTGCTTGACTACATTTATGCTGGTGCTGGAAGATGGCCACCAAATGTTGTCATGTTTTAATGCTTTTGACCACTGTTTTCTGTTTTAGGCTGTCTCCAGCTGAGGATATGAAAGGTTTTGTGATTTTAAAGCATCTTTTTATTTTCCTGAAGTGTCTTGTGCCCAGATGTAAGGACACAGCAGTGGGAAGGATGTCAGGAAGTCATTCTGTAATTCAGAGAGATGGGGGAGCTTTGGCTAAGCATGACCCTGTTGGAGAGATTAGTGTCTTTCTGTGAAGCCCACAAAACATATTCAGCAACAGTTTCAGAGCAGTTAGCATCCAGAAGTGCTTTTTCAATCGAAATAACCTCTGATGGCATCTCTGCTTGTATCTAACTGTATTATGAGTGCATAAATAGGGACCTCACCCCCAACTATAATACAAGCAATTTCCTGAGAAGTGTTTTGGAAAGGTGTAGAGTACCTGCGCAGAACTTCAATGAGCATTCCCAGTTAGTCCTGCTCCACTAGAACATCAAGATTTAGCACTTTCATGGCAGCAGTGTCCTGTTATCAATATTTTACTCACTTTCTAGCATCTAGTGGCCTGTAATTTATGGAACTCCTTTTGTTGCAGCTAAATACACACACACTTACGTATGTATTTAACATGTAACGCTGCTGTGAGGCTCAAGAGCAACTCAGTTCTCCACAGCAAATGACGCATTTGATTGCCATTTTTTATGTCTGAAGACATAAAGGGTGCTAAAGGTACAGCTGCACTGTTCAATTGAAGAAGTCCAGGGAACAGTTTGAATCTTGGACCCCAAGCATGTGTACTGCCTGGTCAGTCACTTCTAGTTCTCCTTTGCACCATTTCAACTAGCCAAGGCCCCAGAGAGCCCTGGGCACACAATAATGAGAGCTGTGGCCTAAGACCTCAGATTTACCCCACAGCACCCAGAGGAGAGTCAAAGCCACACCCTGCAGTACGGATGTGGTCAGCTGGTCAACCCAGGTCAGAGATTGCTGCCTGCCTTCCTTTTGTGTTGGAATGAGAATATGTGCTGGCATTTCATTGGGGGCCTGTTGAACATTGCTGGTCAAATAAAATGTGAGACAATAAATGGGCAAGTTTGCGTGCTCATAATAACAAATGCTTCAAGACACATATGAAAGGCATGTGTGTGTAAGTGGACTTCTAACTCCCCTGGGATGTTAAAGTGGGTGGAGGAGGTGGTGGAATGGTGAAATGGAAGGATGTGGCTGAGAACTGGTCTTTGGAGAGTTTAATGACAAGAGTATTGAAGAGGCAGGATGAGGAACAGGGATATGGTGGAGGAGGTAGAGCAGCAGTTGGAAGGACATCTGGGTCTGCAGAAGTTTCTTTGTTCCCACTTTCCTTCTCCTTCTTTTCTCTCACTATCCCTCCCTCATTTTAGTCATGTTTGAAGGAAAAGTGAATGAGTTTCTTCAATGCTGAGAACAAGAAGGCTTTGCAGAGGTCAGGTAAGAGTGGCTAAGGAAAAGGAGTAAAGCATCGAAAATAGCAACCTGGCCATCCCTTTTGTGCACAGGTTCAGAGGGCTGTTTTTGTCTTTTTATTTATGTGAACTGGTACAAATTGGCAAGTAATGCTTCAGATCTCGATCCTAAGATGGAAGTAATAAGTTGCTCTTAGTTTTCTTGGCTCAGCAGCCTGAAGCTTTCAGAGAAGTACTTCACTCTAATGTTAGGAACACTGTGAAACTCTATGAAATTCACAGGGCTAGACATCTTGAAGCACTTCTTGAGATGGGGATCAAAGCCTGAGAGCTTTGGCTCCCCATGAAGAAGATCACAACCCCTTTTTTACTCAGTGTAAGACCCAGCCAACAGCTGTACAAACACCTGCAAACTCTGATCTGATCTTAATGGAAGAGGGTCTTTCGTGGTGGTGTTTATTTTGTGCTTTGAGCCTGGCTTTTGTAGATTTCCATCAAAACTCCTTATCAGGTTTCAGTGTAAAATCTCTAACTTAATGAGATATTTTCAGTCATTTTTCTTTATACCACTTGTAATGTATTAACCTGTAACATTTAGAAAACCATTATGGGACAGAAGTAGGTTTCCAGTATAAGTGCACTTGCAGGGAAATAGAGAGGCAAGAGTGAATTTCCAATCTTACAGAGACATATTAAATATTAAAAGGAGTTGCCAGGATTATATAACCTAAAATTTCTTATTTGTTTTTATAGCTGGCTGAAAAGGAATGTGTTAACGTTAGAGTCACATTAATGATTTGAATTGTTTTTAGATTCAAGCAAGGTCTGATGATTACCATAGCAGAAGATTTTTTTGTCTTTTATGGTGCTAATAGAGCAATTAAGATAGACATCTGCTCCAAACTCTGTTTTAATCAGTAGTTTGGGTTTCACATTCATTTATAATTTTGACTATAAAAGGCTTTTGATTACACTGTTCATCAGCCTTTTATTGGACTTGCATCACTACCTGATACTAAGGCGCCATTAAATGTTACTAAAGTAAGCTTTTGGCTTTTGGCTTTTGGCTTGGAAGCTCAAACACCAACAGGAAGCAAACCCCAGAGCTGTTGTAGGGCACATATCCCCGTGAAACGAAACGTGACAGAAGGTTTTCCAGAAAGCTTGGTACATGCAATGCAGCCCTGTGGCACACCGGAAGTTAATACAAGGAAGTGAAATGTTCCTTTTAGCATCTTGCCTACCCTTGAGTACCTCGTGCAGTTTCTAGTGACACAAATAAAATCATTGTGCTGTGAGAAGGAACTGTGTGACATACCCACCTCTCAAAGCAAAGAGCAGATCACAATTAAATTGCATTGGCAGAACAATGTGTGGAAGACAGTGTCATGTCACTCCTACGTTTTTAAAAAAATTTCAAAAGCCCTTTAGAAGAAGTTAGAATTTCAGTGAACTAGAATTCACAGTCTTCGTAAGACAGTGCTCTCTTAACTTGTGATTTTTATTTTCCTTTTTCTGCTTTTAACAGGTTGAGGATAATTGCCTGTGTCTTACTTTTTGGATCTGAGGTTTCTCAAGGGCCGGTTCCAAGGCTGGTGACAGGGTTATGGGAACGATTTGAAGAGGCCCATTTCTGTCCCACTTTAAAGAAAAGCAAAGCAGGGAAGATGTTTGGCAGGCATTCAAATGAGACATGTCACAGAATGTGCACAATGTGACTGCTGCTGTGGTCACTGGCAGAGACAGTCCTTTTAGCAGTGAGAGGGAGGGGAAGAGAGTGTTCTGAGACAGGAAACTGGAGCACAAAACGTGGTATTTAAATACAAATCATCTGCCTAGGGGTGTCTTTTTCTTGATGACTTGGAGGTTTTTTGTGTGGGTTTTTTTTTTTCCCAAGTAAAGCCATAATTAATTATTTTAAATTCTATTCCCATAGGGATACCTGGTGGGAAGTTCCTGGAAAGAGGTCTCATTAAGAAGCCTGGGCAGGAGCTCTTTAAGAGTGAGCCATCTGAATACTACAAGGCTCGGGATCTGTTTGTTGGAGCCAGAGTTTGTTTCCATGGTCACAACTTTTTTTTGGTGGATGCTGATGAATACACGTTCAACTACATGGAGAAGAATGCAAATGAGGTGAAGCAGGCTCTTGTTATTTTCTATTATCTCTCAAGACTGTGGTTTATCCATATATATTTCAGAATTATTTATACTCAGTTTCCTCACCAAAAGTTCACAGCCCAGTGCTGTCTGTCTGGCAATGGATTTAGGAGATGCCTGCTGGGAGTGCTTGCAAGTCTGGCCACTCTTTCCTGTCCATTCCCTTTTCCTTTCTCAGAATCCACTCAGCCTGCATTAGGGGTGTGACAAGGGATAGCCCTGCCTGTTCCTTCTTGAGGCTGTCTATGAATCTCTTGTCCCTGAGTTGATCTAACCCTTGCTGAACCTACAGATGATGTCAGCTTCCACAACTTTCTGTGGCAATAAGTTGAAAAGTTCACTGCCTGCTCTGAAAAAGAAATATCTGATCAAAGAAGTATCTTTTATCTGTTTTAAACCAGCCTCCCACTAGTTTCAAGACCAGTTCTGGTGTTCTGGGGTTTGGGGAAGATCCCCATTCACCTTATGCACCACCTTCATAATTTTGTAAATCTGAGACATTTTTCCCCCTCAGCCTAATCCTGTCCACTTCAGAGTCTCACCATTTATAGTCTGTCCTTGCAAAGTAACTGTGAGATGTGGAGACCAGAACAGTGCACATTAATCAAGATGTGGACACATCCAATTTAGTCTTACTGATGAGGCTCTTTTATGTCCTGATTTGATTTTTTGGGTTCTTACATATTTTTCTGCCAAAACGTTTCCCTTGTAATATTAGAAATTCACATCACAGTCGGGAATTCAAGCTTACAGTGTTTACTGAGTTTCATTGTCTTTTTTTGTTGCCTTCAGAGGGGAGAGCAACAGTAAATTGAGAGCTGGGGTGCCTCTGCTGATTTATGCTTTAGCAGAATGGTGCAACTTTTTGTAAATTAATGTGGATTAGCACCATCTGCCTTCCCTGGAACAACAAGAACGATCTGCGAAATGCCTTTGGATGTAAAATGCTAATGCTACTAACTGCCTTAAGCAGTAAAATACAAAGCTTAAACCTTAAAAATAACTTAAAAATGTTTCCTTCCTGCTGGACTGTTTCTCCTCCTGGTAGAATCCAAACCAAACCTATTCTCCAGAATGCAGAGCCCATCCTTATGTTGTAAATGTTCTTTGGAATGTTGTTTGCATTGATTGTCCTGGGTCAAATGGATGAGACCTTAGTTCTCCAGACGGAATGATTGTATAGTGTCAAAGTAAAGTCTGCAGAATGGGAGGAGGCAACATTGAAAATATTTCATTAAAGTGAGTTTTGAAAGGTTCATTAAAATTAAGATTTTAATGCAGCTGGTAGGAAAAAAGGGTTGATTCTCCCAATGGTAGCTGCTCCATTCACCTCCTTTGACTAGAACTCCAGGAGTTTGCCTCAGTTCATCAGGGGTTCACATACTCAAATCACAACAACTTCAGCAACTGCTAGAGAAGATCAGAGCTGGAAGATTGTTTGGAAGAAAGGGAAACAATTCAAAGATGACTATTTGTTAGTTACTTCTAAAATTAGAAAATAAATAATTTTCCTTCTGAATAGACAAGAGGTTTCATTTTAGCAGAACACATCAGTATCTTTTCTGAAAACTGGTGAAAGAAATCTGAATGGAATGTTGTTTTTTTATGGAAATTGCCATTTTGACCACAGTTCTATTGGCATATGGTGATTTAGATGAAATTTTGATTGGTAATCATAGTGCAGGTAGATTTGAAAATTTGTTTAACACCATCTAAGATAGTTGTAAATTTAATTTTCTGTTTCCAAATTATACTTATTATATTGTTTTTAAGTTATAGGGAGGGAAAAACCACTGAGTCTTGTCATTTTGCTTGCCACCTTTACTGAAAGTAACTTCAAGGACCTAGGACAAAACTTTTCAGCACTTTTAGTTTCTTCTTCAATTTGATGGAAAAAATTTATTTAAAAAGTGTAGATTTGCTTGCAAAACAGAACATTGTGTTGTGCACAGTCCTACTGATATTATCCAGGTTTGGGGTTTCAAACAAGGCATCACTGGAAGGGAATTCAACATCTCTGAACAGTCTCAATTGTCCTGACTTTGCTGTCTGCTGCAGCACAAACATGGAAAGGATTTTACTTCCATTCAATTCAGCATAATAACCTCTGACTTAGGCAAGAGAAACAAAACTAGACTATGAATGGAAACATGTCAGCAATTACATGGGAAGGGGGAAAGAGGGTGAAATTATTGCCATGCTGCTTGAATACTCAATGCCTATGTTGGTGTTTGGGATATGTAGTTTAGAGAAAAAGATGTAAAAACAGCTGGTTTGATAATGTAGAGAAGACAGGCTTTTAAATACTCAGAACACTGTGTCCACCCTGAAATACTCTGCTCTCTGGATCTGCTCAGTCTCTTCTCCCTGTGCCTTGCCCGGTCAGCAGAAGGCTGTGTGCTTATGGCCCGAACAGAAACAGCTTGGAGAGGGGCCTGGAAAAGCTGCTGCCTCTAAAACTCCTTGATTGCTGGTCCAGCTGCTCCAAACCACTGCCTTGCAGGGCACTGCCTGCCAGGGCTGCACCTGGGGTTTTGGCATAGGCAGAAATTGTCTTTAATTCTGAGAAAAACCTGCAAGCATTGATGTATTGATTAAACTTGAATCAATTTGTGCTGCTCAGGCAGTGCCAGCGGGACTTTAAATACCCCTTTCTAGATCACTTTGAATGGATACGAAGCTGTAGACACACTTCAGCGTAGTTGGGACTGAGGTCTGATTTTTATGTCCTGGTCCTTGGTACCAGTCATACCAAATTTCAGATAATTGGTATTGGAAGAAATGGGCGAAAACTCTTTTCAGGCAGTTCATTGTGCTTCTTTAACGTAGGTAGAGCATGACAGATGTAAGGACATAGCAGATAATCATACATGAAGTCAGCCCCAATTTAATGACTAAATACTTCTATGTTTTATATTAAAAATTATTATAGAAAATAAATCTTTGGTAGAGCGCTAACACAACAATCTGAATATAGATTGAAAGCCTTATTGCTCCAGTTCTGTTTAATCTGAGTTCAAATTTATTTTAATGGTCTAGTTAGGAAGAAATAAACATTGAAGCATTTTTATACACACCACAGGAAAAATTGGTTCCTAAAAATTTCCAATGTGCTGTTTCTGAGTATGTAAGACAATGTAGTCCAAAATGAATGAGACTATCTTTTGGAACGTTTCATTGGAGCCAATGATGAAAAATTAGCTTTAACTTGGTGAAATTTATGACTTGAGAATTCAGTGAGGTGCACCAACATAAAATGAGGACCAAGTTATTAGAACTGTATTTTAAATGTTTCTACTCCTGCTTTAAAAAATCAATGTTTGAAGCAAAAGTGGACGTTCTTTTATGTAACTGGACTAAACTTTCTGAGAATGCATGATCTGATGATTTTTGCTTAATTGTTTATATTCTTGATAGGAAGCAACTTTTTTTTCCAGGAACAAGCTTCCCTCCAAACTTAACACAGGGATGATTTATGCATTTGAAGTGAGGAAAGGGAAAAGCTAAAAATACTCTGCTGTTCTGTATTGCCCTACACCTTGATGACATGCATGGTGGGTTGCAGAGTGCTTTTCACAGAATGGCTTGGAATGGAATGGCTTGGGAATGAAAGGGACCTTAAAGATCATCCAGTTCCAACCCCCTGCCAGGGCAGGGACACCTTCCACTAGACCAGGTTGCTCAGAGCCCATTCCAGCCTGGCCTTGAACACATTCAGGGATGGGGCAGCCCCAGCGTCTCTGGGCAACCTGTGCCAGCGCCTCACCACCCTCACAGGAAAGAAATTCCTCTTAATATCCAATCTAACCCTACTCTCAGTTTGAAGCCATTCCCTCTTGTCCTGTCACCCCAGGCCCTTGTAAACAGCCTCTCTCCATCTTTCTTGTCAGCTCCCTGCAGGTACTGAAAGGCCATGTTGAGGTCACCCTGGAGCCTTCTCTTCTCCAGGCTGGACACTCCCAATCCCCTCAGCCTTTCCTCACAGCAGAGATGCTCCTGCCCTCTGATACCTTGGGATCTCCTCTGGACTCGCTCCAGCAGTGCACACAGCTGGGGCATGTCCAGCCCTCACCCACCAGCCCCCACGTCCTTTCTCAGGGCTGCTCTCCACCTGCCCATTCCCGAGCCTGGATTGATTACCAGGGACTGAGACTCAGGTGCAGCACCTTGCCCTTGGTCTTATTAAACCTCATGAGATTCCCACGGGTCCATTTCTCTAGCCTGGACAGGTCCCTCTGGATGGCATCCCACCCTTCAGATCTTTATAATCTGTGTCTTACTCTCCTCTCAAGTTCCCTGTGGCTGACTTTGGTGTCATCCTCACGAAACTGAAGAACATCACTGAATCTCGTGCCAAAGAAATCAGGAAGACATTTGCTACAACTGACCCTGAGCACACCAAAGTGATTGGGTATGACACTTTCAGGTAAGACAGTGGATTTGGGGTTTTAATATTTAATAAAAACATATTCCCTCAAAATGTATACAGCATGACTGGGTTTTGATGCTTTCTGAATGGTAGCTGACAAGTGGCAGAGATTTGTTTTGCATTTACTTGGAGATCGTGTGTGAAAAAGAAAGTAAATCCATGCTCTAGAAAAATAAAGGAATGATAGTTTCAAGTAAGCTGAAAAGCACAACTGAAATCTGTCTACTTTTCATGGAGCTGAGACAGAGTGGTGTGAAGAAGGGCACAGGTCAGCAGTAATATATATGCTGAAAGATAAAGAAAAGTCCATCCTGAGAGTCAAACACTAGTTTTGAAATACAAGTAGGAATGTTCAAGTTGCCTCCTGAAAATGGTGCTTGGGTTTTGAATCTCTGGTAAAGAAGAAAGTCTTTACAGAACGGAGGAATATGGAAATTATAGAAGGCAGTGTTTAAAGAACATGTTTAAAAAAGATTGGAAAGCAGTCGTGAGGATAATAATTAATACTTGGATAGTAATTTAAGCAAAGATAAAGGGAGCAGAAATCTGAATTCTGGCAATGACCCAGATATAGCAATGGGCAGATGTAGAGATACTTGAAATCGTGCTCAAATACAAGCTGATTTCAGTTTATTCCCAAGCCAGAATATTTGAGCCTATGAACTGTGTTGGGCACAGTACTGGTAAAAGTTTATGATGTGAAACAGGAGAAAACTTTACTTAGAAGCATTTGGTTTTCACAGAATAATACACTGTGTATTTAGGAACTGTCATCATAACTAAGGCATGTAAGTAGATGAATATTGCATGGAATGTCATCTCCATAGGCATGCTAACCAAGGCAGAAATGGCTTCTGAAATATCTCAGAAGAGAAATAGATCAGCAGAAGGTTCTTTCAGCAATTCAAAGTGGAAGTAGTGAGAAATAAGCTGGTATTCAGAAATGAAAAATAAGTGATTAAAAGGTGGGATTTAAACTAAGAGAGCCACAGTTTTTGGCAGCTTTTGGTCAAAATATTTCTGAACTCAGATATTTTACTCAGCAAAAGCAATTGCATTAAGAGGGAATTGAATTGCTAATTGCATTAAGAGGGAAGATGTTATTACTTGAGTAAGAAGGGAGAAAATTGAAAGTTAATGTTTATTGGGGGAAAGTTTCTGGCACTTGGAAAAGGATTTTAATTTATGCACAAGATAACTATTTAAAATTTTAAAAAATATGGGTTTAGTTGAAATTATATAATAATAATCTGCAAAACTTTGTGCACCCACTAGGAACAGTTCAAAGGTTTGAAACATTTGCATGATAGAATTAGGGAAGCAAACTTTTAGAAGGGATGATTGTGCTTTTAAATGGCAGGGAAAGGTTTTTATTTTATCCAGAAGAGACTCAGTTGGGTGTAAATTCAATCACGAACATAATCTGTGCAGCTGTGACCAGCTGAGCTGTTTAATTGAGGGCGGTGCCATTCTGTGACATGAAGAGAGAGATGTCTGATCAAGTGGATTGAAACTTGGTTTCAGCAACAAAAAAATGCAGGAGGCCTCTCCCTGAGCAGGCAAGCTGGGGAAAATCCAGTTTTTCTGGCCTCAGTGCTCACCTGGGCCAGCCTCAACACCCACTGATGGTCCCCATCCCTCCTATGGGGAGAGGCCTGGGGTGTAACAGGGAGTGTTCACACTGCCAGAGGAAGGATTTGCCCCAAAGGAGCATTGAGCATTTATGCTCTGCAGTGATAGTAGGTTTTGTTTCCGTTAATTTCTATTACATTCAGTAATCTAAATGCTCTCTTCTTATTATTGTACGTGTATCTTATTTAGAATGAAAGAAGCATTTTCAATGACAAAAACGAGAGCACTTCTTTACTGCTATGAAAATTCCAAGATATTTTTATGTGAATAGACTATTTTTTTCTTTCAGTTTCTTATTGTGTACATCTCTGTTTATTTTTAATCTGCTGTGACATTTGATGATTATAAATAACAACAAATGATTATTTTTAGTGCAGGTAATTATCTGTGTGACAGCTTCAATGATAATCCTCTTTCCTTATCTTAAATACAGCTGAGGCTTTGCTGTGCTCTGAATTTGGCTGTTCAGATTTCTTCCTTTCTACCTATGTAATTTTATACGATCTGCATGTAAAAATACATCCAGAAGTATGATGTAGTGAAGAGAATTGTAATTATACAATTTACTTCAGCTGCTTTCAGAACCCAAATCCTCAGTACTTCATCCAGGAAATAAATATGTGATGTACACTGAAGCTGTCCCCTAAGCTATCATTAAAACTATTGAAAGCTTTGTTAAAAAGAGGATTAAAAAATAACTAAAACTTAGATGCCTGTACATCACACAGCCCTATCCAGTCTGTTTTTTCTCATAAGCTACTGGCAAGACTGTTTGCTGTTAGAGACAAAGAACCATGTGGGTCTAACAAAGATGCCTATCTTCAATTCAGCTTGAGAAGCTGCTCTCTTGAGCAGTTAATTATGACTTCTTCTTTCTGTAATAAATTCAGATTGCAATCTGTCTTATTCTTCTAGAACAAAAAAAAAGTAAGACAAGAGATAGCTAAGCTGTGGGAACAATTATTACAGCTTGTTTTTTTTGTCAGGGAGAGTTTAGATGTCGTTCAGTCTGTGAGTCTTGGGTCTCACTCATTGGTCCCTCACAATCACTAAAATAGTCCTTAATTCTCAAGTGAAATAATTTTATCTGCAGGTTTTGGTGATTTGATTGTCACTGACTGGATCAAGAAAATAAAAGACTTTTAAAATCCTGACACTGGGAAATTCTGTGCCATGTATGGAAATCCAGCCTGTGGAAATGTTCCTCTGGCTGATGTTATCTGCAGCCCCCAGCTCAGCCAGCCCAAGCATTGGAGTGCCAGGCTGATCAGGCAGCACTGTCCTCTGGGTGTGTGCAGGGCTGTCACTGCAGGCTGCAGCAAGGAGGCTCCAGCTTTGACTGGAGCTCTGAATGCTGCTGCAATAGAAATGATAATATCCAGTGAGTGGAAGAATAGTACTGACAAGAAAATGACAATACTAGTAGATGGACCAGGTCCCGGTCATTAAGTTTGTGTAATCTCAAATCAGGTTTGCTACTATCAACAACTTGTCACTTCCTTGTATTTATTTCCTGCCACCGCAAATAAAGGATCACTTTAATTTATTTAATATGAAAAAGGAAGCAGTTGAATCAAAGTAGACCCTCTACATTATTTAACCTTTCTTTAATAGCTGTGTAAGTGCAATCATATTACATGAAGTGAAACCTTCATTTAAACAGGACCACACAAGCTTCTGGGAGGATGCAAGTGAAGAACTGTGTTTCTTGTTAAAAATTTGCAGATTTGGAAGGGTCTTAAGTTTCTGTGCTTTCAGTTCACACGTGGATGTTAAAAAGACCCCTCATCAGATTAATTCAACAATTTAAGTATTCTCCAGGCAGCCATTTGAGTCTTGTGTCAGAACTTTGTGCATCGCTACTAATTTCTTCCATTTGTTTTCAAGGATTGGTGTTTAATCACACTGGTTCAGTATCCTCATGGGTATCACAAGGTATCACTAATTATGCCAGCAATTGCAGTGAAGTTTATTCTTAGTGCAGTTTATCCAGAAGTGTTATCTATAGTTAATCTAATTTTGACTCAGACACATAGGCCTGTGTGGATGCTTGCTGTTAAAAAGCCTGGTTGGATGTGAGTGCACCAGAGGCAGATGTTTGGGATCACAGAGCCAATGTAGTTACACTGATCCAGATTTGACAAGAGGCTTTAAAACAGCTGAGGGAGCTGTCAGGCAGTGCCAGCACTGTCCCATCAGATGGCTCTCAGGAACATTTCTTCTTCTTTGAGCTGGGCTGATTTGTCTGAGCAGCACACACAGGCTTGGGAGAGCACAGCCCAGGCTCATCCCTGCATGGGATCTGCTCTTCCACTTGCAGCATCCAAGTGTAAGCTGCTCTTGCTGCTGCCTCCTGTCTTACATTCTTGCCAGGGCAAGTTGTGGTTGGATGTCATTTTCTGAATGGCATCTCTGGTAAACACTTCAGTCGTGGTTAGGATGTATTTTTGTATGTATAGCCTACTACTGAGGAAATTGGGACATCTTTCCTCCCCCAGAATTAGTGATTATTAACTGGTTTTAACCTCTTTTCTTCAGACTAATGTGGGCTGTTGTTTTTGTGAACAGAAATTGGATAGTCAGTGTCGCTGGTGGAGCATTCTCAGAACACGAAATTATGACTCTTGGGCGTCACTATGGCATGAGAGATGACAGTGAAACAGACCTGCAGCTCCTCCTTTCAGTGGCTCAAGAAAAACTAAAGAAAAATACCTTTGAATATTTTGAACAACTGACTACAGTGTTTATGTACTATGACCGAGAAAAGTAAGTTTCCTCTCTTTATCCCAAGCTGTTATTTCAGAAGTTCTTCTTGTAAACCCACCTACTTTCTGTTTGTTGCTGAGCAAATGGTGTATTGTGGCCAAAGAATATTACTCATAATGTTAAGCCTCTCTCAGCACTTGACAGTAGACAAGAAAAGGACACCTTTTTCTCTGTTTTAGGTTTTGTGTGGCCTTTTTATTACAGATGCTGTACTGAACATTCTGTGACATCAGATATGAGTTCATGGGCAAAACAGGATTTTAAATCAAAGAGGAGAAATAGTGATTTAAGGGGAAAAGAAAGAAAGGATTTGGATTCTTTATGGACTCATTTGCCCCTTTTGTTCTCTGATGCCACAGATAAAGAATCACAGACAATCACTGAGGTTCTCAGTGTGAGAAAGGCTACAATGTGACCTTCAAGTTTCTCAGCTTTGTAAAAGCAGAATTTTATACAACTTTGTTTTCTTTACCTCTATCCCGATATTCTTAATGTGTTTTCCTATGCACAGAAGTAAACCTGGAGAATAGCTGATGTATATTTCTACCCCTCTCTTTCTGATGTGCAGGTCTGGATTGTTGCCCTATGAGACGTGCAGGACCATTTGCAAGTCCTTTAAGTTGCCACTTGCTGATGATCTTCTAGAAACTTTATTGACCAGGTAACTTAAGGGCAGATAGTATGAGCTGCATGCACAGGCCCAAATCAGTGCTAAATGTCTGCTGCAGACATAAATCTTCAGAATTTGTCATTTATCTAATATGAATCATTTCATGATGCTGATTCAGTCCCTACACACATGCAGACTTTCCTATTTGTAGAATATTTATAATCAACTGAGATGCATCCATCTTAGCAACTTCTCTTCATTTTGCCTGGCATAGTAAATCATCTGGGGTTTGGCAGAATGCTGTGGAATTAATCTTTCCAGAGTCACTTACTGATACTTATCATTTTCAATGAGATTCCCTTTTTTTGCTTTTGTTTTTCCTATGCATAGATGTAAGGTAAAAACAATAATCTTATGAAAGTACATTGTGTGAGATCCAGGGAACACATGAAGATGAATACAAAGAAATGTCCTTATCAAGTAGACAGCATCAGTAGTAAATAAAATTGGTTTGCTACTCCTATCAATCTCACCTGAAACATATTTTATTGTCATTTATAAAAAGGAAAAGGAGCGTTGGCATGGCTTTGGTACTTTTCCATAGCACATTTAGCTTTTTTGAGACAAATTGCTTTGCTAGCTGTATTAATGGGAATAGAAATGAAAAGAACTTGTATTAACGACTAGAGTTCAGAGTAAGCTGTGGTGTTCTGAACACTCATGTCTTGTTGAGTTTAGTGTTCCTGGCCAGATTTTCTGGTAACAGGTTTAAATGCAAACTTACTGGTTTCTTGTTTCCCTTGAGGGAAATCCTTAAATCACATTTTGTCTGTGCTTTCACTCTGGGTTAAAAACAGGAATAGGTCTTATCTTCTGTCATGTTTAGGTGCTTTCAGGTAGATATACTTCTTGATTTCAGGAGGAGTTGCAAATTAAGTACCTGGGTTTAGTAAATAATGAAAAGACCCTTGTCAGGCAGAAATGTGGAATCCATTTTAATAAAGCTTCTTTGTACTGCTGTTCATCACTTCTGACACTGAGTTATAAGCACCAGTCTTCAGAAATGTCTGAATTTTAACAGTAATAGATAACTGATATTTTAGAACTCCCACCAAGCTGTCCAACACAATTGATGAAGGACAATTGACATCCCATTCTAGACAAGGGGTTCTTAGAGATGCCACTTCTTAAGGGCTGGACTTGAATAGATGCACCACAAGGCACTGAAGTTTTCCTTTATGTACTAACTCAGTTCTGATAAGAAGCAGACAAGCCTGACACATCCTGGGCTCTAAGGACATGTTTATTGTTTGTGAATTTATACCAGGGAAAGCTTTTGTGCCCTGACCCTCTTCTCTCCTAAGGAGTCTGAGTGTAGGCAGTTAAAAAGAAAAAGCCCAGTACACTATAATAAAAATTAGAGATAAGCATAGAACACAGGGAGGAGATCAAGGGCTGGATTTCACCCAGCTTTAGCAAGGTACCCGTAACAGCTGGATGTGGTTTCAGCTGCTGTAGGTTCTTTCTGTAGGTGTTGGAGGAGAGAGTTGTCTCCTCAGCCTGTGTGAGAGCTGCATTTCTAAATTACCATCCATTTTCCTTAGTTTCTCGAGGGGCTGAAGCCAGCCTGTGTTATGGATTTCTGTGTGAGAAAGGTAAATGAGAATGGTGTGAAGCTGGACCTCAGAAATCAGAGTGAGGAGTGCTTCATTTGACAGAGAGCCTTGTGTGAGGCACTTCCAAGTTACAGCATCAGCTGCTTCAGAGGTGGCAGTTTCGGTGGTGTCCCGGCACTGCTGGTACTGAGGTAGATTGTCACCTTCATGATGTGTGCACTTGGCACTGCTTGGGAAGTTTATTGTTTTAATAAACTGGGTGCAGAGTCAGGGAAAGATTTTTTTGAACTCTATTTAATAGGACTTAATTTCCAGTAGTCCGTAAATCGAAGAGTTGAGTTGGCTTAATGAGATTTAGACTTTTCCTTTCTTTCTGTTTTCTGTAGTTTTCTTCAACACTGAAAAATCACGAAACAGGCAGGTTTATTGTTAATGAAGAACAGTCTCATTCTTGGGAAGTTTGCACTTCAGTGCAGGCCGAATTTGTCAACAATATTCTTTCCTGGTTTCCTTCTTTCTTTCTTTTTTTTTTTTAATGAGGAAGCATGTAGTTTGTGTCCACTGATATTTCTGGAACAAGTAGTTGTGGTGGTCCTACTCTGTGTATCTGTATTTATGAAGGAAGAAAGTGGTACAATAAAAGTTGCTGGACTGATTCCCACAAAATCAGTATATACAGCTAATGCACTGACTGGACCCTATTCAGCTATAAAATGATGCTGGACAATGTGATCAGATAATAGTTGAAGGCTGAAGCTCTGTGTTTATTCAGCTTTGCTATCTGAGATTAGGTGGCAAAGACTTTCTCCAGGACTTAATGACTCTATTTTTCTATTTTGAAAGGTAGTACTCTTAAAGTATTTATTATTTACATTCGTAAATTATACTGCAATGATCTGGGACTTATTAAAAGTATGGGATGGGACTACAAATTACTGTCTAATTTTGTGGTCACCTCCAAATGACCCACGACTGTGTTTACTGTACCCAAAGACCACTCCATTTCCATGGAGTGCAGGGAGAGTTAGCACAAAAATTGGGGTTTCATAAGACCTTTTCATATTGTCCGTCTAGTGTAAATTTATATTTTTAATTGTGGGAAGTTGAAATAGTAGGATTTAGGTACACAACAATGTGAATATTTTTCCAGTTTACCCGAGCTGGCATGTTAAAAAGTATTTGCTTTCTCCATCAGCATTTTCTCACTTACTTTTTTAATAACAGAACAATACAGAATTTAATCACATTGTGCTAAGCGATGCAGATGGTACACAGTTGTTTCTGCCAGAAAACTACAGTAGTCATTATAAACATGTCTTTAAATTTATGCAGGCATAATGAACAATTACACTTTGTTTAATAAATATATTTTGCCAAAGTGCTTAAGTAATGACTTTAGGGATTTTTTTTCTGCTATTTTTATTTACTGCAATGCTAAATTGATGCTAACAAGGACTTAAAAAGAAGCAGTGCTTCCCTGGAGGATTTATAAACAGCTGGCAGATAAGGAAGGAAAAAACTGAGAGAAGAAAGAATGGATGACAAGTTTACAAACATTACATGTTGATTATTCTGCATTAATTTAGTTGCTAATTGTAGGTCCCTATTTTTTAAAAATATGTTTTTAAATTTCTGTTAAAAGCAGTTGTGTAGTTTTTCACCTCTCTGCACTGCTGGGGTGAGTCTGTTTTACTCTGAGGGTGTTTGTTGTTTTGAAAAGGTGAATCTCCAGACCCCCAGGCAGCAGTGCCTGATGACACAGGGCCTCCTACACGGTCATCCCAGTTCTCAAATCCCTTACAGGCCAGGCCAGGCCACTCCTGCCTGCTCAGTTTTTCCCAGGATTGTGGCTGGGTAATAATTTTTTACCCAGTTTCCTACCTGTAATGGTTTTCTTAGGACTGAGGTTTTTTTTTTTAGGAAGCAAACCCTTTTTTTCAGCTACAGCAAGTGTCCAGTAGCAGGAGCAGCAGTGGAAATGATCACAAGATCTTTCTCCTGCACTCTGTTTTTTTGTTTGGTGCTTTGGTGCCTGAGACTCCCCATGCCATTTGTGATTAAAAGGCTCTCTAGAATTCATGTTTGGATCTTTTAAGACAAATTATTCCCATTATTCAGTTTGCTGAGGAGCTGATGGTTCATATCATGGTTGTTCAAACATGAGTAAATGTGTTATAAATATAAGTTTAAAAAAACAAGAGGGTAGCCATTATTATTTAATACTGACTTGTTGTGCTTGCTGGTTTAAATCCTTTCATGTGAGCAGTTTATGGCAATTTGGGTGTACACCTGTGACAATTTAGTCCCTGTAGAACTGTGTTGCACAGAGACCATCAAACAGGCTGAAGAATCACAGCATTTTCTCTAAGGTTAAAGCAGCAGATGCTTCTGTTCTGTTATTATCAGATCAACTTCTTAATAAATGTTGTTTGAAACGAAGGAATTAAAAAAAATCTGCATGTTCATTAAACTTTCACATAAATCTTAAGGGTACAGATTTCTTGGTGGGAAAGAAAAAAATATTAGTAAGGAACCTTTACTCACCAAAGCATCCTCAGGAATGATCATAATGTGATTTAACCAGATTTCTCACGTATCTGGAGTATTTAATTATGAATGTATTTTTGGAAGCAGAAATGTACGATTATTTCTGTAATGATAAAGAAAATAAAAAGCTCTGCAAACTATGATAGGGATGGAGGAGTGACTTTCATAGTCTAAAACTCATTGGCATAGTAACAGGGCAAAACTGAAGAGAAGGGTGGTTTAAAGCTATCTTTGTTGCATCTTCTTGATAAGACAAATCTAATTTCCTTTCCTGTAGAGCACTGTCTGTCTCAGCATTATTAACTCCAGCCACTGAAGTGTATGACATCTCTGTCCTAATAATGCACAAATTGATAACATCTCCTCAGTCCATCTGGATGCTCAGTGCCAAATCTCTAGTGTGTGCTTTTAGCAGATTGATACAATAAGTCACAGCAGTAAAAAGATCTAAAGAGTAGATTTTTTTTTTCTTTCTGGGTTATTCTAGAGTAGTATTTTAAAATGCTTTCTGTAGCTGTTTAGTTCCAGGATTTAGGAATCCCATTTCCTCTTCCCATGTTAAAATCTTTGGTTATATTTAATTTCAAGCCCATTGTGTCACATCAAAGGCCTTTTCTCCTTGTAAATGTTTGTCAGAAGCAGAAGCAATGCTTTCCTCAACTTTGGTGCCTCAACAGAAAGTTTAAGTAGTTACACACCTTCACTCGTTCTTTGTTTAAAAATCCTGCTTATACAGCTCAGCAAAATGGTTGGTAGAATTAATCTTGTGACTTTTCACAATGAGCGAAAGGTAACTACATAATAGTAGAAGGAAAAATAATTTGTCGTGGTAGTTCTGAAATTCCAGTTTGTGGGCCATTGCTTTTTCCAAGAGGTATGAGCTTTTTAACTGTTTTGTTTTACTAATGCAAAACTCATTTCTTTTCCCTATTGCCACCTGCAAAAAAACCACCCTGAAACTAAGAACGCCTTGGAAGTGGGAATGGTAATTTTATTGTATATTGGATGTATTCCCCAAAAGTAAAGCTGTGTGGAAACGTTAACTTGCGTGTGAGCTATGATGAAGAAGCAAGCTGTGATAGGAGGGTTTCTCATGGCGCTGTTTCAGGTTCTATTTAATTCTGGTAGCAGTAGCATTCTTTTCTGACTTTACTTTCATCTGCAGCATAACTCACTGTACTTAATAGTCTAGTTTATCGCTGCCATCTCTGTTTATGGCTCTCAGTATATTTTATTATTATCTTTCCTGCTGACTATTAAATGGAAGGTGTGGGGGGAGGAGAAGGAAAGGATGAGTTGCAGTTTATTGCCGTTTATTTTTGTCACCAGATCTATTTCTCCTCTGGTATTGTTCTGCAAATTTGTGCTGTAAATTCTCCTTTAAAGTGCCTTCATGCTTAATTTTGTTAGAACCCTCTGCAGTGATGGAAGGGGTTTGAGGTCCATGTTTGTGCACTGCTATTTCATTAAGGCCAAGGCAGAATGATGTTCCAAAATACTTGTTTCCTGTGCAGTAGTTTTTGTCTCACCAGATGGCAGGGCAGAATTTTTTACCTGGAGTCTCCCACCATATAAGAGACCCTGAGTCTTGCTGGGTGTCTTTGTCTCTCCACGGACCCCAGTGAAGCACAGACACTTCCAGGCTGTGTTTCTGTGCCCACATTGGGTACCTTTTGCAGGTGGGAGGTGTTGGGTGGGACAGGTGTCCTGCAGAAGCTGCCAGGGCTGTATTTATCACAGAGCAGCCGAAAGTTCATTTTGAGCTTCAGCCTGAAGGTCTCTCAACATTTGGCTGGTGGCGCTGAAAGAACTGTGCTTCCCAAGGGCCTGAGTCACCTCAGTGTTCTGCTGGATTGAGGACTCATTTCTGAAGCTGCTTCATCCAAATCAATGGCAGGAGGATGAAGTGGCTCATAAATCTGTTCCCATGGGGATTATTAGTGCAGGGTAAGGATTTTAGAACTCTGGGGGAGAGAAACAGCATTTTCCACGTGTACCTGTAGACTTTAGCTGGCAGTATATATATCTTCATGCATTTAGGGGACAGCCACAACTGATACAAATATGTATATTTATCCATAGAAATAAAGACCAGTGCCATAAACCTGCTACCAACTGATTTTAAAATCTGATTATTTGATATGTTAGCGAGCTGAGTGTTTGTCAATTGCAAATTGATCCCAAGGTGTGTGCAAACAGCATTTTTGAAGGATTGCTTATTTTCAGGAAATGATTGTAGAAGTCATAATAAAGCAGATCAGTTGTAATAATAAAGCACAGGTATCTCATATAATTATGTTTCTTTTCTACACAAAGGAATCATACACTGATCATCCCAACTCTATGTTTGTCAAAAGATGAGAGATCGGTGTTGGAAGAGGTTGGGCAGTGCTTCAAAACTAAAGTGAGAATAGTTGAAATGAAATAAACCTTAAAGAAGTTGAATTTTACAATAAGAGACAATAATAAGGTGTAGGAATATGGAAAAGAATGTATAATATAGAAGTTCATGACATTTTGTACTGTTTTTTCACTCCTGCCAGTGTTTGGGAATAAAGTAGTATAAAAACTATTATCCCAAAGGTAATGATTAGTATACTGTAGATAACATGATATAACTTTGTTAAAAATTCCATTTAACCTTGAGTCATCTTATGGATATTCTGCTTAGGTATGCAGATAACCAAAAGCAAGTAGACTACAGGAATTTTGTGCATGCACTGAACTGGAGAGAGTATCAAGTCCGTGCTTTCAAGGAGGTAAAGGAGCCCCCCAAGGTAAATACTGTGTATTAATATAAGCCAACACACACTACAAGGTTTTTTCATATTTGCATATTTGTGCCTGTTTCTTTCAAGTAATTATTTTTAATAGGTTTAATAGGGAGGTTTAGAATGAAGGAGAGAAGTCAAACAGGGATGAGGAGGTACCTAATAGATATCACATCTTTGGGACATTTAATAGCAAAAAAAAAAAAAAGAGAAGGGGAAGCAGGTGTATTATCCATGGACAATGGGCATGAATTCTGCTTCCCCCACAAATATCACTGTCACATGTCAAATGATCTGTTCACTTGCTGACGTAGTCAAAAAATACTTTAAGCTCCACTGACACATGTGCAGAAAATAGCTCTGCATTTTGTGTAACTCCACAGAAACCTGTACATAACACAGCACATCTCTGTAGGCATGCACAGAGAGGAGAACTGATGGATCAGCTTTGTACATCTCCAGTCTGCTACTCAGGGTAAACAAAAATGCAGTATCAACAAACTGCAGAGACTAATCTCATCTTGCCATCTTGTGCTGAGTGGAACATTTTAAAATAGAAGGTCCATAAGGCAATTATGCTGAATTTTAAATATTTTGCAACAGATAAATCCAAAGGCCCTCTGCCAACACATCATTTTGCTGTTCTGGCCTGGCCAATGTATTGTACAGAATGTTTGATTGTGTTCAGACCGTTTAGAAACACAACATTCCTTTAAATTCAAGTTCACTCATGGCATAGTTCAAACCAGTGCTCCTCAGGCACTGTGCTCCTGACTCCTCACTCCTGCCTGGTTACCAGCACTTCCCTCTGTAGCATCTCAGGCTGTTGGCGGGGTCTGACAAGGGCCCAGGGCTGTTGCTTTGCTCTGCATTCCATGGTTGATTATTTTTCACTTTGTCTGTGTGAAGAATTTTTCTGTCTTGTGCAGACAAAATCAAAGCCCTCCCACGTGTTTTATACAGCAGTCCTGAGGATCATGGTGTTTATTAGGCTTTGTTCAAGGGGTATTCTTTGTTTTTACAGAAGAATTCTGTGCTTAAGCTATCACTTAATATTTAATATTCTAAGAGATGTAACTACAGAATGGAAAAAATCAGAGACAGGAAGGGTTTTAAATCTTGCTCAGCTTTAGAATTCAGTTGTCATCCTGTGCATGACTTACCATGAATTAATAGCAGTATTTTGAGGCTACAGTACCTGTATTTGACAGATAGATTTCAGCAGTAGAGCTGTGCTTGATTAGCTGGCTTTCTTTTTCATTCCTTCTCTTTCTCTTTTTATTTTATATGAATTTTGGTGTTGAGACACAGATGACCTTCAAGAATTTGAAGTATAAGCATTTTAATGAAGAAAATACAGCCTTATTTAATTTAAAAATATCTGCAAAAGGACTAACGATAGAAAATATTTTTAATAAAATATTTTGCAACATTGATAAAAATGTGCATGTAGTAATCTTTCAAGAAGATGTACTATATAAAGACCCCGTTTTTCACAGATTTGTCTGTGGAATTGAAGCAGCTCATTCAATGTGATGTTGGCCCGCTTTTAATGATTCTTGTTTTCATTATTGTATGGTAAGATATTCTCTCGGTTACTAATTTCAGAGGGAAGACATCTGGAACCAACTACCACGATCCCCTCCTGTGAATGGGATCAAATACCCTCCTCTTCTGGATGATCTGTTTGGCAAGGAAGAATAATCTCATCTGGGCAAGGCACTGATTCAAGATTAGTGCTTCAGCTCTGAAGATTTCTTAGAGAGATACAGAAAACGTTTCTCATAAAATAGGAAAAAATCAGATATAGGTTTTATTGCATTTAATTTCTTGTTCCAACAGAGATGTATACTGTGTGTTTTTGGAACTCTTTCTAAATCAACAGCACTCTGTTGTACTTATACAAGCATAATTAAAACTATATCCTCTAATCTCTGTGCCTGGTTGCGTGGAGAATTTGCGAGTATTGAGAAATCTTTGAGTCAAACAGTGCAAAATCTGACTGACCCTGCTTTGTCCTGCAAACAAACGTTGGATGACCTCTTAAAACTGGGTTGGACTGTTAGCGCAGTAATGCCATTCCATTCACATTTCCTCCCTTGCTCTTCAGCTTGTGCCTGTGGTTTGCTCCATCCCTGTGGTGATGCTCAAGTGCTGTTTGTGTCAGAGTTGGTTATTTTGTGGAGGAAATGCCAGCGAGGTTCTTGCACACTGTAAAGCTGCTCTGGTATCAGAGGTAATTGCAGCCTTCCAAAGTGGAAGCGAATGATTTGCAGGCACGGCACAGCAGCTGTCAGTTCTTGCTTTTTGTTCTAAATGTGACTCAGGTTAGTCCCCCCCAGCTTTACTTGGGTGGGACATGTCTGAAGAGAAGGGGGTTCCGTGCAATTTCAGTGCGCAGCATTCTTGCAGCAGAACTCTAGTTGCCCTTTGAAAATTAATTGATGCCTTTCTCTTTCTCCATGGCTTAATGGAGTTCCTGCTAGCATTTTTGTATCTTTTTAAGATTATGCAGGCTCAAAGCCATGATTAAATCTGGATTTACTTTGTGCTTTTGTGAGAGGAGCAATTACCCCAGTCTGAAGAATGGAAGAGCTCAGGTGAAGGTGGAGCTGACTCGTACACGAGGGGAAAGGGAAGAGCTGTGAGCCAGTGCTGGTGCCTGGGAAGGCTTAGAACCCTGTATTTTCTTTAATCTGAAATTATGGTTTTGGGGAGGAATTGTTGGATTTAGAAATATGAGAATTCAATGTATCTAAATCCCCAAACTGAGAGAAAGACAATAGTAATTTTTTGGAAACTTGGCGATCCCTCTTACAATTATGATTCTATATAAAAATACTTTCCTACACTTTTGCACAATAATGTAAACCAAATTCTTGTTCTTTTTGTACCATATGGCAAAATGTGAAGCTTTTGGCAATTCTTTGTCTTTTTTGCAGCTACAAAGATCTTTAGACAAGACACAGTAATGGGTGTTGCTGCTACTGAAAAGGGGGTAGCAATAAAATGGGCAAGGAAGCGTCTGTGTCCAGAGGCTCAGAAAGAAAAAAGCGAAACGTTAAAGTGCTCCAAGTTGTAGACAAGGGTATGAATTGCTTTTTGATCCAAAAGAGGAAAATGGTTCCTTACATGACAAGAAATGTCAGCCACCAAGACTGAGATTGACACTAAATGAATGCAGTTTTCCTTGCAAATTCTTGGTGTTCCCAAGACTTCAGAAGGATTTGTTTCAGTTGTGGAAACCTTGTACAGCTGAGGGTTTCCGAGGAAAGGGCTCTCTGAATGTTTGGAACCTCACAAGTAGCTTTTAGAAAAGAAAAGTTCACTTTAGTTTGTTTTCCTTTTTTTCCTTTATGTGAATGAGACAAAGGAAACGTTTAAAAAAATATTTCAAGAAATATAATATTTTATCATTTCATATGGAACCATGTGCATAGGTGTCAGGGTTTGGGATACTTTTTTTTTTTCTTTTTATTTTGTTTGTCTCTCTGTCTTAGAATTTTTCCCCATTCTTGTTGATAATGGGTGGGTAATTAGTTGCTGGGAGTCATAATGGGTGGGTGATTAGTTGCTAGGAAGTGATAATGAGTGGTGATTAAGAAAAACAAAGAGTTGGATCTGAGATGGGTGTGGCTAGCTAGCCCTTATCTAAGATTCCCTGGTGTCTGAGTTTTCCCCTCAGAGCGGGTGGAGATACTGGGGGAATGGGACTCGTTAAAAGGGGCTGAGCACAGCTGGGAAACACTTCTTCACTTCTGGACATCCAGAGCAGGGGGAGAGAGGCTGCTGGAGCTCCAGGAAGAATCTTCTTCCACCTTGGGCTTCTGTCCTTGGATTGCCAACAGAGCGGGAAGAGACTGTCCGTGAGTTTGTCTGTTCTTATTTGTTGTGGTTACCGTTGTTGTTGGGTTTTTTTTTTTTGTCTGTCCCAATATATATATAAAAATATATTAGTAAAGGACTGTTATTCCTCTTTTCTCATACCATTGCCTGAAAGCCTCTTGATTTCAAACTTTTACCAATTCGGAGGGCAGGGGGTTGCATTTTCCTATTCTGAAAGGGTGCTTCTGCCTTCTTTAGCAAATACCTGTCTTTGAAACCAAGACAATAGGTCTAGTCAATCATGGTCTGGTCTGGTCATGGCCAAGAAAGGGGACTGCAAACTGGAACCAGTGCAGAGAAGAGCTGGAAAGGAGACAAGAAAATGGAGATAAGAGAGGTGACTGAAGGAGTGTGACTTATTTAGTGAAACAAATAAAATGAAGGCTCAGGTTGAATCAGTATCCTTTCTCTCTATAAATACATCGTTGCCAAGTGAGGAAAATTATCTGGTTCAGGTAAGAACATTGGTACTCTTAAGGGAAAAATGGGTATAATTTGCCATGAATAAATTAAAGCTGGACAACAAAAGGTGGTTTCTCACTTCTGAAACAATGAGGGTCTCAAACAGCCTTCCAACACTGATGTAGTCAGTTTTAAGGTTAAGATGGGTTCATCTGATGATGGTAATTTTAGGAGGTTTATTAATACCATTCTGAATTATTAGTTTCACTTCTGGTTTTCCCTTTTTCCCATGCACCTTGCATAACCCTGACAAACACTAAACAATCTCCTAGGAGAGGGCAGACAGGGCCTGACAAATATTTTCATTGCTTGTCGCTGTGCTCACAGTGTGTCATCCACTGTGGCCCAACATGTTCTAAACACTTTTCACCAGGTTTTCTCTCTTACAAGCAGCAGTGTTTCCAGAATGGAAAGCCCTGGCCAACGAGCAGCCCAATAATCCTCTTTGTGTAATGTGACTTACAGCATATGCTGCCCAGAATATTTCAGCCTCTCCTCTAATCCTGCCACCAGCTTCTTCTCTCTTTTCACATTGCTGATGAGGGGCCTGAATGAAGACAATACCACAGGGTTATGTTTCAAGATGGCAGGAGGCCACGGCTTTAAAGCACGCATGGCACAGAGGGGAAGGCAGCCCCACAGTTGCCATTAATCTCAGCTCTGGATCTCTGCAGGGCAGCCAAGGGTATCTCCTTTCCACAAGTGTCAGCGCTGTCCCGGCAGGAGCTGGGGGGATTCACGTTACAGCACCAGCTCCCCGTCCCACGGCAGGGCCCTGCTGCGTGCTCAGTGTTAATGTTTGCTTCCTCAGCCTGGCATTTGGTGAGAAGAGGCTCCAAGTTCTCTGGAATAGCTGCTGCTGCTGGCAAGGAAATGGCTGCAAGCAGGTTGGCTCAGAGTGCCTGGGCTGTCACGGGCAGATGGATCCCCTCGGACAAGGGCAGCCACGGACATTTGCTGCGGGCGAAGCATAGATGTTCCTCACCAGGCAATATTTTATTCATCATACAGGCAGCTACTGTATTTTTCCAGGTAGAGCCATTTACACCAACATCAGGCAGATGTTCATCTGCATAAATGAAAGGATGAAAGTCCTCCTGCAGTTGTTCCTCATGTACTGATGTGAGTTCGTCCTACTTCATGGAAAAAGTTTGGGCTCAGTTTGCTCCTGTGTCTGCTCTCTCTCTTTTGCCCTTTTAGCCCAGGAGACATTGCTGCCTCCCAAAGGAAAACTTGCTGTGGGAAAACTGCTGGGGTCCTAATTCTGCAATAACCAAATACTGGATGTTTTCAGTCACTTGACTGCATTCAGAGAACAGCAGTCCATGTCCCATTAGCAGTAATTCACCAGGTGTGTGCTTGCTGGGCGCTTCTCAGTGTTTCTGCGGTGTGAGACATGGAACTAATAGAAGAATTTCCCAGTTTTTAACATTTTGTAGTTCAGTGTCATGGAAGGAGACATTAGTTCTTTAAGCAATAATGTCCTATACCTTTAGTAACTTAACTATTTTGTATTTACTTGCAGAATTTCTTCCTCTTCAAGGTTGTGTAACCATCAAGCTGCAGTACAATGAGAAAGACAGAATGGCGTCTTGTTTGTGAAGAATTTACAATATCAGGAGGAAAGAAGTACCACAATCTGAGCTCAGTCAGATTTTAAAATTTATTTTTAGGTTTTAGAGGGCAGTATAGATACCATTTGAGGGAAAACTCTCTGGAAAGAAGACTTTTTAAAGTTACTGTTTGCTCTACATCAATTTCTTCTTGTAGTTTGTTTAGGGGAGTGACTCAGACCCAGTCAAAAGCAGCACTCCTGCTTTGGGCAATGGTCAAAGAAGCCAGATAGAGGTGTGGGGAAGGTCCATGTCCCTGCCAGTTTGCAATATAAAGTTTAAAACCAGAAAGCATAACCAAGATGAGGAAGTTAAGGTTATAGATTGATTAAATGAACTCTTCCTCTGCACAGTTCTCAGTTCATGTCTGAATCATCTGGAAGTTTCTTCTGGTATGTATTACACAAATGAATGAGCTATCCTCATCTGCCCTTCACCCCAGCCATCTGTCCTCTCTGCTCTCCTCTTTCGTCAGGATAGTTTCAGATTTAGAACTACGAACAAAGAGAAGTAAAGGAGCTGATTCACAAATGTACCCGAAATCTGATGCAGATCCCTGGCAAGCAGCATGGTGGGATGATCTGTGACAGCACAAAATTCACTGTATCACCTGACAGCACTCAAGAGAGCTCCCACTTCCAAGGCCAGTCTGCAGAAGGAAGGCATTGCCTTGGAAGACAAGAGAAATACCCTTTGCAGAGCTGCCATGCTGCAGGTGGGACAAGACCACCTCCAGATTAGAATGTCCCTGGGTGACATTCACGTCCCTTTCTCTCACATGTCTGCAGTGCAGGAGTCTGCCCACAGGAATATTTAGAGGAGGCCTGATAGCCCTGCCCATCCATCTGCACTGACTGAAGGGATTGGGAAGCAGCTAAATGTAGATGTTTGCCCTGCTCCTGGGGGAGAGGAATCCACCCTTGGGGTCCACAAGCATTTCCAGAGGAGCTCTGAGGCCAAGCAGGGTGACCCTGGCTGCTCCCCAGCCCCGGGCAGGCTGTGGCTGATGTGTGGGAAGGACTCAGCTGCAGCCAGCTGGGGGTAGTCTGGGCTGAGCTGGGTGGAATGGGCAGAGCCCATGAGACCACAAGGCCATGAGACCACGACACCACAAGTCCACGCTGAATGTGCACAGGATCCCTCTCATGGGATATTCTGGAGCTCAGGATGAGCAGATTCAGTGCCCTGCTTAGCAGGTGGACCTGACTGTGCTTGAGCTTGACTCTGCCTGGTGAGCCTTGCTCAAACTTCACTCCAGCTGGGTAAACAGGAATATCTGGGCTGACTTAAATGGAACTAAGATTTCTTTTGTTAGAGCGTCTGAGAATCTAATTTAGCAAAGTATTTAAGCGTGTGCATAAGACTGTCCTGTTTGTTCAAAGCCACCTGAGTGTGTGCAGGCAGCTCGCTAAAATCTGTCAAACAAAGCACTGCTGGAAATGCTTTCCTAACAAAGAGGAATGCCTAATTTGAGGCATTTAGGAATTAAATCATTGTAATAACCCCCCTCAAACCATATAAGAAGGTAGCAGTGAAAGGAGGTGATACAGAATTGTCTGGACATGTTTATAGGCCATATATTGTGTGTTGTTATTGCAGTTCTTCTATGATATAAGCTAGCAATTAGCAATTAAATTCCCATTATGGGATCATGTTGGTAATTGAGATAAACTGTAAGTGTGTAATTGTTTTAAACCTTTCTTTTAACTAACCCAAATACTGTAGTACTTTTATAATTTAGAGATAATATTCCCATTAGTCGAGTTTATGACTCAATAAACAGCTCCCACAAGTTCATAAAAGCCAAAACTGTAAACACCAGGACTATTAATGCAATAGAAATTCTGTGCCTCCCTCTTCTCTTGGTGGTCTGGATAGAGCAAAGGGAAATGCTATTGCAGAAAAAACCCCAACATTTATTTTGGCTATATAAATATAAATGAATTGTCTTAAAACCCATCTGGAAATTTCCTCTCCTCCCCATGTCCCAGGTGGTCTGGCAACAGTGATGCATTCTGCTTTTGTCTGCAGGCAAGGGCAGGAGCTCCTGTTGGAAATCATTTACATGAAGGGATTGCATGTAAAAGCCTGGTAGTATCCTCACCCTGCCTCTCCCTCCGGAGAAATAGGAACAAAATCTTCTCTAGAGTTGGGTTTCAGTGTACTTTTAGATTATTATTATTATTATTACATTTATTATTATTTTAAAGGAAAATCCTCATTGAAGTGCCTAGAGTCCACAGTTTTGAACCTCTCTGCCTCTGGAATTTTTTTTTTTTGACAGCTAAATAAATTTTAGGGAAGTGCATCTGCTTGCCTGGACATGAATACAAGCAGAGCTTTTGTAGCTCAAGTCTCTTTCTATTTGGGGCTGGGGATAGTGATTAACTATTTTTAATTAAAAATGAACATTTTTCTTTGTCCAAAATAACTTATTTTTGCAGCATGGGAAGGCACTCTTGTGCTTAGCAAATCCTTGTGGAAGGAACCACCTCTATCTGGTGTCTTGCTTTGCTGCTGAAGGATGTTTCTTCCTGTGTTGTTCAAATCATATTGCTCAAGTTCATCAAAATGCAGGAAGTTGTTCTTTTCCTCACTTGCCATCTGGGTTCAAGTGGTTGTGAAAAGCTGAAAGAACACACAGAGCCACTGCTCCCGCACCCCCTCTCACCGTAGGTAGCTCACCCTGGGACGGAACACTCGGTTTTCATCTGTTTGGCCATTGCATCAGGCCTCCTGTTCTTGCCACGTTTGTTGTGGGGGTTTGTTTCCAGAGTAAGCTTCTCGAGTGACTGCTGGGATTCGTGTCCATCACCTCGCTGCTGCTGGATTCCTGACCTTTACGCCTACGAGGGGGTTTGGCTTTCAGGACCCCGGGAAAGCTCACACCAGACAGAAACTCAGACATTTGTTCTGCAGAAGCCTGGTAAGGAGTGAGGTCTCTCTTAGGCTTCCTGACATTTCCATTTCACTGGCCTTCCTGAAGTTTCAAGTTTCCATAACAATGGCACCAAACAGGGAGGGCACTCCATCGGGAATGTGCCTGCCCACTCCCTCTCGCCCCACACATAACACCCTTCAGTAAAGTTTCACGTCCTCGCAGCAGGTTCAGAGATGCCCCCCTTGACTGCCTGTCGGCCCTTTTTGATTCCCTGTTGGCCCCTTTTGACTCCCTCATCAAGCACGTAATGAGGACAACACAAGACCCGAAGCAAATCAAATATGCGAATTAGAAAGACTCAGCATCCTATTGAAGCAAAATTCCTTTTTGAAGGCAAACAATCAGGAAGGACCTGTGCTGTCACTCCTGAGGCCCCAACAGTTTCACCATTGATTTCTGTGAAATGGGGAACACAGGGTTTCCTGTGGGAACAGGGTTAGGCCTTGCTTTCCGGGAAAGGGTGATGGCTTTGCTGCGTTCCTACCCTTGCACACAAAATCCCTGACTCATCTCAGGGTAGCCCCAGTGCTTCAACTGCAACAGCCAGGTCTCAGGACTGGATCAGATCCTGACAGATCCCACCTCAACATTCAGTATTGCAGGTATTCAGGTATGGGGTCTGTGATGGATGCACTCGTCCCCTTAACCAAACTGATGGTGGTTTGGTTGGTGCAGGCTCCAAAGGAGGTAAAGGGCTAAGCCGTAACTGAGCCAAGAACGTCTCTAGTTCCAACCTGTCCAGAGTTAGAATCTTGTCCTTTGAGGTCTGCAGGTTCCTGTGGGTCTCACGAGTGGCTCAGGTCCCCATGTGCAGCTCAGGAACTGATGGGGGACTGTTTTCCCAAAGGAACCCCAGCATTTGTACGATTGCCTCCCCACCATGGAGAGGTTTCATCTTTTTAATCTTTCTTTTCCCTCCTGCATTGCTCCTCTCAGGGGCACAAACCTCCCCCTTTCCCTGGGTAAGAAGCAACACTCCCTTTCTTGGGGGTTAAGGGTGAGTGCTGAGTCTTCCTCCTGTGTCATCAGCTGAGGTTTTCAGACACTCTGGGACTGTTGAGCCCTGCCCTGCCAAGCCCCTGGCCGAGCATTTCCTGGCCCATGGCACTGGTGGCACATGGAGAGCTGTCAGAAGCACGAATGGCATGGGCGTTAACACCCGGCAGGCAGGAGGAAGAGCTGCACCACTCGTGTGGATGTTGATGAACACTTCCCTCCCCACATAATCTTTTTATAAAATTGCACCACTGGCAGCATTTGAGGCATCTCTGGCTCAGTGTGCCAAAGGCCTCTCCTCTTGCAGGAGGTGAGCTATAAATCATAGTGCAAGATACATTTTTTTGGATTTAATATTGCTAATTTAATACATGTTAGTGATGCTGAACATGCATCAGCTAAAGAAGGCAATCTGTTGGCCCACTCTGGGGAGCATTTTCAGAATGCTTAAGGTCCAAAAGGTGGATCCCAAGTTTGTGGAACAGGAGGTTTTCAGCACAGGTGAGTAAAAACTATTTTCAGCATGATACAGTATAATGTTACATTTATCTCAGGAGAACAACTTATAAATAATGTACCACTGCAAATAGATTTTAAAGTATGATGTCACAACAGCCTTTCATCTGTGTGCTTAAATATTCAAATCATCCTTGAGGGAAGTGCTCACTGTGTTTTTGAAGGGTAATAATTCAGGATTCAGCATAGAAAACTTGCCTTGTTCTGGACTACATCAGTTAAAATGATGGTGGTAAACAAAAGAGAGGTGGGTTTATTAGGATAGTGATGGGATTTTTGCCTCTTCCCTCCTTCTGTTTGCATCACTCACTGTATCTGCCATGGGTGATGAAGTGGAGGGAAAATGGGGACCTCTGAGTCTGCCAGGAAAGCAAGGGTGGGCTGCACCAGGACATGTTGTTTCCAAGAGTCAGTTTTAGGAATGATGAGCAAGAAGGACTAGGAAAGCCTGGCTGCACAAAGATGATTACAGTTGGGTGAGTAAGCCTTGGATCACCCTCTGGGAACTCACGGCCACCGCTTCAAGAAAATCAGATGGCCAAAGGTGACTCATTAGACAGCATATGCTAGAATTGCACTGATGTGGTGGTGAGAAGGATCAGGAATGGAAAGAGAAAGAGAAAATCAACAGTTATTCTGACAATACTGAAATAAAGTTGGTTTTTCTTTTCTTTTCATGAGGTTGCTATGCTCCTTGAACCTCTGTTCACAGCTGTTGCTGTTCCTTATCCAGAGCAGTTTTCAGCATAAAGAGTAAACCACTGTTCTGAGCTGGGCACTGGCTGGTGTGACCAAGGAAGGCTCTGTCTCTGCCAGGCTGCACTTGCCATTCAAGCGGTAAAGATTTCGGTCTGTATTTCTTTTTAGTTTGCGAGCGGGTTGCTGTAATGTTGGCCTGGTGGCAACACTGCTGCACACAGTTGCTAGGGAAACATCTTCAAGTTCATTTTTCTTTGAGTTTTGTCATTCAACTCACAGCGTTGCTGTAATTATTCTTTTAAAAGTGGGACGTGTGAGCCATGAAGGGGTGCCAGTCACTGATGTCAGAGCTGGCATTGACCAAAGGTTCTGGCTTGAATCTCACCAAGGGTCTCAGGGTCAGCAGAGAGGTTTCTGCAGGTGCTTGGAGGGGTGTGGGAAGAAAAACAGCTTCAACGTGAATTTGAATAATGTGTTGAGAAACCCCTTCAATTATGCCTGCAGCAATGAGTCAAGTTCAAGCTTATAAGAGTGAGATGTTTGGCTAGACTTTGTATTAACATTTCAGTAGCCTTTTCTTCTGACAGTGATGCCCCTTGTCTTGTTAATGAGTCTGCTAACAGTGTATTGGAAGCTCTGTAATGAAAGGAAATGTGACAGGCTTTATTGACACAATGCTCAAAACTGATCAGAAAATTCTCCTCTAAAGAGGAAAGGAAATGACAAGCCTTTTCCAATTATTCTATTTACTTGTTATTAAAATCACCCCTCATCAGATGCCACGGAAGTGGTGATGGAAATTGTAAACACAAACCTTTGTGGAAGAAGAGGCCTCTCAAAATGGATGCATCTCCCGAACACTTGTATGTCTAAACTCTACCTCGAAGAGATAATCAGGCACAAAATCACTCACCCCTCTGCAGGGACTGAGCTGGGGGCTAATTTTCTGATGGACAATTCTAGGAATTGCTTTGTGAGCAGACGCAAAGCAGAGATTTTGGAAAAACAATTACACTTTTTTCATCATCCCTCTGCAAGGCCTGTTTGTCAGCAGAGCTGTGCCTGGAGCCTCGTTGCTGCCTCTGCACAGATGCAGCAGAGTCAGGTTGTGATCCACAGGTTCTGCCCTGGAAGTACATCCAACAAAAGGAAGGGGTCCCAAGCAGTGAGGGATCCCAAGCAGTGAGCTGAAGTGGCACATCTGAGACCAGCACAGCAACCCAAAGCAAAATCCTGACCCTCTGAAGCCCCAAACAGCTCCTTCTCCAGTGTCTTCATCTTTTCCTTTTTCCTTTGGATCTACAGCTCAGGTAAAGTCTTCAGAGACCGGGTGCCCTTCCCCAGGACCTGCCAGCTGAACCAGCTGGGGTCTTCTGCGGGTTTTGTCTTCCCTGGGGCCCAGGGTCCTGCACTTGGTGATGATTTGCAGAGAGGGGATGCAAGGAAGGTCCCCATAACTCCCAGGGCTGTGCAGGAGGGTGACCCACTCTGGGCCACGAGCTGCTCCTGGCAGGCTTGGCCACTGCTCCTGCTCCTGTCCTTGGTGTCCCGCACAGCTGCAGGCTGCCAAGCCCAGGGAGGCCTTTTTGGAGTGAGATGGGATCCTGGGCTTGTGGAGAGAAGAAGAATGATTCCGTACCAGCTTTCTCATCCCCCTCCCCCGCTTTGATGGAAAGTTGGGTCAGTGTTGTTTTTGTTTCTGGTTCTTTCTCCTTTGCCAAAGAAATCATTGTGACTAACTCCTCATCATACGTGTTCAACAGTGTTTCTGGGATCAGGTCCTCCTCATGAAAACAAAAATAATCCCTCTTGTTTCTCCTCCCAGCTATCCCATAACATACGTAAGCGTTCAAGGAAGCCAGGAATGTATTTTAATTCAGATTATTATTAATAAGTTCAGGAGCTATGAGTTTTCCTCTCTTCATTCAAAATGAATTATGGTTTGGAGAAAAATATATCCATCTTACAAAGTTTTAATCCAAAGGGACACCTCTTAATTAAATTAACCAGCAAAAAGGAAATACTTGTAATAAGGGTGCAAGATAAATATTTGTAACTTGCACATTCTAATTTATCACAGCCTTGAAAGAGTCCATAAGGTTTGTTTTTCTTCACTGAAATGTGATGCATTCAGATATCATTCTCATTTATAAATTAGTGTGTGTCACATGGGACACCCCCCTATGGGTCGGGGTATTGGCCTGCGAGTGATGTATTGCAGCTGGGAGAGCTGAGAAGTGAAGATGAGTAGTCCTGGAACTCAGGCCCTAAATTTAACATTACCCAGAGACAAACACAGCCCTGGACTGACTCGGGGCTAGAGGCAAAGCTGCACAGCCCTGATGTGTTATCTCGTGGGACTGCACAGTGCAGTGGTGCTGCCAATTTTGAGGGAGAGAGGGGAAAGCACCTACACTTCCTCCATTAATCTGATTTTATTTACCTGGGGGGTACCATGGTGATACTCGCTGAAGCCCTGGGTGGGCAAAATGTTTATGTGGGAGCCTATTTTTAAGGCAACTGATAAGTTGCATTAATTTCACAAGCAGTGCTCTGATATTTGTAGTTGTGTTCATTATTAAATACTTGATGCCTTCACTGCTATAGGTAACTTCTGCCTATTTGAGTTTTATTTAGCAGTTTGCAGGAAAAAAAAGCCCAAACCACAACTCCGGTACATATGCATTTATTAGAACATTTATCCTCTCCTGTATCTGCATGAATGCTCATGGAGTATTTTCCACACTCACACGTGCTCGGGTGTACAAGACACACAGACAAGCCAAATAGAGACTTGCATATCTTACCCCATGTTATACATCTGACTACATTTTAAAGTATGCAAATTTCTGCTTTGCAAAACTGGGGATAACCAGTCTGAAGAAAAATAAGCTAAAATATCAATAAATATGCACAGTTATTCCAGGAAATAAGTATGCACAGGGAAAAGTCTGATTTAGACTAAACTAGAGTAGAATAGAATAGAATAGAATAGAATAGAATAGAATAGAATAGAATAGAATAGAATAGAATAGAATAGAATAATTTCAATTGGAAGGGACCTACAAGATCCTCTAGTCCTACCTGACCACCTCAGGGCTGACCAAAAGTTAAATCAAGTTGTCAAGGGCATTGTCTAAATGTCCCTTGGACACTGACAGGCTTGGGGCATCAACCACTGTGCCAATATATCTGAAATTTTAGGGGCAAGACAGCACTGGTGCATTTCCCAGCATAGGAGAGCTCTAATTATGTACTCAGATCACAGCATTAATTGCAGATGCCAGACAATGTGACAATGTCTGGATGTTCAGGTGGTGTCTTAGATTGTGTTTAACCCATGAGAGATTTTAGGTGTGAAAATTGTCAATACAAAATTGGAGTTTACAGGGGAAAATTTTCCATGCATTCTGCAGGAATGAAAAATGAAATCAATGCTTTATTCAAGGAAAAAGGGCAACTCTCTGAATATTTTAATTGTGGATATACTTTGTCCCAGTTTGTGGAAGAAGTCACACTTTTAACAGGAAAATTGGCACAGATAACTGAACTTGTCTACAGGGAATATTTGTTGTTCTTTTAATTATTAATAAAACCTCACATTTGAACATTTTATCCCAGATATATTAACTATAACTAGAAATACTTCAAGAATGAACCTAAGAACTGCAAATGAATGTGCTGACCTTCTATACCAGTCTGAGTTTTGAAAATTCTATCACAGATTAGAACTGGCAGACATGGATGGATCCTGTGTGCATGAGGGAGTCGGTGGGAAGAAAGAAATTTTGCTTTTATTGAGGAAAATCAGGCTTTTCAAATCTGTTGGCAGGCTTTGCAGAGAGGTCAGTGAGGATGTGCCTCAGCAAGGCACCACTGATAAAGCACATCCAGCTTTCCAAAAACCTCACTTTGCCCCAGGCACACTGGGGAGACAAACTGTGGATGAAAAAAGGCTCAAGTTCTCTCACGGATCTTCTCCAGTCTAGAAAACAGCATAGATGAATGTGGTATCCTCCAGTGTGCTAATGAAATGTCTGTAAGATGGGATAAGCAGCGAGTTAACCACATTTGGGGATGGTGCAGAACTCTTCAGAACTGCCAACAGCAAACAATTGCAGAAGGATCTCACTCACTCCCAGCTGAGTGACTGGGACATCAAATGCCAGTAAAAAGCCAATGCTGGGAAGAGCAAAATAATGAAACAGAGGGGAAGTGACAAAATGGCTGCTGCTCAGCCAGCAGCTGGCAGCCAGCACACTGCTGCCTTTCAGAAAGGAGTTTGGAATATTGATGGGAAATTCTCTGAAAGCATGGTTCTGATACTCTGCAATGGAAGGAAAAATAGTCAAATGAAGGACTGGATACTGCCAGGTGAGGCAGTTGTCATATGAATCATAAGCCCGAGCCCTGCCATGCTTCAACCACCCTAAAATGGATATGGGAGAGCAAGAGGTAGAGAGAGAATTAAAACAAGAACGAGGAGACTGTGACCAAGCTTGCATGAGAGGGGTGATGAAACAGCTTATGGAAAAGGCCTATTCAGGGAAAAAAAAGCCAATTCAGTGTTTCTCTTAATGTAAGAACAGAGTGTCCCAAGGACATGACCAGGTTTAAAAAGAGGGTGAGGATGTGCTGATTTCACAGCGTAGCTGCCTCATGCTGGTGCCCTCACCACAAGGTTCTGCAAAGGCCAAGAGGGCAGAGGGGCTCCAAATTGGGCAGATTCAGAGAGCACCCAGCTGTTGGTGACTGTCAAACACAGCAGCCCAGCTCCAGCTCAGGAATCCTCATGACCACAGAGTGGTGGGAGCACAGTGAGGACACCAGAAAAGGCCCCATGGCACTGGTCCTGTTTCCTCTGAGCATCTGCTACCAGCCACAGTCAGAAACAGGATCCAGGGTTGGACCAACCCTGTTCTGACCTCACAGAACAGCTCTTATGTCTCTCTGTCTCACCGAGAAGTACAGATGTGCTGTGCTGGTTTCTAAATAAAATAAAAGTTTAAATAAACGGAATGTTCTCCTTGAACTTAAAAAACAAAACAAAACAACAAAAAGCCCCAAAATAAAACCAAGACAATGTTTATACTGGGAAATGTGCATTTTTTTCTTCCTGGATAACTCAAAAACAGCTGTAGGGGTTTTATTCAGACTCCCCCTCTCCAAAGTTCACTTTTAGGTTGAGACAAATGTTTTCAGTGCCAAGGAAGACATTTGAAGAAGGCTGTAAATGAGAGAAAACAGAGTTAAGATGCAAACTGAGTTTTGCTGCAACCTTAACCAGAAATCTCATGATTTACATTCATTTCACTAACATTTGCTTATCTTCAAGGAGAGAAGGGCTCTGGTTTAGTGGACACTGTGGTTTACCAGGAGGATAAACAGTGGTCTTACTGACTAACCAGCATTTCCCAATGTTGTCTCGTGAAGATTTCAGGAAAAATCTCCTCAGAATAATGCTCTTGATGTGAGGGTGGAGAGATTTGAAAGAGAGCATTAGAACTGATAGCACTTCAGCAGTGCTGGGACAGGCCCTCTGCATGTCACAAGAACCTAAGGAAATCTGGAACTAATCTTGGTGGCAGGCCCAGCGGGGGATTTTGCCTTCAGTAAAGGCAGTATTGCCCAACACTTCCCATTATAATCTCTTGCTTATGCTTTCTCATAACATTGGCAAGCTTTAGCTCTTCAGGCTAGCATTATGTACACTGGATATCTTTCCCTAGCTTACAAGTTTGGGAAAATGTCAGTGCAAATGGAAATTTCTGAGGAGGAGGAGAGAAAAGAAGCGGAAATGGGGGTTTACAACCCACCGGCCAGCTCGTTCCTGTAAAAGTTGTGGAGTCCCTGTGGAGGTGTGGCAGTGATTTGAAACCTGGGGAAAGAGCTGATGTCAAGGAAGAGTTTTCTTGCTGTCACTGCAAAAACTAGCTGTCATTCAGATCTGTGATCCTCTAAACTCCCATTTTTATGTGCTCAGAGATGAGCAGAGAGGCTGACAATGCATCAGCAGTGCTGCTGTCCCATTATACCATTTCTGGCCGGTGGGCAGTGTGCCAGAGAAGAGGGATTATCCTGACCACTGTTTTGAGGGGTAGGATGAACCATCTGTTCTTGGTCTGGCTCTCCCCCTTGCAGGTAACTGGAAGGTGATTCTATAAGAGCAACGGCGGTGTGAGTTCAGGCCCTGCTGCATGAGGGAGTGCTGGAAGAGGATATGCAACATTGGCAAGGCTGAATTTCAAGGACAAGCTCCCAGAACTTCCAGAAGTCCCAGCACTCTTCCATCTTCCAGGTGGGGTCAGCCTGGTTCTCCAGTGTCAGAGGCAAGGCTGTGTCAGCAGGCATGGTCCTCCCCCTCTGAAGGGAAGATGAGAAATGACCAAGGGTGATAAGTACCAAAAAGCTGTTGACATGCATTCAGGACTCTGGGAGAGAATGTAGGAAATTTGTGTTTCCTGTTCTGCCAGAGACACATTTGATGAAACAACCATAATATATATGTGCAGAAGGTTTGAATGAAGGGTCATTATGTGTTAAATTAACTGTATTGCAAGAACATTAAAGAAAACAAGAGCAGGAGAAACTCTTCAATCCATGAGAGGATTTGTGTGATGCCCCAGAAAAACAGATCTCCGTGTTAGCAGGAGGCCTATCATTCTTACGGGGTCATTGGAAGAGACCCAGGGCCTTTTGCACTCTGCATGTGCAGCGTAAAATAGCTTTGCATTTGCTTGATCTTTTTCATTCTATTATACAACCTTGAAGAAAGAAAAGCAAGCATCGAATTTGTGATTTATGGCTTGATATTTACTTGCTGTATCCGGGTGCGAGACCTAGTCCAAGAAACAAAAAGCAACCATGAGCCCAGAACGAAAAATACACGCTTAAGGACTAAATGTATTTTTCTTGGAGCGCAGTCCCAGCGAGCTCTGCCTGGAAAGCCGACCGCCTGCTCACCCTGCGAGAGTTTCCAAGTTCAGCTTCCACGCTGAAGCCTCTCTCTCTCTCAACGCTCTGTGCACTTGGCTCGGCAGACCTTAACCCCCATCCTCACTGCTCCTTGTGGAGGAGATCCCTGCACCCCTTGGCTGGGCTGAGAAAACCCCTTTTTAATAAATTAACACAGTGTGATGGGATGCGGGAGCATCTGGTGCTCCCAGTCCTGATTTATTTCTGCAGCAGCACACAAAGCATTGGGTGATAAATTATTGAGAGTCAATGGGCCCTTGGAGAACAGGGCCGTGATAAATAGTGAGCAGTTGGCATCCCACATAACCGTGGGTCCCAGAGGGCTGCCTAGGGAGAGGGTAAGGGGAAAGAAAAGGCCAAAGCCTTTGAAGGATACAGCTGTTGGGAAAGCCTTCCTTTCAGTGAGAGATTACTTTTGTTTTTAACGCCTTTTTCAGCAGTGGGAAATGGGATTAGGAATCCTCTGGGGATAAACAGTAACCACTACACCCATGTTACCTGCAGCCTGGGCTGATACAGGACAACAACAAAGCTGAGAATTGATCTACCTGAGGTTTTCATTAGGAACATCAGGGGCTCATTTAACAGATGTTGCAGTTACCAGAGCTGTCTTCTGCAGATTCCAAGGCAGAGAAATCCACAGTCTGTGTCTCACCAGCAAAGAGGCCTCAATGAGCTTGTTTGGTATGGAAAACAGAATTATTTTGGAGTCAGTGTTTAAAGATAAAGGAATAAAGGCCCGATAATGTAAACTCTTCCTGACTGCCCTGATTGTGTGGCACTTTCATGAGGAGCAGTGGAAAAAATACTGAGAAATACCTTTCCTTAATGGCCCTGGAGGTTATGGTCATGGGGAAAGAATTCCCCATGCGAGGGGATGTGGTGACTGGGATCACTGCAGGGGACTGCTGGGTGGCACTGGGGCAGGAAATCACTCCCTGTGCCTCCACCCCATCACTTGGGAGCTGTGTGCAGAAAAATCATCATTGATCATGACAGACCATTGGCAGAATTGGTTTGTTGTACATCAGGTTGTCAGAGCAGCCTTTTCCTGTGCATATCGTGAGTTTCACTACACCCTCTGGAGCAAAATACACCCACGTCTGGCATGCAGGGGTGTGAGAGCTAACATGAGCTGTGTGCCCAGAAGTGAGAGGATTGATCCAGAATGAGATCTAAAAAGGGCAGTGCACTGGACACTGACCTCCCCTGCCTGACTCCAGATTTTCACACTGGATTTCCCTTCAGGAGGGCATGAAGGAATCTGTTCATGGACCTCTGGAGCATCCTTGTGCAAGCACTTTGGAAATCTTGGGCTGCTTCAGCCTGTCATGCTTTCTGAGTTACCTGTATTATAGCTGGCAGAAAGTTATATCCCACATTCACCTGGCCATTAGTGAGAACTTCACTTTGGCTCAAAAATTTCCATTTTAGTTGCCACAGATGCCATCAAATGCTACATCTTCCTGGCTGCTTCTGCCTCAGACAGCTCTGCTTTCATATACTTGAATTCGGGGGAGTTTTTCACATGCATAACTAACACAATGAGAAAAAAAAAAAGAGTACAACATTTTGGTGTTTGTTTTCTCTTGTTTGCATCTGCAGTTGGTCACATGTGACAGCATGTTGGCCGATGAAATTTAGCTTTGACTGTGCTAACTTAGGAGTCATTGGGTCTGGTGTGGAGTCTGGAGCAGACAAACTTGTACAACTCCTTTGGAGGGTTTCACAGCCCAGGCTGGGCTCTGGGCTGGCAGGGGTCAGTTCAGGCTGCCTCTGGTGTTTCAGGCTTTATCCACCTCTATTTACACCCTCAGCACTACCTTCTTGCAGCTGTCACAAGGGAGTGGCTTCTGAGTTGCCCCCATGAAGGTGTTTTTAACATAGCCATGTCAGGGCATTTTGGTGCCCATTTCAAACCTTCCTCATTGCCTCTTACTCTCCCTAACTTTCACAATTCCCAGCCTCTCTTCCTTCTGCAGTGACATTGGCACAGCTTGTCCATACTGCCTTGCCTCCTTTCCCCTCCATCCTTGCTGTCAGCCTGTGCCTAAAGCTCCAGCAGAGACCAGAGTCTGAAGGGACATTACAGCCTGAGTTACTTCTGGCAGTCTGTTCCCTTTGCCAGCACTCTGACTGCACTGACTCTGCCTCCTGGGCTGGGAGACATCGTCAGGGTGTCCACCAGGAGGTACCTACTCTGCTCAATCGGGACTTCATTTTTTATCGACGCTAAACCAGGGGTTTTCATTAATGCACTGCATGAAAGAAGAACACAGCACAGATATGTCATTTAGAGTATTCATTAGAATAAATTCACCACTGATGTTACCAATAGTGTCCTTCTTAGAGCATGAAAACAAAACATTTGTTCTTTTTAATGGAGCATATTTTCCCCTCTGCTTCCCAAGTGAACAGGGGTTTATTATCATCGTTCCCACTCCTGTACTCCATATGTGACTCCAAATCAAATCCTGAGGTATTTCATCTCTTACCTGGCAGGGTCAGTTTAACATATCGAAATCAGCCTGACTTACATCTGCTTTGCAGATCATCACTGGCATACTTTAAAAATTGTTATAAGTCTATAACAATGCCTTTCTCCCTTCCCCCAGTGCTCCAGTAATGTCAAGATTTATTGAATCTGAAGGTCCAGTTGTGACCTTGGCTCCCACTCGCTAAATCTGAACCTCTGGGGTCCATAAATCTTTGTGTGCTGTTCAGTTTATAGAAGTGAACATCTGCTTATCATACAATATTTAAGTTGCAGGTGTATTCCACCAGTAAAATAAACACATGGGTTCAGTTGCCTGGGCTGTAGGACATTAGACAGATGTTGAAGGGATGGTGACGGTTTTGCCTGTTGGGAGAGCCTCACTGTTGGCAGAGCTGCTGGGTGGTGAGGTGGCTCTCAGGACTGCATCCCTGAGAGGTGAGGATGGCACAGCTTTTACCCCAAAATCTCAGCCTAACCCTGCTCAAGAGCAATGCCTGAGATGCACACAAATCACACAAGGGAAAAACTCCTGTCTTCCTGCCTCTCCTGTGTCTGGTGGGAAAGGCATCAGCCCACGTAAGGATGGTTAACGTCCTGCACAACCTGGGGAATGAGAGGCAGAGCAGTGGCTCTGTTTCTTCATTCACGTGCTGAGAAATACAGTGCACAAGAGAACCCTGTCTCAGAGCGAGCACGGAGAGGGAGAGGCCTGCAAACACCTGAACATGACGAGAAAGGCTGAAGAGTCCTGCTCTAGAGAGTAAGCACAGCTCTGCTGACCACAAATCATCAGAAAGAGAGAACAAAAGCAGCAGAAAGTATCCACTGTGAGTGGAAAGGAGGAAAGAGGAGGTGACCAAGCAAATATAATTAGAGGGTCAGTGGTGGCTGAGCTGGGAAACAGAAGGGCAGAAAAAACCAAGGTGCCTTTTTATGACCTGTAGGAGATGACAGGACAGAGGATTTTTGACAACAGTTGAAGAAGCCAGAGAAGACAGCAGTTCCAGTACAAAAAGAGGGAGGAGATGGGACAATGGGGTCACTTCACCCAACTCCTCTGCTCTCCCCATGACTTGTACACTCCCACTGGACACAGAAGTGTCACCCCAAGGAGTGCCTGGAGAGTAACTGAACTCAGAGTGTTGTGGGCATACACAGAGGCTGGGGCAACATTTCTGGTTGCCTTCCATCCCAACAGCTGGCAGGGACAGAGACTTTCTCCTGGTTTTGCCCAGGACACTCCTTCTAAAGGGCTTTGGCCCAGCTCAGGGTAAAGTGTCAATTGCAAGCAGGTAGCAAAAGTGCCTTCGGGCGTGAAGCATTGTAAAAAGCAGGTTTGCATTTTCAAAAGTGCTCCTGCTCCCTTTGTGGGAGAAGGAGCCCCTCTGCCAGAAGCCCAGCTCCCACGCTGGACAGTGGGGCACTCTCCTCCCTGTGAGCCGCTGCCTGGGAAGGGGACTGGCTGGAAAGGAGGCAGCTCCACAGCAAGGCATGGTGCTGGGTGAGGAACTTTGGAGATCCCACAGGCCATGTGGCTGTGTCAGCAGTGGGCTGGCACCCAGCTCAGGAGCTCTGTTTTCCAGGAGGAGAAAGGAGGAGCAGCACTGGAATATTTCCAAGGCAGACCCTGTTCTGTCCAGGCCCATGGGTGGACACTGCCCTTCTTCCTGCTCACTCCTCCCCTGATGCTCCAGGGTGTCCATGTGGCCCTGGGACAGCCTGTGACCCTGCTGAAGACACTTTGCACAGCCTTACACTGGAACTGGGAATTCACTAACTGGGCATGGGTTGCAGTGGTGCAAGATACATTTTCCATCACTTTTGCTCCTGTCCCTGCTGCCAGAGGTGTCCTCATCAGCCCATTGTACACACGTTGGAGGGTGACCAGCTCTGATCATTGCTGACCACAAAGAAGGGCCAAGAGGGCACCTGGTTAACAATAACAAAGCACCTGAAGAAAAAATATTATGAAATATTGTAGCTCTACTTCTATAAAAACATCTATTAATATATTTCAAGGCCTTCCACAATTGTTTTCTCCTCCCTCCAGGATAGTCTAACCCCAGCCATAATTTAGCATGAGGCATGAATATCTTCACTTATTGTACCCATAAAAGAAGAAAATTGGGAATTTGCTCAGACTGCCAGGAATCTGGAATTTGTTGATGAATGGACATTTGGCTGAACATAGTGAATTCCCAGCTAATTGAAAGCAGATAACGAAATAATGCATTTACCTTGAAAAACATAATTTTCTTAATAAATAATTGAAATGGCATTCTTCTGACAGATGAAATAAGAAAAAAAAATAAATAAATTCAGGATTAATTCCTGTCCTATATATTATAGCGTACTTCAGTCATACCTTATGAGGAGATTAAAAACCATAAATCTTTTTCTCAGCACGGTGCCAGAGAGTGCTTTGGTCTAGAAAATGCAAGGGCCATCCTGTTCAGGGGAGTGTGGTTTCAGTCATCATCAGCCCATGCTTCTATCTCAAAATATCATACCTAGGGAGAACAGTGCAGAGGCCAGGGGGAAAAAACCAACCTCAGAAAAATGTAGGGGGTATCCAGCATGATCAGAAATCTGTGAATTAACCAATTTGCAGGTATTCACCCTTCTCATCTCCTTCTCATCCTCGGGGCGGGCCAGCAAAGCTGTTTCACGTTGCACTGGTGGGAATCTGTGGCTGGGAATTACACTTCAGTCAAAGAGAAATGATTTTCAGCTGAGGGGAGGTTAGTGGCTGAAAACATGTCAACTTGAAACGTTTGCAGATGATCTGATCACACCCTCCATTTTAAGGAAAAGGTTAGCAAAGGATCCAAATAAAAGCTTATGGGTCCAAATACCCCAATCTGGGTAGGGCTATGACTTGGAAACCCTTCTGGATCTGGAAGTAGGTTCCTCCCATATTTATGCAACAGGACAAAATTAAACTGCAGAACTGAACTCCAAAGCGTGGAGCTTACAAAATGCAAAGGTGGATTTTTTTCAATAGCTTTAGTTTGACAGTAATAATTTCTTGTCAGACTGTGGTTTGAGTGGAACACAATGTTCCCAAAGAGACACGAAACCTGACAAATTTTAATCTGCTAAACTGCAAAACTTGGCTATGTTAATTGGAAGTGTTATTAATCTGGGTAAAGTTTGGAATTATTTTTCAATGAATTTGCAGCAGGTTGTGGTTTTGGACAAAAGCCATGGAAAACTTAGTAGTTACACAGATTTTTAATGGGAATAAGGGGAAAACCATGGTAATTTTGCTTAAGTTGTGATTTAGAACTTTAGACTTGGTCAAATTGATGTGCTGCGAGGCCATGTGAAATAAAAGAACAAGTCTTGTTAATGGAAACTTCCCCAGCAAGTGCAGCAGATCTGCTTACAGAGGTGTCCCCCCTCAGATCAGATCTTGAGCTCTTAAGAGCTGAGATGTGTCCAGCTTCCTCCTAAAATCAGTGGGCAAGAAGTGCTACAAGGCCACCACAAAAGGAGCTGAGGAGTATGAAGAAATGGGCTAAATGGTTGTGAACCTCTACCTTCCTTGCTACAAAATGTTCACTGGTTTGCAAGACCTGTCGGTCCTGTTGCCTTGAGGAAATTTCTGTGTGGTCAAGACAGAACTAAAGGAGCAACGGCTGAAAAGCTTGACAGTGACTAAACATGGTGGTTGCACTAGCTAAGACACTTTCTTTTGTTTGTCTATAAGAGCATCTATCTGGTAAAAGCAAAGAGTAACTCTGGGAATGTTTGAGCACTCTAAGGGGTAGAAAAGGGTCTTCCCACTTGTCAGTGGTGAGACAGCCTGATGGTTGAAAGACTCACTGAAAGGAAGTGTGTGTCACCATTTACGATCTATTTTCTCAGATGTTTAGGGTTAGAATAGACCTTAGGGCCTTCTTGAATGACCTTCATTGTAGTACAACCCATGGAACCTAAATCAGTTTCTTCAAAGTCAGCTTTAAACTCCCAATGTCAATGTTTTAGAATACCTTTTTTGTTGTTTTTTTGGTTTTGTTTGTTTGTTTGCTTTTAATTTAGGGAATCCTTCAGGCCTTATTCGAAACTAATTAATAACAAGTATTGGTAAGTACTTCTGGCAGTTAATTATATTTTGCTCTAAAGAACAATGTCTTATTTCCATCAGAATGAATCTATCCATCATCAGACCATGAGCTTTGCTAAACCTCTGTCCAGCAAGTGAAGGGAAAGTTCTTTTTCTTTGGGAAAGTTCTGCTGTCTGCGCAGCCATAACTCCTTAGGATCATTCCGCCCTGAGCCTTCCTTTGGCCATGTCACACAAATGAAGCTCTCGATTCTCTCAGAATAAGGAGTACTTTCCTATCCTTAATCAAGTCAGTTTGTTTTTTTCCTGAATCTCCATATTTTTTGTGAACACCAAGACAACTGTAAGAGCCATCCCACCACTGTGAAACACAACAGATACCTGCTCCATGGTGGTCCCTGCCTTGCACAGCCAAAAGCTGTCTTGGCCTCTTCAGGCACTGAAGTGAAGTTTGTCTGACTTTCTACGAGATTCTGGAGATCTCTACAGAATTACCAATCCATTCACGTGGCAAGTCTGGCCTCCTTTGCTCTCCGTGATTGTGCTCTGCTACAGCTGAGGAGCAAACAGGCTCTGCCATCCACCAGTCCCTCACAGCCTCTCTCTCTCTCTTATTTACCATCAGCAGGGAACAGTTAAACAGTGGTGAGCCAAGAACCCAGCTCATGAAATTGGGCAATTCCCCAATGACAGTTTTATCTGAGGTAAAATAGTCCAGTTGGTAAAATAGTCCAACAGTATCATTTATATCAGCTCTATCACCTTTACTGATTAAACACGTTCATGTTCCAACATTATAAAATTATTTTGATAAGGTCTGTTTTTGATAAGCTCATGATAATTTAAATGTAATTCTATTTTCCCCCTGTAATTCTTAAGAGAGTTCTCAAATAACCATTCTATTATTTTGTTCAGATTGGTGTCAGGCTGACAAGGCTATATTTATTCACATCATCCTAGTTACTGTGTTTAAGTGCTGGCACAACTTTATCTTTGCTTCACATCTGTAACTTCTCTACTGTTCCAAGACTTATTCAAAATCAGCAGCAGGGGCTCAGTGAATATCTTTCTCTTTTGGATGCAATTTATTCGGGAACTGCCAATTAAAAATTTCTAAGTTTAGAAAGCATTGTTATAAAAGAAAGACTTGATTTTCTTACATAAGATGCAGTGAATTATCTGGCTTTTTTCCAAACAGAAGTGGGAAATATTTACTCATCATTTTTCCTGTTTTGGGTTTATTATTGGCAGTCTTAGCCGATAGGCTTTGTCCATTTAGAAGTAATCTGGTACCTTTCTGGTGATTCCATTTGTAGAACACACTTTTAAAAGTCCTGCTGACCATACATATCTATATTTGTCATTCTCTTATCATGATGCTATAATTTGCAGTCTGTAATTTGTAGTCATTACCATCAATATACTCAAGTTTTTTGATTGGTGACTTCTCTGGACTTAGGTCTTTAGTACAGGTTCTCAGCTGACTAGACATCAGAGAACCCACTCCAGAATGTTCGTTCCCAAGCTGCCAGAAATCTGGAAGCAGGCCAAAACCCTTCTCACCAACAGTGCAAGTTCTCCTCAGATTATGCTCAGCTGACCCTCCTGAAGTACCCAATAAAGATTGACTGAAACGTTCTAGCCATGGGAACCTTCCTTCCAGATTTCAGCTGTGGTGACCAGGTCAAACTTGTGTTTCTAAAGGGGCAAAAATCATTCCCAACTCACTCTGTGAGAAATTACAGATTGTTTTTTACCTGGACTTTCTGACTGGATGCTAAATGAACGGTTAGATCTTGTCTTGCTTGTCACCCCTGTGCTCCAGCGACCCAGGGAGATCGGTCCCCTCCTGAGACAGAGGCTCCCCATCCCACCACAGCCCCTGCACCAGAGAGCACAACCAGCCTAGCCACGATGCCATCAACAGCTGCTCTTGGTATTTTAAAATGGCCAGTGGTAATTTTGCTTATGAAATAAAGTTTCTAGCTCTTTCTCACGTAACACAGGAGCCAGCCTGTCTCAGTGCAGATTGAGTTATTATAATGAAGCAATCATCCTTTTACTGCAAGTCTACCCAAGTGATAAACAGAAACAATAGGAAATGCAGCTGAAATATTGGCTGGCTCCCTTCAAAAAGCCCCGTCAGGTCTTTACAGAGACACAGAAAAATAGTCTAGCTTAGGCCAATGTTCTGCAATAAATAGATTAAAGAAAGGAAACATAAAGTCATTCTTCTATGAGTGTCTAGTTCATTCATCCTATTTATTAGGATTATGGCTTTCATGTTGATTTAATGCAAATATATAACTTCTTAAAATTCTCAGCTTTATTTTCTCATTGATATTCAGTTTTGGGTGAAAAACACAGAAAGAACAATATAACTAGAAACAAAACGGTCTTGTGTTAGCGAAGGCTTATTCTGCATTTTGTACATACAAAAGTTGGATGGTAGTGGTGAGGCTGAGTTCAGTCATCCTAAAAACCATTTTCCAGAATAAAACCACTTGGGGTTCATGGCTTGCTCCAACCACAGAGGAGGAGTCTACCTGAAACAAGTAGGCACTCAAGGCTCAAATAAACCCAGGGCAGGATAAATCTCACCTGGTTTTAGGAAGCTGGAAGGAAACTTTTGTCATCAGTGAAGAGTGGCAGGTTTGTCAGGGGTCTCAGTTTTCTGTAACAGGTGCCCATACAGGTGTCTGCACAGCCTTTGGTTTTAATTAACCATTATTGCTCATTCTCAGCAGCCCCAAACTTGTGGGCAGTGCTGGTTCCCTCAGCAGGACTGCCCCAGGAGCAGAGTCCTGCCCAAGGTGGGAGAGGTGGGCAGAGAGCAGATCTAAGCCAGCTTATCATTGTGCTCTGAAAATGTGATTTGATCCACTTACATTTCAAAGCTTGAGAGATAACAATGGAATTCCCACAGCTCTTCCCTTCCAACTGTCCTGCCAGACTTGGAATGCTCTTCAGCCATTTGGGAAGGTGTTAGACTTGCAAATCAATTTATTACTTTGACTTTGGCATTCTCATTAGGGTCCTGGCTGTACATCTGAACTGTTACCCAGCTCAGTTTACCTTCTTGTAAACTTTGCTGATATGTGAAGTGTTGGACGGGTCCTTTCTAAAGCGTATTGTCCTATTAAAACACATTTAAAGAGTCTTGTAAACCCTGGAGATTAACCCCAATGTTTATGGAGAGTTATAGATGCTAATTCTTGCATATTTGTCATTCCAAAGCATGGCCTGGTGGCAAACATTCTTCCTACACCACAGTATTTGTGTCAGTGGGATTTGTCCATGCTCTGAGTCCTTAGGACAGAGAAAAGAAATGGTGGGAAAGTGAGGAATTTTACCATCTTAGACTACATTAGCTAGTCATAAAACCTTAGAACTAGTTCAAAGCGGGAGACTGGGAAATAGAAAGACCATCTCCAGAGGATGGTTTTCCTTAAAAACATAGTGATAAGAGTTTTTCTTGTCCTGAAGAAGAAGTAGAATTTTCTCTTTCAGTTTTTGTTGGTGTTCCTGTCTTGGAGCACCTTTGTGTATGGTCTCTCCTTCTTGTCTTGCCAAACACAGGGTTGGCAGAAGCAACCCCACAAACCTTCAGCTTCCTCACCAGCTGTGGGTCTCTTAATCTGCCCAGCACCCACCAGTTTCTTCTCTTCTGGAGATGGAAGATTTTTAACCTTCCATCTCCAGAAAATAGATAAAAATAGATAAAAAAGTGGTGGTAAAATAGATGAAAGAGTGACAGACTCAACTGTTTGGTGTGTATGGGTGTAACTGCAGGGAAATATGTTCTGTGTGATCCTAAATATATCTATGTCTATTAATTTTGTGTATATATATGTATATATATAAAAATATATCTGTGCACACACACGAAGAGTTTGGCACATATTTCTATGGCAAACACAAATCTGAGCAAATTCAATTTATCTGAGTTAACACTTTACTATACCACTGACTTTGGTGATATCTTTAACAATTGTAGATCTCCATAAAGCTAATCCTGGTAACTGTTTGTGAGGAACAGAAAGCACATTTTGGGTGATAGAATTTCTTTAGGAGACAGCAGATATATCAGTTATGACACTCAGAGGAGTCACAACTAGCTCAAGAATTCAAACCTTATGGATAGATGGGCTTTTTGGGGAGAACTGAGGTTTAAAAGAGAGACGTGATGGAAGGAGACATGATGATGATGACGATGACGATGATGATGGTGGAAAGGTAGTACAGCTCTGACCAAGCACTCTGTGAGCAGCTGCTGTCCAGAAAGGTTGTGAAGGGTACCTGCAAGGAGCTCCACGCCTGATGTTAGTTATTCTTACCTTCAGGAGAAGAGGTCTTCATAGTTTTGGTGGTTTTTGCTTCATGCCCAATTTGTTAAATGAACAGATGCCTTCAATAAGTTGACTGGCTTTATTATCTATTTAATTTGACAGTCTTCTGGATCCCAAATTTTGGCTGACCGCTGTGACTAAGATGAGTGAAGTAGATGGAAATTAATCATCCTCGGGCTAGCCAACTCAAATCTAATTTTTTTCTTTTTGATGGAAGATTCTTTTAAGCTCAAAGGAAGGGAAAAACTTATCTATACAACTGGGACACCAAGAGGCAATTACAGGACAATTAGAGGAAAGCAGATCATAGAGTCCTTTTTTGCTACTTGATAAAGCTGTGTTAATAATTTGTCAGCAAAAAGCAATCTGATGAATTTAAATTTTTTTTCATAATTTTTTTCCTTTTTAATGCATTTCTGTGAGAGCTCATTATTTTGAATGCATTCATTAATCAACAATATTTTCTGGATAACATTTCAAAAATATTTCTTACTCTCTTGGCTTAGAGCAGGCCACATGGAATAGTAGATATTTACAATGCCTTGGTTGCAAGTTTCACCATGTTTCACGTTCTGCTCTCTGCCTAAGGAAGTGCAGCTCAAAAAATCAAGCTTCTAGTAACCATATCTCTTACCCAGCTCTGTCTGTGAGGTAACACAGAGAAAGGTGCACTCACCTGCCTAAAAAAATTTTATGTGCAACATAAACAATAAAAAAGACATGCTCTTTTCGGCTTTTGGAACATGCTGGGGCTCTGGGTTTCTAGAAACAGTTAAATCTTTGGAAGCTCTTTCCCTTAATTCCTTTGCTATGGCCAGCCTCAATAAACAGATATGACTAAGAGAGGGCAGCCTGTGAGCAACAATGCAAACCCCAGCACTCTTTTCTATTGGTTTATTTGGTTATACTTTACAATAATTAAGTTCTCCTGTTAACAGTTGTGTGGTCACTGCATGGAAATTTTACTGATAATGCTTGAATTTCACCTCTTGACCTTCCTCAACATCTCATTTAGGAAACTCGCCTCATGTGGGAGCAGCTTCTGTGTCCTACTAATCCATGAACACAGGTCAGAGTGAAAATGAAGCCGTAACATAAAGACAGTTTGGCCTTAGGATGAGTAAGAAATTTGAGTTTGTTATCTCAAATAGCTAAAACACAGGGAGCCAAAATTACTTCATCTTGGAGCAGTGCAGAGCTGGATGAAGACAGCTCCTCCATGGACAGAGAAGAGGGAAGGCTTCCCTTCCCAAAAATTTATTAATGTCATGCCTGACACAGGTTGGGTGATAGCTTCAAATAACAAATCCAGTCATTGCATTTCCTTATAGGAGCAGCCTGCAGCAGCTGATCCTACTGCAGGGCGTGGAGCAGGGAGCTGCCGGCCTTTCCCAGGGCTGTGCAGGATCCTTTGACGTACCACAGCTTGGGCCCCGGGGCTGCCAAAACAGAGCCAAGGGTGTGCTGAGTGTGCTGCACCCTGACTAGGTACAGCCTCTCCACCCAAAGACAGAAAACCTATTTAACTGGTAAAGGCTTCACCAACAAAAGGCTGGCAAGTTTTTCTCAAATTCTGGGAGTCACAGTGGTCCCCTCAGGGTTTGTGTCTCCACTGTTTCTGTCAGTAGAGTTAATTTAGACCTTTATTTTGCAACACATGTTATGCACAGGGTCCTCATGCTCAGCCTGAGCTGGAATTCCTTCCATGGTCACAGCACATCTTTGTTTGGGCAAGGGTGGTCATGGAAGAATTGCAGTCCCACTCCTTGAACATACCCATGGAGAGTGGAGAAGCCTTCAGTTGCTCTGTGGCCTCCCTCTACAAAGGCCTTGGGACAAGGCGTTGGGCAGCAGGAATCAGGCTTTGAGCATTACAAAGAGAACCCAAAATTTCAGGATTTTCCAGTCGCTAACAGAGGTACCCTTACTGTATCTGCTTTATTTCTTCCTTAGTGAAGAAAAGATAAGATGGTTTTAATTGGTTGACAGTGAAGACTAATGATGAAGAAACCAGAATGCTGAGCATCTAACAAGCTAAAGCAACTTGCAGTTATTGAGTTTGGTCTAGAAGAATGAGCCCTTGATTGTGCAGCTACTGCAAAACTTGGCGTGAGTGCCAGGGCAGCGTGTCATAAAGCCTTGGAGGCACTGTGTTCCCAGTTACCAGAGACTCCCTCTCCTCTGCTGTTAGGGAGGGAGCCTCTGGAAGGGCATTCAGTTCCATGGCAGAGGGTGGCAAGTGATGCAGAACCTGACAATCCTGGCTGTCCTTGAGACCACCAGGAGTCAGGAAAGCCAGATGACATTCCTGTCAGGATCACAGGCCCTTTGTGGAATCCAAGGCTGCAGTACCACCAAGGAAATAAAAAGCAGCAGCCTCAAATGCAAACAGGCCCCTCTGCCTTTCTGCTTGCAAGGGCATTGAGGCTACACCACCACCACAGAGACAACCACTAGCTCCTTGTTTGCGAGGAAGGGCCTCTGTTAATTTCTTGCTGTCCCAAGCAGCTGCTTGTTGCAGTTGATTTGTGGCTCTTTTTCCCTTACTGGAGCTTGTGGTGCGGGGTTGTAGCTGGTTGGGCTGTGATAGGATGGCTTGACTTTAGCATTTGTACCACCTTCAGCCTCCCAGGGCTTGAGTTAGCATGAATGGCTAACCAGGCCTGCCTTCAGCTCCGCATGGGAACTCCTTCAGATGAGCAGGGCTGGAGGGATGAGTAACTCAGCCTGTCTGGGCTGACCCCTGGATGGTGTTTCCCTGCTTGGATGAGCACAGGGGGAGAAAGAAGGGGCAGATCATGGGAAAGTGGTGAGAACCACCCTCGATGAGCCAATTACTCAAACTTTCCCCCTTGGATTATGTCAGGTGCCTCTTTCAAAAACCTTAACTCACACTGTTAGGAGTTTAATTTTAGTTCTTGCCTCCCACATATGGCTTTTATACTGTGGGAAGCCTTCAGACATATCACACTTAATCACTGTTTATCCTTACTCATTTTCTTGCCATGCTGGATATTTGTTTTTAATCAAGAACAACTTTTCTGTGTCATGCATTTATCCAGCTAAATGATAATGTGCAGTTCTGCTCCAAGAAGCCACTGTGTCTTGCTGCATCAGTTCTAAGCAGGGTTTGCTGAGCTGGGTACCAATATGGCTTTTTCATCTGCCACCCTGGGGCAGCTGGCACAATTCTGAGGCAATAAATTATGTCTTATTTTTCGCCTTGTACAAAGAAAGAGAACATAAATTCCCCATCCCTAGCCAGCTGTGTGGCATTTTGGGGACGAAGGACTTTTCCTGGGAGAGGACTAAGGAAAGAAAGTTTCCTGCTTGAGTGTCACTGTCCATCTGGTAATTAGAAAAACCACAGTGAGTGGAAGCTTGGCCCTTCAGAAGACAGCAAGAGCTCTGCTACAGACTTTCACAAAAGGATTAAACTCATCTACTTTTAATGCTCATGTAGCAAAGTTTGCATCCAACACATCTGACACGTTTCTCATTGAATTTACTAGTAGCCCAAGTGGAGTATTGGTCTGAGAGACCATAAACTCTGAGCCACAACAATATTCCGCTGGGGAGCCAGTGCTCTCATACCACAGCTGCCGTTGCCAAGGCAGAAGTATGTGGAAGACAAATGCAGTTTTAGCTCTGTAAACCTTGGATTCAAATTGGAGGAAGAACTGGATTAAAGGAAAATACACTCTTGTGTCCCATACAGTCATTGAAACCATGATGGAGATAAATATGTGTCAATACAAACATGACTTTGCAGGGTGTTAGGGGAAATAACCTCTATGGAAACAGCTTTGTAAAAAGATAGGGAAAAGAGGTATATATGTAGGGGTTTTTTTGTTTTTCTTTTTTTTTTGTTCAGCCATCACATTTTAATCTGCTTCTCTACTTCCACTGGCGCTTTCCAGGAATGTGAGTTGTTTGAGAATACCTGACACACACATCACGTATTTTCCATGTCAGAATCACCAGTAGGAGATATCATTATGTTGCTGAGCATTCATTTTTATCTGTTAGTGAAAGAGATGAGTGAATGAACCTGTGTTCCCAGCAGAGCTGCCTGGGTGGGATGGACATCCTGTACAGACACCAGCACTTTAAAACTGCTAATCTTTCACCTTCTTTTTTGCCTATAACATACCCTGCAAAAAGTGCATGTTCTGGAGTTATCAAGGGTTGGATGAGACAAAACCGTATCTAATTACTCTTGTACCCTTCCCCTCTCACAGACACCACCCTCCCAGCCCCAGCTTTTAACATCAGCCTTGCTCTGCTTTATAAAGGGTGTTTTTCTGCATGGCCAAGTTTTACAGCTCCTGTGCTGATGTTGGGCTGTTCCTTCTCTGCTCCTGGGAGAGAGAGAGAGGTTGGACACAAGTGGCCAAGAGGGCAAAGCTGGGGTGACACTGCTGTGCACAGGGGAGGACAGGGCACACGTGGGCTGCTGCTTCGCTCAGCCATAGACACAAGGACAAGTTTTAGCTGATCTGTGTGCAGTCCTTGGGAGAGCAAACCCTGGCCTGATGTTCTTTATCTTCTTGGGGCCCAAAGCCTTGGCACTGCCTCTGTTCTCATGTGGTTTCTGGAGCTGACAATTCAAAAAACCACCTACATCTTGCATTCCTGGAAGATGCTGCGTTCGTGGGACAGCTGGGAAAGTGGTGGCATTACAAAAACCAGAGTGACCACAGGGCAGCTCTGAGAAAAGAGATGCTCAGTCAGATAGTTTGCTCTTCACTCGGCCAGAAATGCTCCCCTGCTGAGAGATATCCCAGTGTCAGTTCAATCTGTCTCCTGTTTGGTGACACACAGTTTTGATTTTGGTTTCTATCAGCACTCACATAAGTCAGTGACTCCTTCTTTGTGGAAATAACCCTTAAGGACTCAAACCATCTGACACTTCACAGGCATGTGGAAATGACAAATAAAAGAATCCACAGTATCATCAAAACTTCTAGAACAAAGACAAGATTTGATATTTTTTTGCTTGTTTTTCAGAGACAGAAAGCACATCTTTAAACTTTGATATTCTTGTAAGTCATTAGCTAAAGTGACTATAATCCTAGCCTAAAATAAAATATCCTTCTCAAGTCCTCTTTAAGTTAGTCTTACTTTTCAGTCAGGTACTGAAGAAGCAAAACAAAGCAAAGCAGCTCATAAATCAAAAATATTTTCCCATCTTACTAAAGATTTGTGCCAGAATTTATTTTATAAGCAAGTGTACACATATGCTCTGTCTGAAACACCCACAATTGCTAAGAAAACCCAGAAAGGCTTTGAAGGATTAAAACAGAGCATGGGACCTGCAAATAAAGATTGGATAATTAGTTTTTTTCAGTTCATTGACAGTACTGAAGGAATAAAACCACTGTTTGTTTCAGACTGCCCCAAAATGAGAATATTCAGTGTTTTCGATGAACCAAAGAGTGAAAAAATCAAATTGTGGCTGAACAAAATGACTTTTTGGGCCTGAAATCAAACATTGCAAGTACTTAACTGAAACTGGAACTGTGTTTGCAGCCGTGAAAGCATAGCATTTCATCCTCAAAATATGAACATTTAATTATTTTTTTCACATTGTCAGGATTTTTTAGGGTCTTATTTATCTGATCAGTCCAAGGCAATGCTGGACATAAATTAGTACTTATTTTTGTCAATCTGTGCCAGCATTTTCCGGGAAAAAAAACTATAGCTGTAAACAACATTCCTATGTGCAGCCAGAAACCATGATGTTACCTGCTTCTAATTTGTATGACAAATGTGATTCACCAATGACATGCAACTGCTTGGAAATTATCATAAATTCTCAGCCTCTAGTTTTTCATCCTCCTTCAGTAATATTGCACTGAAGGGAAGGCAGGAGACCCAGGTCTCTGGTACCTCCTTGGGAGATGGATTTTCCCTGAACTCCATCTCCCATGAGTTTCGTGAGTCGTGGAATCTGCAAGGGCTGCCTGGCATGAATAAGTTTGTAGACCTCAGGTGAAAAAGTTCTTGAATGTTGTAATCAACCAGCATTTTTTAATGCTGGGAAATCTTCCATCTCACAATGGGCTCTTATCTAAAATTCTATACAGGACAGACTTCCGCCATCTAGGCCTGAGGTTAGGCAGAAAGCTTTTGAAAACGCGTTACATATACATGTTATTTTACACACTAAAGTTTTATGTGCAGCCCATATTCCAAGTTATTTTCTGTGCAAAGACCTGTGGTAACATTACTTTGACTTCAGCAACATTGCCTTAGACCGATGTCCATGGCTGTTGAAGAGCCAGCGCTTTCCTCTCCGTGACAGCTGCCTTGGATTTGAGAGCCAGTATGAGAGCAGAAGGCTCATATAATGGAGACTGAAGATATCTACCAACTACATAAGTCTTTATGACATATTAATGCACATCAAGGGGGCAGAAACTCAGTTTCGGAATTTTGGGCTCCAATATTGAGCAATTTTTTGGTTTGTGTTTCTTGTATACAGCGTACTGTGAAGTCCAAAATGTACTACAACAAAGCAAACCCACTGAGCCTGGAGCAACTGCAGTTTCATAACCCAGAACATAAACACAGTGGGATTCTGCCAGGGCTGTCAAAGCAGCTGTCCAGACTCACAGTTCCTGGTGAGTTAAAGGCTGCACCTCAGTCAATGGAAAAGAGGACTTTGTGAGTTAATATTTGGGTTAATTGAAATAACCAAGACGCTCGTCCATTTGTTTCATTTGATCTCTATCTTCCACAGGTACATGTGCTCAAGCTGAAGTGTATTCCTTGGAATAGGAAACCCACAGTGCTTTTTGTTTGTTGGTATTGTATCACAGTACTAGCTCCCTGGACACACTAGAGGAGGATTTTCAAAGGGTTGCTCAAAAATCTTTTTTCACTGAAGGCTGTGTACAAGCCCAGGAAACAAACACTGGGGAGGGCTGGGAAGAGCGGCAGACATTGAAAGCACTGTCACACGCTTCTCTCCTGTTCTCAGAAAGCCTGGTTGTACACACTGCTTGCTCCCTGTGAGGAAGAAGTGATGGGGGTGAGGGCAGGGAGGGTATCTTTCAGTTCCCCGAGGAACCAACTTCCCCCTGTCCTTCTCCAAGCTGGAATGGGAACCTTCCCAGGGAATCCAAAGGGATGCTCAGTCCCAGAAGATGTGCTAGCAGTAAAATACAAGGCTTTGCACAGCTTGAGAAATGTAGCAGACGTGCATTAAATCATGTCCTTTGTTGGGAAAGACATTTCTACCCTGGGTAAGATCGCAGTGCTGCAGATTTACTGCTCGGCTGGGGCGGGTTCATGCGAAGTCCTGAGTATTCTGGAATGAGCTGTGCTGTGGAGGTGGGGAAGGTTTACACCTGCCTAGGGCTGGACCGCTGTCAGAAGGCAGTGGAACTCTCTCATGTGGTCCAATCCTGGACTACAGAGGACAGCTACTCGGAAAATTAGTCTGAAAACAGCAAGTTGATGAAAAACCCAGAAATCAATAAAAAAATCCCCTTCAGTTCCAGAATTGGTCTTGAATCATTTATCACAAACCTTCTTTCACCAGAAGAGGTGTATGGGAGAGGGAAGATTGAAGGGCAGTGTAAAAGCAGCCAAGGTGCAGCTTGTGAGTAAGAAAATCCCTGGACATGCTGGTCTGTACAGTGCAGCACAGGCCAAATGGTGACTCCATGCTCTCATTATCATGATCTGCAATGCAAGCAAAACTCATGGTCACCTTGTGATTTTTCAAAACTGACACAGGGAGAGAGACATGTCATGTGAAGGACAGGAAAAGTGAGGGAGATTTTGGTTTTCCAAAGGCAAGCAAGCCTGGTTTTGGCAACTGCCAGAGACACATGTGCTCTGCCCCTCACTCTCCCACCTCAAAATGAGTGGTACCTGGGAGAAACAACCCCAGACTGTATTGCTGGGAGGGAGGTACCTTGTCATCACCCTCCAGACTGATATCTGTTCATAGGAAGACAGTCCTGGACAAGAGCAATTACCTCCAGCTCAACCTCTCTCAGCTGACTGGTTTGCTCTTTTCACAGAGCTAACCCACCTGCAGATGTCCTTTGCTTCACATCCAGAAACTGCTGCTGCCTTCTTTGCTGTTGGTTTCATTTGGTTTGGTTCAAGTTTTTCTCTTTTTTTTTATCTTTTTTTTTTTGTTTTGTTTTTTTGGTTTTTTTTGGGTTTTTTTGGTTTTTTTTTTGGTTTTTTTGTTTTTTTGGTTTTGTTTTGTTTTTATTGTTTGTTTGTTGGTTTGGGTTTTTTATTGGTTTGGATTTTCTTCTTTTTTTTTTTTGCAGGAGAGTATTCCTGCTGAACTCCTGCCCAGCCACCCCAGGATGCCACATGGCAGAAGACAGACAGATAGCGAGGTCCCGTCTCTCCCATCCTGCGTGCCTAAAGCCTGTCACGGCATCCCCGGGGGCTCAATATTTCCTGAGGAAGTCATTCATTGAAATGTCCAGCATGGGACTCGGTCCCCTTTGCTCCTTTCACCAGAGGTGTCAGCTCAGACCAGGGACTCATGGTAGGTGGTAGCTCTGGTAGGTTTGGATCTTGGTCAAGAAGAGGGTAGGAATACGAAGCAGCGGCCTGGGAGGCCAGCAAGCCCCAGAGTATCTGCCTTGTCCCTGGCAGCCTGTTTGTTCCCAAGCATTTTGGACCAGTTCCCCACTTCTGTGCCTGATGTTTCTCGCAGATCACCAGCGTAGCTGCCCCATGCCAGCAAACCCCTGAATTTCTTCATTTAATATTGTTCTGTGTATTATTTATGGCAGAGCCCCTTTTCTAGCCTAAACAAATTACTACTCTTCCTTTTCTTATAAATAATGCATTTCAGCCCCTCCAGCTCCTCTTGCTCCTCTTCCCTCTATGTTCCCATCTGCCCGAAACCTCTGCAGAGCCTGGTGCCAAGGTCTGGGTACAGGGCTGCTCCTCAGGGTTCTTCAAAGCAGAGCAGAGTGGAGTAATTGTTTACAGCACTTGCTGGCATGTCCCAGAATGACTTTTGCCTTTTTTCCAACAGTATCACATTGTCAATTCATGCTCGATCCGTGCTTTTCTCTAGCCCCCAAACTGGTTTGTGCAGCAGCCCAGTCCCTCTGCCCAGCTTGCCCTTCTTCTGGGCACCTGAGTTTTCCTTCCTGAGTGCTGCCCTCTCACTGGGTTTCACCCTGCTGATTTTAGATCTGTTTTATTTTGTTTTATCAGGGCTGCTTTGAATTCCAGTTTTATCTGTGAATGTGCTGCTCAGACCTCTCCAGCCTCATGCTGTTGAAAATCTTACTGAAGCTAAGATGTATCACAATCACAGCATAGCCTTACCCACCAGCCCTGTGACCCTGCCAGAGAATGAAATTTGGTTGGTTTGACTCAATTTGCTCTTCACGAAACCACATTGGCTGCTTCCCTTCCCTTTATTCTCTCAGAATCACTGACTGATTGTCAGTAATTCAACTGAGTATTTTTCATGGTGTTGAACTTCAATTGACCGATCTATCATTGTCCATGTGGCCTTTCTCTTCCTTTCTAAAGCCAGGTGCAATGCTTTCCCCCTTGGTTAGTGAATCCCACATCTCAAAACTCATTCACAGCTGACTTTTTGGGAGCACTCTTCCTGGGATTGCCAGGAGTGCTGGCAGTACTCAACGGGTACATGGCCAGCCCTCTAGGTAGATCAACACACCCTTACTGGCCAGCTTGGAATGAGCTGTGGGTTCCTAAAAAGCAGTTTGCTGCTTTCCAAAACGCTGCAAAAATGATGTCATGGGAAGAAATGCTACTGCAAATAAGTCAAAAACTTCTGTGTAGTTCTGTGAACTGAATTTGTCCCACAAGAGGTGGGTATCTGTGTACGGGTCTGGGAGTGATCCCTGAGCTGGCCAACAGAACCAGTCTGTCTTGCTGTATTTTTTGAAAGTCTTATAGGAAGACAGCTCAAAAAAACCCCAACAAACCCAAACACCCCCCCCAAAATATAACAACAAAAAACTCACCAACCAAAAAAGTGCAACATCCTCGTGTTCACCTCTCTCCTAAAGCATTTTCTATTGGAGTTCTCCCCCATTCCTTTGAGATTCACTCCTGAGCTTTCTGAATTTGGAAATGACGTAACTTTCTTAATCTTAGCCTGGTCCCCCAGCCACCTAATCCTGTGCTACTTGCACCTACCCACATGACTTAAATCCCTGTGCAGTACCTCTCACAGGCGCCTTCTTTAAAGATAAACATATGTTACAATAATACTAAAATAACACATTACTCTCGCAGCCCCTCGCACTCGTTAACACTCATCTGGATCTATGCAACCTCAGTTTTACGTCCATAATTTTATTTCCATAAATTTTAAATCCATACCTGGGCCATGGGATTTAATCACAGGTAACTAATGGCTTTCTTTATGAATCTTATTGTTGGTGCACTTCAGTGTAGTGCAGAGTACAAAGCGCAAGAGAAAATTTCTTTCCCTGGGACCATATGTTAAAAAAATAAAGCTCTGACTTAATGCCCTTGCTTTGCAGAGTAGCACAGTCAACAAACCCCTATTAGATCACGGGATAAATATCGACAAATTCCAGAGTATTGTTTCAGCCTGTTGCTATAGTAATTCAAAATTTTGTTCTATGAGCCGTTTAAAAAAAGGGGATGAAACCACACATTAGTATTTAATTATTCCCAAATTTCCTACACTGGTACCACTCAAACCAGAATCACTTGCTTTTAAAAGAAAAGTGGGATGTGGGCATTTCTAGGCCAAATTGCTCTGTGTAGGCTTCCATTCTGGAAATTATTTATTCATATTAATGAAGGAGAACAGGCTTTTCCCTGGTCATTAAGCCAATGATATAAGGTTCACAACTCCAAACCAGATGATACTGCCTATTTTTGGAGCCATATGAGTTCATAATTTCATGTGAAAGGTAAGTGCTTTATTGGGGAGTCCCAGAAGGGCGTGGGGTCATGCAGCGAGCTTTCCTGAGCAGCCAGTGCCGAGGCACTTGGGCACAGTGCAGGTGTCATCCATAATGCATGGACTGCCTGCCCCTGAGCAGGGGCAGTGATGTGAGTGCATCAGGGAACAGCAGAGACAAAGGCCAGGAACCAGGGCAAGCCTGAGGGGACCAGATCAGTTGTAGGATGTGACACGGGATCAAGCGCTGACTCCAAGTTACTCCTTCATAGCTATAGCAACGGTGTGAGGCTCATGTCCCTTAGCAGGACCTGACAAACTGACCAGTAATATTTTTTCCTTGTTTCTTATGCATTTGCTTCCAAACCCTTAATAAATCACAGTGGAATCTTCTCAGACTGCTTCAGTCCCCTCCTGCTCATACAGGTTACTACAAAGTGTGTGTAATTTGAGAAGAATTCTTCTCATGCATTTTCTCTGAAGCAGACAATATTCTTTAGCCCTTCTGTATTTTAACTGCTACCTTTATAGCAGGTTAAAGGTGTCCTGCTAGGTTGTTTCTTAGGATTTTATGGTTGCTCTTTCATAATATAAAGCTGTAGTTATCTCAGCGTTTTGTAATGCCAAGGCTCTGGAAGGGAAAGTGCTTTTCAGTCTGTGGTACTCAACACATTGTGCTGGTATGTGAGGCAGCAAATGGGTGGTCTGTGGATGGATAAAAGAAGTAAGAAAATCAAAGCATGCCCTTACAAATCTGACAAACAAATAAACTGGGGGGAGAACAGATTTAAAACAGCACTGAAGATCAGCTGCATTTGGCTGCAGAGGAAGGGCAAGCTGGCAGCACTACACAAGCTGTCCTTGCCCTATTTTTTGCAAGATGATGAACATTTTTTGGAATGAGGAATGCTGAACAGCACTGTTGACTGGTGTGGGGCACACAGCTGCTTAGAGTTATGGAGACTGCCATACCACATGTGAAATGTGTTAAGTGTCTAAATGTCTGGGGATAGTACAATTGCTCTTGTGCCTTTGATTTGGCACCACACTGCAAATTATTAAATAGATGCCTGTCTGCTCTGAAGGTGCTGCATAAGGGCTTTTCATGCAAATATATATCAAAGTGAGCTTCACCAGCTCGTGCTAGACAGGATTTGTCACTGCTGAGTTTTGGTCAGCTGGACATTCCCGCTGCCCCTGTTACAGTCTGCAAAACCGACCAACCCTGGAAGGGTTAAATCTTTCCAGTGCCTGGGTACAGCCTCTCTCCAAGGAGCAGCCTTTCCCCCTTGAGGAACAGGCAGTTGGCACCCTGCCCACAGCTTGTTTGTCACAAAATGGGGTCCTTTCTTTGCCGAGGGCATGGCCCAGGAGCGGCGAGCGAGCCTGGCCTGGCCTGGCACTGCCCTGCCTGGCTGGGGCTGCAGCAAGGTTCTCATGGCTCTGGGGACTCACTGCTGCCCTGGTGACAGCTCCAGAGATCCACCGGATGGCATTTTTTTTTTTTTCCCTTTTCTTTCTTTTTTTTCTTCCCTGCAGTCCTCCTGGCAGGTACAAATCTTCTATTCATGTCTCACTAAGCCCGGTTTTTCACAAGGAAGGGTTTTGTCCTCTCCTGTGCACTGGTCTTGACATGCATCACCCAGGAATGAAGGAGTGAAAGGAAAGGGGAGCAAACACTCCACTCTCGCCCTGAGGACTGGTCACAAAGACCTCTGACATCTTCCCCACTAAGCTGAATTTCATGTAAAACGGGTAAAGGGAACTAAAATTGTCTTATTTGCATCTGCAACTCATTTGAAAAGTGCCACGTTTCAGGTACAACTTATAGGTTTGAGACCAGTTTTTTACATAATCTACCCTGAAGCACTGCTTGGGCTGCTGGCAACATCACTGGCTCAGTGATGGGGCCAACAAATAGTCTTGAACACTCATTAGCTTTCATAAATGCAGGGCTCCACACTCAGCTCTCATCTGGATCCTGGCACAAAGTTTAAAAATGTTCAAAAGTTGACAATCTAGGGGTTTTTTGTGTGAGTAAGTTGTCTGGGCAGTAGTAGGTGCTACTCTAGCCTGGAACTGAGGTAATTTGTGTCTCTTTGCCTCCTTTTTCCAGGGGAAGCAAGAGCCAACAATTCCATTCAGCATCACCTGCAATGTCCAGCCCCACACACTGTCCACTGCCTCTCCTGCAAAACACATCCAGGGAGTTTTCTTGCAGCTACACTCTGTCATGTGCAAATTTATCTACTCACCTGCACCACGCAGCCACCATGAAGCTCTGTCTCTGAACCCTCCACAGAAATGCCCAGGGTACATAACCTGTCCAGAGCAATTTTTAAGAGATGTCTGTGATTTTTGTGGTAATGTGAACTCTATGGGCCAAATTTTCTCTTGGCATGAAAGAAGAGTGCTGAGGACCCAGTTAACCAAAACAGTTGTGGGTGTGGAAGGACTTAGACCACTGAGGACAGTTGGGAGTTCTCTCACCCAGGGTAAGCTGAACAGAGTTTAGTTCTGCTTTGCTCTACCGGATGCTGTTGTCCCGTTGAAGCTGAAAGCTTCACATGTCATTGCTCTTGGCTGTAAGGAGGAATCTCCTGGGAGTGAATGCATGTGCTCAGGGGTTTTTGCTGACAAGACTGAAGAGTGAGACTCCCTCATTGTGGAGCCACAATCCCTGTGCTTCCCTTGCAGGTTGCCAAAGTGGGCTGGCAAAGAAGGACATTGCAGGTCCTCATCTCTCCAAGTGTGAGAGTTTGTCTTTTCCTTTAAGTCTAACAGGAGTTTTCTCATCTCCAGAAAACCAGAAGTTGTCATAGCTGCAAATTTTGGGTAGGGGATGAGGAAGAGCATGGTCCACTAAAAATCGGTGCTGTCGGGCAGGTTGAACTCAGGCAGAACTTTTCTGCAGATGCCACCGGCAGCATCAGTGAGAATGAGAGGAAAATCTGGGCCACTTTGTGAAGCAGTAGCTTGAATATGAAACAAGAAAATCAATACTTAATGAAGCTATGCTTTATGAATGAGAGGAAAATATGTTCAAAAAACATGCTCAAAAAAGGGCATGAATTAAATAGCTAAGAGGACAGTTCACCTAAGTCCCACAGAAAAAAAATTGGACACCCTTAGCTCACTAGCACACCCAAGGAAGTCTGTCAGGTGTTAGTATTCTTCAGACATGACCTGTTTTTTTGTTTTAAACATGAATTCTTTGCAGTGCAGGGATAGTCTCTCAGTGCCTCTTCAGGGAACTGTAACAGTATATAAGATATGTGTGGGTTTAGGGAGGGAATGGGACCAGGCAGGTGTAACTTTCCTCTGGAGAAAAGGCTCCTGAAAAGTGAAGAGTGACCCTGTAAAACCTAAATGCTCTCTAAGTAACTAGGAGCTGTTGGCAGGTCTAAGCATTGGACAGGGCTGGAGGCAGGTATGCATAAGCAAACATGAAAACAGATACAGAATCAGATAATATTTATTTTGCTTAATCCTTGGTACAGGCACATTCCTGAAAGTAACTGGAGCACCGGGTCTCACGTGCATTTCAGGAAAGCTGTTTCTGCTGCAGAGACTGTGCCAAAGAGGCACACAGCCTCAGGGTTCCAGCTGGCCTGGCACTGCAGGGGAAACATGGACATGGGAACGGGCATGGTGGGAAGAGCAACCACCACTTGGCACAGCCAGTGCAGCCAAGCTCTTGGAGCAGGGATGAGGCTCCCTATGGTACAAGGGGTGGGAGGAAGGAGTTTGCCCCAGCTCTTAGTCACTATTTGCTTTCCATTCTGAATTTTTTTTAGTAAGATGTCTATCAACTTCTACCTGATATGAGTGTATCTTTCATTTATCACTCAGCACAGGCCTGTGGGCATGAGAAGCACCTGAGCTCTGTTCCTTGTGGCCCGAGGAAGAAGGTGTGTGGCACATGTGTGATGTGTTCTTCTGCAGCAGCATTCCCTGGACACCTTGTCAGGGGGTGAAGGGCTCAGGGGTATTGCAAAATCTTTCTTTAGATCAGCTGAAATACACAAAACCCCCCCAAAACCCTGGCAGTTATATTGGTGGACACACCGCTCTCACCTCATGACTCAGAAAACAGCAGCAGCATCTTCCAAACAGGAAGCCAAAACACAGGTGAGAGACAATCACTCTTTGTTCAACACAGTTGTGCCAGATGACCGGTCAGTCAGCTTCAGAGCAAAAGGGTGGTTACAGTCTGTGACCAGATGAGGTTTTAGCAAGGGGAAGTTGATAACATGCTCATTTCTTCAGAGAAAAGCAGGGGGGAAACGTTGGCAGGCAGCCCATGTGGAACAAGCTTCATTCAGCCAGACAGAAGGAAGATCAAAGTAGGCCTTAGGTACATGGACTTTGTTGAGTTCATAATTCTTTCCTTTTTTTCCTACTAGATTTGAGCATTTTCCTTTCCGGTGTTGCCTTTTGGAGTTATATCAGAAGCCACTTTTCAGGATGGTCCTTTGAGACACCAGTGAGAACAGTAAGTGAAAAATATCCTCCAGATTGTAGCTGGGTGCTCTGATCCTTTACTGACTGTCCAGCAGAGTCCACTCCAGCATGTCCGTGTTGTCCATCTACACAGTGTCCATCAGTCCTGTAGTGCACAATTGTGGTGTGTGTCACGTTTCGTGGGGAGCATGTGAAGGCTCCCTGGATTGCAGTGGGGCTGCTCAGGGGGCAGTCATGGCAGTGGCTGAAGAAATGGGTTCAGAGATTATTTATTTTCTGCTTGTTGCTGTTCATATTTTCAAGGGGGGATTTGGTTTGTTTTGCTTCTGATCATGAGCCTGTTGAGGGTGGCAGCTACTTAAAAGTTAGAAAGTTAGATGCTGGGGGAAATTTCTTTCAAAACACATGGCATTCTATTGCTGGTTTTAGTTACTTGATGATTTTCCATTTGGATCCCATTAGGGTTTAGTATGTGAAAACTGAGGGATAGAGGCAGTTACTTGGCTTGGGTTTCTGCACTGAGGCAAGCTTCTGGTTCCTCACAGATTATGCTGAGTTGGAATGAACCCACAAGGATCACTGAGTCCAGCTCCTGGCCCTGCACAGGACATCCCAGGAGTCACACACTGTGCCTGAGAGCGTTGTCCAAACCCTCCCTGAGCTCTGTCAGGCTGGTGCTGTGACCATTGTCCTGGGGAGCCTGTTCCAGTGCCCAACCACTCTCTGGGGGAAGAACCTTTTTCAAATATCCAACCTAAACCTCACCTGATTCAGATCCAGGCCATTCCCTCAGGTCCTGTCCCTGTCACCAGAGAGCAGAGATCAGTACCTGCTCCTCTGCTTCCCCTCATCAGGATGCTGAAGACTCAGTGAGGTCCCTGTAAGGTAGGAGCACTTCTTTCGATAAGCAAAGCCCAGTCTTACAGCAGAAAAGCAAGTGCCATCATTGCTCTCCTCCAAGTGACTAGTGATCCCTGAGAGGCTCCTCTAAGGCACAGCAATGTGATATGGTTTGAATATATTTGGTTGCAAGTTCAGTAGCAATATGTGTGTTGATCTTCAGGCATGCTTGTACATGGAAGACTGAGGGTCTCACTTCACTAATGATAGTGCCCCTGAAGTTGATAGAGGTGTAAGAGTATTTCAGAGACAGCTTGATGGCATTGTCGATGACTGAATTTGTGATGGCAACTGAAAATAAAATAGAGACTTCCAATCAAGCTGGTGAGCATGTGATTTCTGGATATTGGTTAAAGCATAGGCTTGGTGACATAGTTATTTAAAAAGAAAAATCTTCTGTGAAGTTGGTTTATAAAGAAGTTGGAATCTTTTGGGGTAAACTGGGCTCCTGTGGCCTAAATTTACTGAAAAAATAAAATTGGTGGAGTGAGAGATGCAATGGGTAAGTTTGGTGGTGTGTTTGAGTTGGGGATCTGTGGGTACATTTTATTTTGTAGGTTCTTAAGAGAGCCTGCAATGCTTTTACGGGGGGTGTTGTTGCACAGGCAGTGCTTGGCTGTGGCAATGTGAGTGCTGCTAGTTTGGGGTGCTTCATTCTATGCAGACCACAGAAAAAACCTTCAGCTTCTTGAGCAAGGAAGGGCTGAGGATCATTTCTCTTCCTTCTGATAATTCATCAGGAGAGCTGGAAGTGGTTGATCTGCCAAGGTTGGGGGTGGATTTTTTCATTGGCTCAGGAAAGCAAAAGCACTGAATTCAGGATTGTTGTCTCAGTGCAACCTTTGTGCACCGCAGAGCTTCCCAAACCCTGCAGGCAGGCAGGCTCCCGACGGCCAGAGCTACGTGTGCATGCATGCAAAGAGCTCCTGCTCTGCCCACTGCCCGAGCTCCCACATCTCCCCATCTTTTCCATTCAAATCTTCCCACCGAGGAAGAAGTTGCTGCACGGCTGAGGAGTTGCACAGGCAGGGAGCTCGGGGGATGTACTGGGATTTTCGGTCATGTTATTCTGACTTGGGGAGCTGTTTGTCCTCCTTCAGTATTCCAGGCAGCCGGCCTGAAAAGAAGTCCTGATCCTGTGCTGCAGGCCGGTCGTGTTCACAAAGGTCTCTTTGTTACACCCGTGTCTATGGCATTGTTCCTCTCCAGCAGAACTCCCCTGCCAAAACCCTGATGCGCTTGGCTCTGAAAGTGCCAGGCCGGTGATGCAAGGGGTGAATTCCTGCTCATTCACCCCATCCTGCCTCCTGCTTCCTCCTGCCCTCCAGCTTTCTGCTCTCTCAGGCTGTAGTGGCTGGGAGAATACAGACAAGACATGGTGGTTTATCCTCCTTGCAGGCCGTGTGTTACACAGACTTCACATTATCAAACATGCCGAAGTCCTGCCCTCCTGTCAGGTTTGGATAGAATCACGGAATCATTCAAATCAGAAAACACCTCAGGGATCATCAAGTCCAGCTGTCAACCTAGAACCACCACCATGTTCACCACTGAACCCTGTCCTCAAGTGCCATATCCACACATGTTTGGAGTAATTCCAGTGGTTCTACCACTTTCCTTGGACAGCCTGTTCCAATGCCTGACAACACCTTCTGTGCAGAAATTTTTCATAGTATCTAATAAAAACTAGCCCTGCTGCAACTTGAGGCCTCCTTTCAGGTAGTTGGAGAGAGCATTAAGGTCTCCCCTCAGGCTATAGATTTGCCCTCTGTCAGACCCAGCACTGGGTTTCTGAGCAGGTGATGGTGAAGGGGCTGTCAGAACCAGGGCCCCTCAGCCTGTGGAGAACAGGAGCTCTAAGCCCTTTATCATACAGGGTGTTTTTAAAGCCCATGTGGACGGATCCTTGGTGTGTATACAAACTACAGTGCCGGACACCTGCGGAGCACTTGACAGATTTTTAATCTAATGCACCCATTTCTGTCCCTTGGGCAGGACACACACTCAGGACAATGGGCTCTGCAATCCCAGCACCACCAAAGGCTGTACCCTGAGTTCCTGTTGCTGGAAGCTTTGCCTGGATTGCCATGCCATATTGTTTTTTCTAGTCAGCTTGCCCTGTACTCCTTCATGTATTCACTACTGCACTTTGCACTACCTTAGAGGAAAATCTGGAGTGTTTTCCAATCAGTATTTCCATGCAAACTGACTTGTATTTCATAACAAGAGGCTTAATAGGGAGGGAACAGAGGTAGGGAAGAGTAAAGACCCTCACCCTTTCCTCCTCTCTGTCTCTGCACTGAAAGGTCCCTCTAAGACACTCATCTGCTCCTGGTAAACACCAGTCACACACCTGTGAGCCAGATGCAAACAGCTGCATGGTAGGTGTCATTTGTGATCCAGACTTAATACAAACCATGCTTAGGATTGGTTACAAATGGTTCCATAAAAACAAAAAAAAAGACAAAATGCATAGCACAAGTAAGTAGCACCTCTTTTCGTATTTCATCTTTCTTTTTATCTTATTTGCTTTCATATCTATAGTATGGAGGACACTCTGCTGTGGTGGGATGAATAGCAGTTGGATTTCATTAATCTGGCCTGGGTGTATTAAATTGCTTAAATAAACACTTCAGGAATATGCACAGTCTAAACATTTATTTAAGTTCTTACCTGAGCAGGGATACTTCACTGCTATTGCTTACCTTCATCAACCCCAGTGACTAACCTGGCAGGCTGGCTAGTTCTGCCTTTGATATTTCACTTGGTGCATGTAAAATTTCTTAATCCAAGAGTTTCTAATAGCAAATCCCTTTAAATATTGCAAGGGCATTGCCTTAGAGCAAAGAACCTTCCTAAGACCCCTCCAGGTAAGGGTAATGTACCTGTTGTTTTTGAGATATCAATGCTGCAGTTGCCCTTGTTCACCCCTTCACTCTGGATTTTCACTACTTCCTTCCCATTAAATTTTCTATTTTTGAATACTTTGGATTGATATAAGAACCCTTTACTTTATTTTTGCTTTACACTTGCAACTTCTCGCCTTATTCAAAGGCTGCTGTTAAGCAACTGTAGGGAATGGAGCGACTGTTTTCCAATAGTCTGTGTGCCTGTGCTGGCAACTTTAACAAATATATTGATTTTCATTCTGGATCATGATATTTTGTCATCTCACATTTTATAACCTCACATTCCAGACAGTAACAGTTTGATTCTCCTGTCATTATGAGCTATTCATATTTTTACTAGGCTGCTGAATAGTTCATGCTGTGTCAGATCATGCTGGTTTCTCTGTAGTAGTTGCATTATAAACCCCCAAGGAAACATATTCTGTATAACAGGTCTGGCTCAGACTGGGTGTTAAATCAAGGTTATAAATAAAGCTTGCACTTTCTTTTCTGCATTTCTCTTCTTTGCATTCCTCCCCTTTTCTTTCTCTTTCTTTCTTTCTTTCTTTCTTTCTTTCTTTCTTTCTTTCTTTCTTTCTTTCTTTCTTTCTTTCTTTCTTTCTTTCTT
>VYZT01004425.1:23610-79414 GCA_013400735.1 Pomatostomus ruficeps | reverse complement strand
CTTCCTTCCTTCCTTCCTTCCTTCCTTCCTTCCTTCCTTCCTTCCTTCCTTCCTTCCTGTTCCCCTCTCCATCCATGTCTGACACTTACAAGTTTTCATTTTCCATACAGAAGGGCAATCCTCAGGAAAAAGAACTCTTTGAACCTGTTCTCAAAAGTTGCTGAAATGAACTTGTAACTACATGAAGCAGGATCAGAAATAAATGATAGTAAAGGCAAGGTCAAGACTCTGCTTTTGCAGGCCAATCTCAGATACCTTTAAGAAGCCTTTAGAAAGTGGAGTACCTTTAAGGAGATTTTAGTGGTTTTCTAATCAGACCTCAGTAAAGCACTGCAGACTCCATACTTACTGCCAATTACTTCATGTTTACTTTGTAAAACAAACAGCAGCCAAGAACTGGTATCCTGAATTGTATCCTTACTAAAAAGTGAAGAGGTAAATAAACACAAATCTAGAGATAACAACCACATGCCTGTCAGGTAGGTTTGCACATGAACATAGACCTGTAGCAACTGCTCAGCGCAGAAGGGAAGCAGAGCTGTAGATTATGTCAATGCTCCCTTAAATCAGATTAATTAATTGTGGTGGTCTCCTGCATGGGTGTGTACTCCTCGCCAGCTCCACCTGATGCTGTTTCCATAGCATCCCTTTGGCGACAGGGCCTGAAGAGGAGGGCAGAGACTGGAGTCAAGTGTGTGCTGGTACTATCGCACATAAACGTGATTTACTTAATCTTCAAATGTCAAAAGAAAATGTATAAACATCAGGCTCGGCTGGCAGTAGTAGTTGCAGGTTGGATATTTGAAAATTAGAGGTTCAGTAAATACAAGACCATTTTTTTGCCTTGTTTGCTCTTAATATTTCCATGCTCTTTTCCCAGCAAGCACTTCTTTTTCCAGTCCAGCAACAATATGAATAATTTTTGTTCTGGTTCCAGGAAGTTCTAAGAACAAACTTTAGTAGAAAGCAAGAAATGGGGCTTTGAATTTTTTTTTTTTTTTTTTGAGAACAAATTTGCAGAACAGTAGTAGAATAATCTAATTTATAAGGACATAATAGAAAATGGAAGATGACATTTGAACACATTTAGTGTCTGGGCAAATTCGTAACAGGAAAAAATCACTTTGGTTTTCTTTGAAGTTCTTGCAATAAGACTGAGGTCCACTACTAAGGGAATAAAAAAAAATAAGGAAGGGGCAATAAGTATGTTGGTTTACCCCGTCAAAAACGTTACTGAAAAATATTTTTCATTTGGAAAGCAAACAAGAAAAAAACTCGACTTTTCAGGGTGGAGTAACCCTTGCTACCAATTTCTGGCACTGTACTTGAATCTCAATGAGAAGTGAACATTGCCTTGGTCTGTGTGTCCATCCTCTGCAGCTGCACAGCAAAGGAGGATAAAATAAAGTTGTGCCATCTCTGTATTCGTTTTGGGAAAAGGCATGATAGAGTAGTACAGATGGCCCAAGTTGAAAAAAACCATTATGCAATGATTCCTGGAAAACTCCAAGCCTGTATGCTCCTTTCCAGAGCTGTATGTGTAAAAATGACCTTCTGTTGCAAAACTGCAAGACCCCATAGATCCCGAAGGGAGTCACTCTCTAGTCTTTGGTGTTTGGTGCCTGGAGGGTGGCTGGACAGCTCAGGCATCCCATGGATGTGTTGGGAAGTTGCAGATGTCCTTTTTCTCCCCTCCCTTCCTGGGCTGTGGGACAAGTACCCTCCTGAGGAAGCCCATTGCTGCCTAGTGCAAGTCAGAGCTGCTCGAACCATCCCCTTTGAGTTTTGCTTTCCCACAAATGGTTTCAGTTCCCAGATGCCAAAATTTCCCCATTGCTTTGTAGGTGGCAGTGCCCCACTGCATATTCCTGGTGATGGCACTGGGCTCAGAGATCAAAGCTGGGAAGTAAATTTTGGGAGAGAAATGCTCCCAGCTGACCCTGCCACCCCTCTGTAAGGGTAAAGCAGGATGCCAGACCATGCTGCAGCCAGACATTTCTGCATGAGGGCCAAAGGGGTTGTTCATCTTCCCCAGCCTCAGTGTGAGTTGAAGACCAGAATGAAAACTTCTGAATGAGGTTCACAAACCCCTGTTGTGTCTTGCTTCTGAGTGTTGCAGCATGCATGATGGCAAGCAGGGATTTGTTCTCTATCAAGGACCTTTCCCCTCTCACCCCAGATACAAAGCAGAATGATTTGAGGGACACAGCAGGGGTGACCATGAAATACCCGAAGTCGTTGCAGTTAATATGTCTTTGGTCTGCCTGAAAAGCAGTGCCCCACAAATATTCCATGGCTGTAAATGAATGGAAGTGCAGGATCCCGATGCTCTGGATGTCGTGAGGGGATGTGCCTGGACCCTCCTTCCCAGGGCAGTGACTGCAAAGTGCTGCTGAGACTGCCCCATCCCTGGCACTGCAGCCCTCAAGCCCAAGCTCAGATTCCCCGGACAGCAAACACTTGTTTTCCTCTGACCCTTTCTTAAGGTGGCCCCTGCCCATGTAGAATCTGCTAATGAACAGAAGAATTTTGCTTTTTTTGGAGTTGGATGGCACCTCTGGATCACCTGAGGGACCTGCATGTGGTGATGTCTGTTAGTGGGAACTGGACCTCACCGTTCCAATGTTTCTGCTCATTCCTGTGTGTGTGGGAAGGTGCTGGGGTATTGCTGCTGATGGAGTTCTACCACCTGAAGATCTGAAAATTAATTACATATTGACTGGTGAGTTTAGCTCTTATCTTTACATTTCTGGTCCCTTGTACACATGAGACTGACCAGACAGGTTTATCAGATCTTCTGGATCTGTGTATTTCCTTTTGGTAGCACTATATTGACTACAGGCAATATTTCATTTAAGGCCATATGAATGAAATCCCTGCACAGCTCCTGGAAAGAGTTGTGTATTTGGGAGAAAAACTCTCTTATTAAGTCTGCCATAAATTAAAGATATTTGTACCTGCGACTACAGTTACAAATTTTTTTTGCTTCTTGTTCTCTTATGTGATTCTTTTATGTCGGACAAGATGGTAATATACATAAATTAAATTTTATATGGTCTGTCAAGCTTCATAGCAGGTGGCGCTTTGTCTTACTACAGCGTAGATAGAATGCTTTGGGATCAAAGCATATCTCACTGCACAGGAGGATGCCAAGAGACTCTTTCCTACATGACAGGTGATAAATGATTTCAACATTTGAGCAAGGTGGCTGCCTTTACCTGGAAAATCAGAATTGGCAATGGTAATTAAAGAAGCTGCTCATATAGAGACATCTCTGCCTGAGTGTTATGAGCAGTCTGAGACTGCTGTGGGGAACAGGGATGTTCATCAATTCATTACAAACTGGATGGATAGAGCTGGCCTCTCCAGCTCTGCAGAACAGGCCATTAAATAAATGTATTTGATTTACAACTACAGACAATCTGAATTGCTATTTTACTATTGTGAAACTCCAGAAGAGATAAATTATGTTTTCTAATGGCATCATTTTCTCCAGGAATGTACAGCATAAATGCAAACAAAATGTTCTGTGAAAATGTAATAAACTCAGAAAAAACCACAACCCAAATCCTTAGAAAAACAAAGCCAACAAACCATGACATTGCATTTCTTTATCAGAAGGCCCGATTTTAATTATTTTAGAATTTATGTTCTGATGAGCCAAAACCATTTCGTTTGGACTTCATTATTTGATTCTCTTAATTCAGTAAACTGCTGTGCTGTGATACAACACACTTCACTGCATCAGCCACAGCACCCTACGTGTGGCTGTGCTGCACCAGGCAGATTTGCACCCAGCCAGCAGCCTGCTCCACCCACAGCCACCAGCAGTGATGCTGGCAGTGAGGAGCAGCCACACTTGAGGGTAGAACTCTTCCTGGAGCAGCCTCACAGTTCGGAGCCTTCCGTAGGGTCTGGCTCCGGGGTCGGTGTTTGTGCTGCCCTGCCGTGGTGGCAAAGCCGTGCTGCCCTCAGCACTTTCTGATGGGTTTGGTGCTGCCACTTTTCACTGCTGTGGAAGCTGTGGTCTGGATCTGGAAGCTGCAATTCACCCCCAGGGACAACAGGAGAGAGAACTGGATGAAGGAAGGAGCACAGGGATTTCTCCTGCCTGTAAGCAGCTTTAGGAGGCACAGTACCAAAGACGCTGGTGTCTTGTCTACACGGCAGCTCCTTGTCCTCCACACAGCTGAATGGGCTTGACCTGCTTCCAGTGTGGCCCTACAGCCTCAACTCTCCCTTCAGAAGCACAGAAAGGTGAGTTTGCCTGGCTCTTTGCAGGTGACAGGTCTGGGGATGGGCAGCTCAGGCGCACAGGAACTGCAGCTGTGATAGCAAGGGTTGAAATGCACAGATTATGTGCACAGTTCTCAAAGCCTCCATTGCACCACGGTCTGCTCTGTAACATTAAAATGATTGGTCTCATTGGTTATGAGTGTATCTCTCTTTTGACAACTGATTTTGAAGACCTCTCATTTTTTAAGTGAGAACATCAACAATGAAAGAAAAAATAGCAACAATTCCTACAGACTGATCATCCCTTTTCTGTGTTCAACACCAGTACAGTAAACTGGAGGTACATGCAGACACTATATTCCCAGTCTCCAGAAGGTTTTCGAAAGCTTGGAGCACAGCCATGATTCCTTCCCAAAATTGCCAGAAGAAATCAACCTCCTACAGTACTGTTTTAAGCATTGAAACAATGCAATTGCACCATCCCATTCATTGGATTTGTTAGATCAACAACCATTGAAAATACCAGAAGAGATACAATCTCTGTAAGGCTGGAAGGGGAAATTTAGTGCTGGTGTGAATTTAGGAGACTCCTTGATGGAATCCATGCAAGCCCTTCTGTTTTGCAAACAAGGGACACAGCCTTGCCACTTTACCTTCCAGAGTTGCCTTTTGAAACGGAAGGTCGAGCTTAACAGGGTGAGTCCATCCAGTTCCAAGGTATCACTGCAGTCATTCCAAAGGGATGTTCCAGGCTGGTAGAAGATTCTGACCTCAACCAAGTCTTACAGAAGCTGTAGCTACCCTGGGTCTCAGTGTAGCCAAGGGAAGGTACAGCTGACAAGGGGATGAAGCATCCACAAGTTCCTTGGGCAATTTGTTCCAATGCCTCACCACCCTCACAGTAAAGAATTTCTTCCTAATATGTAATTTAAGCCTACCCTCTTTTCGTTTAAAGCTGTCACCCCTTGTCCTATCCCTATACAACCTTTTGAAAGTTCCTTTCCAGTTCCTTCCTGCTCTTTTCAGGCACTGGAAGGCTGCAATAAGGTTGCCTTGGAGCTTCTCTTCTCCAGGCTGAACAATCCCAATTCTTTCAGCCTTTTCTCCTATGAGAGGTGTTCCATCCCTCTAATCATGTTCATGTCCCTCCTCTGGACTCCCAGTACCATCCCCTGCCCCTGAGCACTGCCTGGTGTGTCAGGTGTAGCATGTGCTGTCAGCTGCCTCCTGCAAGCCGTTCCCTCTGGGAGGAGAGAAAAACTTGCCCTGTTCACATAATGACTTCATTTTCCTTATGTCTTAAGGAAGCAATGTTTCTTCCTGTGGGAGTATGTGGGGTGTCTCCAGGGCTGAGTTTCTCCCTGGACCGCTGAGTCTCACAGCAGTGTGCTCCCAGCCTCACCGTGGGCTGGGGGTGCAAGGCTCCAGCCACCCCCGTAGAGAGCGGATGGGGACAGTGAGGTGTTTTTGTGCTCTGTTCTGCATTTTAAGGAGTCCCCCAGCCATTTCTGCTGTTGTTCTGACTCCAGCGTGCTCACCCTGGGGATGAGATCAAGGATGTGACATTTCAAAAATCCCTGACATTATTATGAACTCTCTCTTTCATTTGCACATGCCTTTATCTCCTTCAGTGGGGAACAGTCCTTCTGAGCCCTTTCTTCTCTTACCTTGTGCTGCCTGTAGCTTTTCTTTCAGTGCTCGTAACCCTGTCAGACCCTTATCAGCTTGTGCAGCTCTGTCCAGCTGAAAATTGATTATTGCCATTTGCCTACGGGCTGGTTGTCCTTTCATCTTGCACCACTGCATTTTTCATGGCTCCTGTAAATAAGCCCCTTGCCTCTAATGGTGCTGTCACCATCCTCCTCTCCCATGCTGTGCACCATAGGTTCCTGTTGATTCTTTTCCCAGAAAAGGTAATCCATTGTTATTCTTTTCCCAAATGCTGGGTTCAGCTGTGGTTTGCCAAGGTATGTGCATGGTATGTGGTTTTCAGTGTCTCCCACTGAAGCCGACTGGGCTTTCCCTTCCATTTCAGGGCTCTTTTCATTCTCTGCATCCTTACATCAGCTTTGTGCTTTGAACAACATTTCCATAATGACAAAAAACTACCCATAAATTTGCTCAGAGCTGCAAAAATTACCCGGCAAGATATATCCTCCAGGATCACAGGGACTTGTGCGTGTAAAACAGGAGACCAGCATGGATTTCAGTGCAGTTAGGGAGTGCTGAAAGAGGACTCGTTTCCTGCATCCTTACATCAGCCTCAGCCCATTCTGATTAACTTCCTTTATTGGGAAATCCTAGTTCCTCGCTCCAGAGTTAATTCTGCTTCTTGCAGCAGCTTCTGAGTTCTACCCCAGGTAGTAATTCCAAGAAAGGCTCTTGCCAGGGGTGTGTTCCTGAAACTCCTGGAGCTGTGCTGTAGCTTTGGCTCTGCTAAGTGAGGGCAAACTTTCCTTTTTCTAGCCTCTGTTTGATAACCTCTTATTTATCTTTTTAGCTTTCAGATGAAGTACAGGACTCACATTTCTACAATGCTTCCTTTGCTCAGAAGAACTTAAGATTATTTGGAACCGCCAACGAATGGCTCTTTCTCCTGCCTGTTCAGCCTTTTTCTTGCAAGCCCTCTCACCCTTTACTATGATCACTCTCAGTGCACCCCAGTTTATACCATTTTCTGGTGTCCTTTTCAACTCCAGAGTGCTTCAGCTCTGCCAGGACTTTATCCACCTCTGGTCTTACACAAATAATGTTTTCTCAGTTTGTTTTGCTCTTCAGGCTGTGTGTTGCTGCTCTTGCTACCCTCCAAAAATCCCTTTGTTGTCTCACTTACCATAGCCCAAGCAGCAGCCCAAGGAGGATGGTGAATGCCTTGGCTTTCCATGACCTGTCACCTCTCTGTGCCCTGAGCATCCACTGCAGTCTGTAGGGCCCCGTGGAGTTGATCAGCTCTGGAGAGTGGCTGGCTTTTCTTTTGGGATCCTTGGTCATGCCCAGCACTGGGGCTGCAGGGCCTCCCTCCTTGTAGAGAGGAATCCAGATCGTTCTTTTATAAAGTTAGTAATGAGGCAGGTTTAAAGTGTTTTTCTCAAGCTCAAAGGCACTTAAATTTATAACTGTATGAGTCTTTAATATCTTTCTTTACCTGCAGCCTGCCTCTGATTTACACTTGCAGTTTAAGGCCTATTCTATACTAGAAAGATGTTTCTGCTTCTATTTGGAAAAAAGAAATCATAAAAACTTGCATAATATTCCAAAGCTTTATTCACACTAGAACCCATAACAAGATCTATTTAATTCCTTATTGTAGGCTAATATTATTGTGGAATAATTAAGTTTATATGTCCATTTGTACTGAATAATGGGCAGTACTCTGAGAAACTTCAGTAAGCTTCATCTCTGCTGTGGAGATCAAGTGGCAAAGCATCCAGCTGACAAGGACCAGGCAGTGGTGGCACCAGATTTGCCCCTGGTGCAATGTCACAGCTTACAGCAAAAGCCACAGAGCTTTGTTGGCTTTCATTAGGTGAGAACCCAGCCTCTGGGCTCTCTCATTCCATGGCCTGAATCACAGCATTCTGCAATTTTGGCATCTGCCAGTACAGGCACAATATTGCCTTGAGGCTGGGTCCTCACACAGCTGTGTGTGGGCACATCCTTGTGGGTCTGCTCCCACCTCCCCCAGGTGTTCCTCCAGGATCAGAGGGACTTGTGTGTGTAAAACTGGAGACCAGCATGGATTTCAGTGCGGTTAGGGAGTGCTAACAAAGGACTCGTTTCTGGCTCTGGCCAGCAGGTGGGAGATTTGGCTGAGACAGCGGTGAAGCTGGGATTTCAGTGAATTGGCCAAAATGACTGAATGTCTAAAGAGCTACCTGCAAAAAGGTGTTAAAATGCACAGGCTTTGCAGCTGAGGGCGCAGTCTGAGCATCTGACCATTCCACTGTAATGACTTTTGTCCTAATAATAACTTAAATGATTTCCTAAACATTAACTTGAACTTGCTCAAGGGAATGGCCTTTCTTTCCTTATAATAATTTCACAAGAAGTACAGCATGAACATTGGAGGGTAACTGGAGCTAATGTCAATTTTGAATCACCAATTTCCTGCTCTAAATAACATTTCTTCTCAGCAACTTCCCATACAATGAGCTGCCCTGCAGATTTAACCCAAACTGCTTAGCTGACACTGAATTCCATTTAGTGCTTCCTTTTAAAGCATGAGGTGTTGCACAGGGCACAGCCACACAAACCTGAGTCACAGACAAATGATTTCACTTTAATTTTTCATAGTAAATAGCACAGAAAAACATCTTCTCCACTTCGCTTATTGCATTTTTACTGCAAGAAAATCATATTGTGTGGGTATTGGCAGGAGACTGCAATAAAATAAGGTTGCTATTGTTAGTAGCTGGCTGTATCTTGCCAGGTCATTTCTGCAGCTCTGAGCAAATTTATGGGTAGTTTTTTCTCATTATGGAAATGTTGTTCAAACTACAATCATAACTTGATATTATCCTGAGGAGGACTATGATGTTTTTTTTCAATTGAATGGAGATATTCCTGACACCTTAGAGTTTTCCCCATTTTGTGCAAACCATCCTGGAACTGAAGCTGCAGTTTGATGCCCAGTGACATGCAAGCTTCAAGAAAGCCCTCAGGATGTGACTCTTGCTGAGGGAAGCTGCTTCAAACCACATTTAGAATCCTTAATGCCCAGTTTGTATTTATGCAAAACTTCCAGCTGGGCCAGTGGGTGCTGCTTAGGACTTTCTGACAAACTCTGACATCTTGAGAATCACAGGGGACAGGAAACAGCAGAAATGTTATTGCCTGTGGTTTGGGACAGTGGGGTAGAGAAATCAGTGTTGATGCCCAAGGTGCACCACACACCACCCACGTGGGGAGGTGGAGATGCAAATGCTGGAGAAGCATGGGAGAAATTGCCAGAAATCCCACATGTAAACTGTACTCCAAAGTCCCAAACTCCACACGGGAAGCCTGGGGGCCATAAGTAACTCTTTCCTGCAAGATACTGGGGTTAATAGAGCCTGCTTTTATATGGGGCTTGGGTATTCTCTAGGGCACCTCCCAACTGTTCTTTGGCGCTCAGATAAACACCTGACATACTAGAGGTTTTCACAGAGAGATCCTTTCTCTCTGTCAGGTGGAAGGCAGATGCTGCAAATTGCACACTGCACATCAGGTGTCATTATCCCACAGTGTTTGACGCAAAACTTTCCCTGCAGCCTTGGAAAAAAGTGAGATGTTTAACACTGACCTCTGTGCAACTGTTGTTTGTTAGCTGGTGTGTTAAGCATCTACTGCATACGCTTATAAGATAATTTGAAACAACCTTAAAGATGGAATTCATCTGCGCTAACCAAGGCATTCAGCAGCTGGATGACTAAATCAAGATGACTCTTGGCTCCTTTTGTTGTTAATAGAGATAAACAGATAGTGCCAAAAGGCAGTTCCACCGCATCCCATTATAAGCAAAACGAGCAGCCCTTCGGGCAGTACCTCTTTGTGGTTTCCCCTAGCAAGAAGAGGAGCCCAGCTGAAAGTGAGACAGCTGCCCTCAGGAAGGGTGGATATACCTCACAGAACTGTTGATCCACGTTGCTGATATTCAGGGAAACATGGTAGATTTCCTCCTTCTCCATTAGGCATAAAGTAGTGGCAGGGGACACCAGAGAGGTGCAGCCAGTCACTCCAAAGGGGATGGGGACAGGGATCAGGGTGACCACAGCCTCTTCTAGGAAAAAGACACTACCTTTCAGCAGCCTGAAGATAGAAAAGAGACATTTTTACTCTCTTATTTATGAGTTTCTCACAGAATTGAGTTGCTTTATGTCTCTCTGCCTTTCGGTTAGTGTCTCCCTTTAGCTTTTCAACCAGCTGCTCAGATTCAATCAATTTCAACAGCAAGGTTGAGATCTCACAGAGAAAACTAAGTTTCTAGACAATTTCTTGGACATGGGAGGAGGTGTGGTGCTTAGGCAGGAATGTTACATCCTATTGCTGTCCTGCAGAGGAAAACCAAAACACTCACAGTTTACAATGTGAGGAGACACAGCATGTGTTTGCTGTCCAGTGAGGGTGTGCTGCCCCTTGCTCAGTCAGGGGACTTGAGGGGCTTTAAAAGCAGTTGAAAAATTTGTGGGAGAGAGAAAAGGGCAAGGAGTTTAACTACACATAATCAGGAGATGTGGGGACCAAGGAGCTGATGGTTCTGTAGGGAAAACCTGAGTGGCTAACCATGAAGGATATAGGGTAACAATGTGTAGGAATCCAGGCTTGTTCACTCGTCCATCGGGGCTCTTGGTGAGTGCAGGGCAGCCTGGCTGGGACTGAGGGCAGGGCAGTGACCTCATGTGCTTGGATCACTCCAGGAAACCTTCCTGTGCCAGAGCATCGCCTGCCTCTCCTGCAGACATGTCCAAGGCACTGTTCATCTGAGATCCCCCCTTGGCACATTGTTTTTATTGTCAGGCTCCCCAGTTTGTCTTTTTTAAGCACTGATGGTCCACAGGAATTTGTGCCTTGTGGGCAGCACACCTCAGAGGAGCCCTGACTGGTCAGCTGCTGCCTCCTGCTGAAGGAGCCAGGGGGACATCAACTTCTGGTCCTTCTGCAGCTCCATATTCAAGTTAGCCCAAAGGCTAAGTGTTGCCCACAGGCAATATGTGTTTCTGAGTTCTGTCTTAAAATGAATAAGCATATGATTTAGACCTAATTTTCACAGTCTTCTCCATAGCAGCCTTATCCCCTAGACGATGAGAGCCTTGCTGTAATGATGGTATTTGTGTAAATAACTGAATAAACATTTCTATTTACTATTTCTTAACAACGCACATTCATTAATACATAAAAACGCTGAAAGAAGAGACCCATTTAGTTTACAGAAGATTATGTGTGTTTAGGTATTTAAATATCCTTGCATAACAAATCTGAGATAAGGCACCATGGGGAGAAAGAAGTGATGAAAAACATTGAGTGTTTAAATAGATTTTTGTGCCACCTGCTCCTTCATTGCTGTATGTGGTTGTGTAGTTTTATTTATTGGGAAAACTCTTTGCCTAATATTTATTTTTGTTATTAAAATGATAGAAAATACTTCCTCTAAGGATTAGGGGTACCTCTTACATATACAATGTATAAATTCATTATATATGTATTATGAGGTTTGTTGCTGTAGACTGCCATTACAATGCTTTCAGTTCCTCCTACACTCCCAACTATGAAAGGAATACTGATGGCCAATCCCCAAATATAAACCCTCCTTCATCAATTCAATAATGGAACAAAGCACGGCCTTTCCCTGAGCTGCATTCCTGTGCATCCCACTCCCTCGAGCTGCGTGCAGCAAAAGGGTGCAATGTTTATGTCCGTGAGTGAATATGTACTTTTAAAAACTGTCCTTGCATTTGTACTCCTTTCCCGGCCTTTGCAGGCACAGCCAGCACAGATACCAAGCAATGCCTGTTCTGACAGCACATTTGATGATTTGGGGGTCTGTTACCTACTTTCTCAGAATGTAAAAATTGCCTGGGGGAGACTAGAGAGTGGCAGCACTGGGAAATCCTTAAGATGAAGATGAAATACTGAGTTTTCTGCTCAACCCTGAATGCATTTCACAGCACATGCATGATGGAGAGGTGAAATCCTGCTCCTTTGGAGAAGGAACACAGGGATTGGTGATGCCAACAGGGCAAACATTTGGGTCTCACTGAGCTGCAGACAGTGGTAGCCCAATGCTTTTCTGAGGAAGAAGATGACTCTTGTAGGTCACATGGTGGTGGTGGAGTAAGGAATAGGGTGGCAGGCCACCAATGCATTTCATGGGGATTGAACTAGGGAGGTTGATAGAAATCCATGCAAGAGTGTATCTCCATCTCTTCAAAATTGCATCCTGAGACTTCAAGGGAGGGCTTTATCTCACCTGATTTCTCTATTAAAAAATAAATAAATACATATTTAGTTCAACTGAGTCAGCAGAATATCTGTGGTTGTTCACAGAGAGAAAAACTGCTATTGATGCTAATCTGAATTGGGCCTGTACTGAAAGTAGCTTGGGATAGAAACTCTACATTTGCTGCTGAAAAAGCCTAAATTTAAAGGCAAATGCTTCTAGGTGAGATAAACTTCTTTTGAAGGGAATTCAGATCAGAACTGATGGGAGTAGAACACCTTAAATCTTCTGGAAATATTATCTTATATCTGGGGTCATCTCAGATGTCTAGTGGTCTTTGAAAACTGAGCCCTGAGCTCCTGTATCTTCTGCTTTTATTTGTTTCTTCAAAATGTCTGGTTTTATAGGTGGGATTAAGTCACAGCGTTTGAGAGAGGCTAAAGATTTATGAACAGCTATGAAAAAGTTATGGGCCACAGTGTTCTTGAGGTTGGGGGAGGCTACATTAGATGTTTCTACTTTTGTGCTTGTTTGTGATCATGTGCAAGTTCATTCAGAAGGCCACAAATGAGACTGTCAGTTTATAAGTCACCAGGCTGTGTGGTCAATTAATTGCTGATTAACTTCCACTGGCTGCCAAGCAGAGTCTGGAAGCTGAAGATAAAAAAATTGAAAATCACTTCTGCTGATTTTCCTGTACTAGGAATTTATGTTGTGGTAGCAAATTGCTGAGCACTACATCTCAAAAATACCACAGTTTGAGGAATTATTGATAATTGTTGAGTATCCTTAGCACCCAACAAAAAAATTAATACAGATACTGTCACCTGCAGATGACACAAAGATTAGACACCTAAGTAGTGCCAGTAAAAAACCCTAAAGCATCATTTTCAGTGAGGACCATGAGTGGAATATCTACTGTGTCCTGGAGGATTTCATCTATGAGCTACTTTGTCTTGCACATGGCAGGTCCTTAGTGCAAGCAGCCAGAGTATGCAAATCGCTTTCTTGCCAGTGGAAAAAGACAGACAGCCCAGCAGTACAAGGACCAAGGGGCCAATAGGCTTCATTTGAAAGGAGACTGTTGGCTAAATTAAAGAAGATTGCTGTGTGCAGTCTCTCTGCTTACGGTGAGTGTGGTGCCAGAGCAGCAGCCTCACTCTGTGGGCACAGCGAGGTGAAGGTGCTGAGCTTTGCCACTACCCAGCCTGAGTGACTGCAGTGGCATCTGTGAGGAAACAGAGCTGGACACATTTGGTCAGGGAGAGAAACCCAAGGGTGACTTAAGAGGCGAAACAATGTAAACACTGAATATGAAGGGAAGAATGTGCAGCAAAACTCACATCCTAAGAATTTCGATCCTAAGTGGGTCGTTTGTTTATCCCACCAGTCAAACCTGGCTGCACAGCAAAGCAAGCCAAAGAAAGTCTCCTTTATTGTTTCCATGATGCTTACTCCTCTAACAGCCATTCCCCTTTTAGATTATTCTATTTTTAAGGCATAATTCCCATCTGCTCTTTGATCTTATATCACATAAGACATTTAGCTAATAACATCATCCATCAAATACCAACTTTCCTTTGGAGTTCAAACACAATCGACAGAGAACCCTGTCCATCTGCTGGCCAGTGCCTCTGAACAGATCCAGCTTGTGAATGGCCAGCTATGTTGCCTATTTTTTAATTAACCAGTTTAGGTCTGTGCTTCCCATAATAATGCAGGATGGCTAGGGGGCATTCCACAGGGAAGTGAAACACCCTCCTCTGTGGAGAAGAGGGTTTGGTGCATCCAGAGTTGTGATGTGCTTGTTGTAAGTGGGGTTTTCCAGGGGATGGAGCCTGCCTTCAGCCCCTCAGGGAATTTTATTTTTTATATTTTTTTTGCATAAACCCGCAATATTTTACAAAAGATTTCAAGGATAACTTTTCAAACTTGACATTCTTCAGAGAAAAGTGTGTAAAGTAGAAAGACAATGTTTTCTTCTCTGAGAAAACTGCTGAGTTCATTCAGCAGAAATTTCAGATTTTCAGGTCAGGTTGTCTGAAGCAGGGGGACTGCAGGTTTGCAGACAAGTATTTATACAGAAAATGCTCACCTTCTTACCCAACTGGAGAGCCAGGGAATGTCAGATGATTTAGTTGACCAATTGTAGTGAAGCAGCACAGCTTGAATTAAGGATATCTGAGATCAATCACAGTCAAAAGAAGTCTAAGGAAAGCTGGTCAGAAAAAAAAAAAGGAGATTAATGAGTAAATCTCAGTAAAAAACAGGTAGTTTTTCTGTGGATATTTTCCAAGTGCAAACAGTTATCAAATTCTTTAAATCATTACTGTCAGATTCTTCACTTAGCCCCATTACCTTGTATCTCAGTGGTTTGCTTTATCTTGCACATGGTGCATTTGTTTAGGAAGGAATTTGATTCAGGATTTATATTCCTCTGCCTTACATATGCCACAGCATACTTATCTCCAGATCTGCAACAAAAACAGCAATTAAAAAAGCGCCTACATTTCCTTCTATTTCCTGGCTTGCCAATAATAAGAAGTCCCTGCAGAGGGGAGCTTGGCTGGTGGTGTTTTGTGATTTCTCAGATAACAAGAGCTTCACATTTCTGTGGAATTCCCATTTGCCAGGGAGCTGCTGCTGCTGCTGCCCTGATTGATATATGACTGCAATGGCACTTTTCCATTTGACATTCCCCCTCTCTCCCTCTCTCTCCCTCTCTCTCCCTCTCTCTCTTAAACAACAGCCCTAACTTTTGTGTGTTGCAAATATAAAAGGCAAGCCATGTGACAGAGGGACAGAAGAACAAAAGCATTTGGAAGTAACAGGACCTCTTTTTAGCTCTCTGAAGAGTTCGAGGGAAGGAAGAAGTGGTGCATTTTCCAAAGGTAAGCATGCAAATAGATTCCTACAGATTTTGAGTTTACATGGACTTAATGAGTGCTTAATCTCTTTATCTGACAAAGACATGTTCTCCTTGTACCATTTTCTAAATTAAACTGTATTTAAATGGAACCAACACAGCTCTAGTCCCTGTGTCTCCTTATCCTTGTGTCCTTATCTCCTGTCTGAATGTTGGCTGTATGCGATCAAATAGGTAGCCCGGGGTGCTTCTGAGCAGCTTGGTTAAACCCCTGTTCTTGTGAGCATGCTGAGCTCCAGCCTGCAGCTCTGTGCTGGCCCTGGCTGTGTGGCTTTGGAGGGAATGGACACGCTGGACCCTGCCCTGAATTCGCCGAGAGAGCGCTGCTATCGCCAGCACCCCCTTTGTCCCACTACAACAGGGCTCCATGAACACGGGCGAGCCTGCTACTTTAAAGTTGGACTGTTTACTTTTATCACTCCTTACGCCTGCTGTTCTCTTGCCAGTCATCTGCCGGAGTGCTCAGAATAACTCGAAACAACAGGCAATATTTATTTCTAGCTTTGTGCCTCGCGCTTCGCGGGAGCGCTCATAATTCGCACATTATTATTTATCCAAACTTCCGCAAGGCTTTCCAATGGACCGGACAGCGCCGGTCGTGGATTAGGAAAGATTTAACCTGCGCTCTTTATTGGCTGAGACCTGTGAGTGGGGAAAGCCCCGGTGCCCGGCTTTGCGGTGGTGCCCGGGGCGTATTCGGTCGGTGGCCGGCGTGACACGCAGCGCGGCGTGGCGGTGCTGCCCGGAGCTGGCACGGGAGGATGCTGCGCGACCCCAGACCGCCCGCTGAAAGAGAGAGGGAGGCTCTCCTCCGCTCCCGACAGATCATTTCCCTGCGTGTCAGCGCCAGAGGCACGAGCATGACTGGTCTGTTTCTCTGGGACGAAAGAAGGATTTCCCCGTGGCGAGCCCAGTGAGCGAGTGTCAGGGTAGTGTAACTGCGAGGCTCGGGATCGGACATTGCCCCGAGAGAGCGCGGCTGAGGAAGAGAGCCCCGGCTCCCTGCTGGCATCCAGGTGAGTGAATTAATCCTGTAAAAGTTAAAGTACATGGGTCCAGCAGCAAAGAGCAGAGTAACAAAGAAGACCAATTTCAGTACTGGGTTAGCTACTGCTGCAGTGTCACACACAGTGTGTGCTGGGGGGGGGCAATTTTCTTGTGCCAAATCTGAATTTGCAAGATGGGTGTGTGGGTGTGGGTGTGGGTGTGTGTGTGCACTGACTCTCATGGCAGATTTCTTGTCCTACCCTGCAGTTCATTTGAATTTCTCTCACAGACCCCACAACACATCCTACTTGTTTCTTCCTGGGAGAGATGGCATGGCAAGTAACTTTTTAAGGTTTCTGCAGCTCATTAGAGATGAAAAATATGTTTTCTATATGCTACATGTTACTTACAGTTCCTAAAGCTTTGCAACAGTGGCTGAGAAGTAGGAACTCTGCCCGTTGAAAAAGGACTGGCAAAAGGTTTTTCAAAACTTATAATAGGACAAACTCACTTGCAGGCAAATGATTATTTAAAACCAGCAGTGGGGACAAACTCCCTTCAAATCAGTACTTTATTGCAAAGTCATTTACTAATAGAAGCAACCCAGCTGCCTGCTGTGGTCAATAAGTGTGGCTGTAATAATCACAGTGCTGTTATTTGTCCCTCCTCAAAATAATATAATATCTACATTTTAGGACCTTTACCTTTTATTTTTCCCCCTTCCTTTTGAATTACTAATGATGCTCACTTTTGCACTTGCTGTGGGACCTTACTCATATTTGTCAGTAGTTATACACATGAATAATTTCCCGGACATAAACAGAACTATTTGGTAAGTAATTACTTACCAGCTTGAATCAGGAGTTCTCAACTGATATGCTCTTGCTGCTAATGAAATCTTATTTTGTATTATAAAACAATGCTTTAAGATTTTCCAGTTAAAAACAAATGTGGAAGGAATAGATGTTCCAAGCTTATGAAGTGAAATGCAATTTGATTTAGGGACAGGGTGTAATTAGGGGCTGCTGATGATTAGTTACAGGCTCATTTCTCTACCTGAAGGTGTCCCATGTAGGTTTCCTGGGTTTGTGCAGGGCCTGGTTTGGATCAGAATAATGTGTGCTGATGATTGCCCTTTGCAGAGCAGGATACTTGTTACAGACAGTTTTGGGGACAATTTGCAGTAGCAGTACCCCAGGAAGCTCTCTAGGCATGGCTGATTTCCACAAAAGCCACCTGCCCCTCTGGAACCGTCCCTCACACACTGAGGCTTGTGGTAGCATCTGCATGTCCTTGCCTGCTTGCCTTGCCAGTCCGGCAGTCTCCTGCCCAGGTGGGAGGGACACAAGCCTCAGGTCCTCAGGACCTCACTCTGCTGCCTGCTGTGACTCATTTGACAGGGAGTCCTCCTGTGGCTGGCTTCATTCCCCATTTCTCCTGGGGCTGACTTTGTTCCCTTCCTCGCTCGTCTGCTCTCAGATGCACTAGGAAGTGCTCAAGGTTGTCCTTGGAACTTGGAGAGAATTGACTATCTGTAGTGAAAGCTTGCATGAAACCACTGAGCCATTCATTTTTGCAACTTGTCTGGCAGATTAGTTGTTTAACTGAAAGGAAAAAAATCTTCTTTCCCCCACCCTCCACCCCCCAATCACTACTGTAATTAAAATTATAAATATTTTGATAGTTGTATTATAAGTATTACAAATTCCTCTGTCTCTAACGTCCTTCTGCGTATGAGGAGAGACTTGTCTCTGTGAGTTTTAGGGTGATTTTGCTACATGAGACTCTGCCACAGCCCCCTGTTATATGAGCAACCCACCTCCTGAACTTGGCTGGCAGCGGCCACATCAAAGAAAGACACTGAGACTCCGTAGCAGGCAGCTATGGGGTAACTTGCTGGGGCAAAGGATTTTTCCCTAACCCCATCAACTGAAGTCTCAGAGTCCTGAGGGTTTATAACCCTTCCAAAACCTCTTTAGACATGAAGCCCCTGTGACTGTAACCCCCCCATACACAGCAGGTCCTTTTGCTGAGCCCAGCTAAACTTTTGCCCTCTGTGATATCTTGTTCCACCGGATCATTGTCGCTTGTGTAAACACGTGTTTCTTTTCATCAGTGTTAAGTGTTCTGCCTCCCAGTTCCCCTGCCCTTCTCCATGTCCTGGTATCTCAGGATGGGTCCAGATCACCTCTTTTTCTGCTGCCCAGCTTCACACTTGACAGTCCTTTTGCTGAAACTCAACTCAATGGCAGGAGAAAGGTTTAGTTGGGTCAGGTTAGCTCAGGTGTCCGAGCCAAGAGCACCCCACTTTGGCCACCCTTCTGTGCATGTATATGAAGAGATGTTGCCGTCTCTGCTGGCTGTGATCAGCTGTTATTTCCTTTTTATATGTGTCAGTGTGGAACATATTAAAATTTCTCAGTAGCGGTATGTTAGGAATCCCTCTGATGCCCCACCTCTAACTTAGCAGAACAATAAAAGCAAGGTTGTAGTAAGCCTTTGAGCAGCTGGTCGTCTATATATTCCTCCTTTTCTCACATAATCTAATTCTGACTATTATCCGGGTAGCAGTGGCACTACCACTTCCAGACACCATCAGTCCTTGTCCTGTTTGCTGGAATTTCATTGTGGGGCAGGGAGATCCTTCCTACCACAGTAGCCTCTCTTCTGGTGTGAGAGTGGGGGGCTGCCGGTGCCATGGAGACACTGGTCCCAGGAATTCCTCCTCCTCATTGCTATTTTTCAGCTTCTCTTTGTTATTTTTCTAGTTGCATCAATCATTGTTGCAGCTCACGCTTGTCACATTTTCGTGCTTGTTATTACTGGCTGCAGGCTGTGTCGGGCCCAGGCAGCGCAGGTTACGTTGCCCTTTAAGACATGTGGGTTGAGGATCTGAGTTAATGCCTCAGCTCTGGTTTGGCAAAGGTTAAGCATACCATGGCAGTGACAATCACATTGCTGTCATAGCAGCACGGCTCAAAGGGAGTGGGACCAAGGGGAACGCTGCTCCCTTCATTAGAAGACATAGAATTGTTACTATGAACCAAATATTTAGGTTCCCTAGTTATCAGAGGATGAGGTATATGGATGGTGGTATGAATTTGGCCTGTGTATAAAAGAGGAAAGGATTTTGCCCCTGGGGTCAGAAGAGAGGGAACATCCCTTCTATCATGTGCTGTCTCCAGCATGCATAACACTCTCTGCTGGTCCCAGTGGCAGGGATGTGTTTGCTTAGTGTTAAAGAATAAAAGACCCATTCCTACTCCAGCATCAATTGATAACTACAGGCCTTTGCGTTCTCTGGAAAATATGCAAAAGACAGAGAACAAAAACTGCCCACCTGCTCGTAACACACTCCAACAGGTAGAGGACACATGCCTGAATGCCCTAGGCCTCTCAGCAACTTGTAATTTGGCCAAGAGTAATTTTGCCTCATGTTGGGTCATAAGACTGAAGTAAAGGTAATTACTGAAGCAAATCCTATAGCTAATGCTTGGCTGGGAACACTTGCACTGCAGCCAGCAGCCACCCTTGCAGGTTTGCCTCCTGAGAGGGTTGGGCAGCCCTAGACAGCTCAGCTCTGCACCTGGTGCTTCACTGAGGAGTCATCCCATCCAGCACTCCCTGGATGGATGACCAAGTGGAAAATTGTGTTCCTCTGCTGTCTGAGACTCAAGACCATGACTATTCTGATATTCAGCGAGACACAAGAATAAAGAAAGAATCCAAGGCTGGCATCACCTCACCATTAAATGGCTCTACTCCCTCATTAGAGAGATATCCCATGCATGCCCCTAATCAATCTATTTAAAGCTTCCTGGAAGCAGGAAAAGGAAAGAATAAAAATACAAGCAGTCTTTTGTCCCCCAGCAGTTATTCTCTGTGAGTGTATTAAACCCTTTTCTCCGTGCTGGCCTGGGCCTGTCTGCTGGCTGGGCGCCAGCCTGCAGTACCCACTGGAGTTTGTTATTTCAACCATCAGGCAGGAAGGCACCTCCTGCTCTACCTCTCCTGCTACCTGAAGGGCTGGAAATATTCTTGGGAACTTCAAAAGCAGAGGGAAGTTCAGACAGCTCAAGCGCCATTCAGCTGGATTTGTTCCACCTCGTGCACCAGGTCCCCACGGCAGGAACACTTTTGGGGCCTTAAATGAGCCCAGGGAACCAGACCCGTGTATGCTCATCCCACGTGTGCTGAGGCTCCCAGGGTGCTTCCATTATGTTTGCTGCAATTGTTATGTTGCTTCTTATGCTTCAAATGCCACAGTCCTCCTATTTTTTCTTTTTCAGTCTGCTTACAGTCACAGATATTAATCTCCTGAAATATTAAAAACTTAAGGAAGGTTTGCAGTAAAAAATGGTTTGCAGGAGTTTCTCTCATTTACCATATCAGTGGGTTTGGCATTTCTGACTGCTCAGAGGCAGCATCCCTTTTATTTTCTCAGATTTTGAGGGACATTGCCTATGGTCACTGGCAGTCACACAGTAGGACAGCACAGCCTTAGTAGGACCAGAAGATGGGCTTCTCTACCATGGACATCCAGATGAAGAGGCTTAAATTTCCTTCTTTTGAGCCTGTTTTCCTTCTTACTGCCTTTTTCCTTCCCCTCTCCTCTTGCCCACCAGCTGCTGCCAGCTCTGGCCAGGAGTGTGTGTTGTTTGTGCATCCCCCTTGCAGGCACACACTGCCTTGCTGTGTAAGGGGTGGAGGGAGCTCCTGGACCATGGATGCAGACATTCCCCTTGGCATGAAAGGGGACAAGCTCCAGCACAGCTGGATGTCAGCGAGCAAACCCTCTTCAGCATGATGAGACTTTGGGGGAACACTCACTTATTTAGACCTGTAAGGGTCTCACTCAAAATATTTGGTTTGGTATTTGTGCTGCCTCAAGATGGGAAGAAACCTGTTCAAATGCTGTGTGGAGGCATTTCTCAAGCAACTGGAGTTGCCTCTGTTCATCTGCTGCTGCCTGGCTGCCACATGACCACTCAGTGGCAATGTCAGGTGTTTTGACAGGCAGCTGCAGAGTGGAGTGAGGATTTTTGACAGCACATACAGGAGGCCAGCTCCTTCGCAGCTGGAACAGGAAAGGCCACAGCAAAATAGCTAGGTAAGAATATGACTGTGTTTATTTACAGAGCTAAAAGATGCACTGGAACTGACAAAGACTCTGAGCTGGTTCTACAGAAAGCAGGGTCAGACACAACATCTCTTCTGGGGTTGCCTCTCCTACTTCATGAAGTGTCCTTTGAACAGCTCAGATTGTCGCTGGTGTGATTCAGTCTCACAGCTCACAGTGCTTCCCAAGCTGGCCCCAGGCACGGTGTGAATGGCTGCGTGGGCTGGAGGCCATCTGAGTGCTGTGGATGCCGATATTGGGATATTGGGAACAGACCATGCTGCCCTTTTGATGGCCGTGGAGAATTTAACGCTGCGGAACAAACCCTGGTGGAGCCTGACTGGGTGATTTGCCCATCACAGTTGTTTCCACTCCAATCCAGATCTTGGAACATGAAGCCCCCAAATCTTTATCTTCCTGGAAAATCTAAACTTTTCCAAATTCGAGAAAGTTCTTGAGAACTCCATTTTGGTCTCATGAAGAACTTTGTGGCTTTTTTTTGGTCAGAACAGCAGCAGTGAATTTACACACAGGCACATATATATACACATACATGGTTAGTGACACATAGGGCTGGAGTTTGGAGAAACTGAGTAGTCTTGCAACTCTTCTGTTTACTTAACAAATTCAGAATGAGGGAACCGCATGGTAGGATCCAAGTAATTGTGTTTACTAAATATGCACAGCATGCAAGGCCAGGCTTAAGTTATATACACACACCACTGCTTCAACGGGATTTTGGCAGCCTCCAAAACATAAAAAGCATTGAGTGACTTAAACTGTGCCCTCATCCTCGAGCAGGAGTCTCAAACATTGAAAATGCTCAGCAAATGGAGGCCAAGTTGAACATACGTGCATGCCTGGTACAGGGGGCTCAGGGAACAGCTAACTAGAGGAACACCATAAATGAGCTTTTCCACTGCTCCCTTCTACCTTCCAGGGCAAAAGCAGTGCAGATCCAATAGACCTTTGGAGAATTGCTCAGCTCTTTATTTTTTCCAAGATACATAGCAAAAAGGGAATTTCTGTTTACGTTCTCACAAAGTGGCTGGCTAAATAATTCCAGATGATGGAATGTTCTTCTGTCCTTAAAGCAAAACAAAACCTTAACCTTCACCACTCTCTAAATGATATTAAAACTATGATAAGAAATCTCTATTATTCAGAAAACAGTTAATAAGAACATAGAGTTGGAAAAACAACCCTAACTCTGCCCCCATGTCCACATGCAAAACAGTCTTAGACTGTGTGTTTTTATGGGTTTTCTTTGGGATGTCTTCTATTTTTCCCTGAAGATTTTAGGTTAACCGCTGTAGCAGTTTTAGGTAACAGCTGTAACAAATTTTATTATGTTATGTCTCTATGAAATCCTGAAAACTAGTTATATGGAAAGGGAGCTAAGCCTAGTGCTAACAAAATGCACTTCCCATATCTCAGTGAATTCTGAAAAAAAAGTGAAGTAGTGATTTTCATCCACTGTTAGGCCATATATTTTTGTGGCAAATTTTCAGCCTGAGGATGTGAAGTCACCTTTGCATTTTTTCTTTACAGGATGCTGTAGAGAGGGAGGGTTTAGGCTTCCTTTTTGTTAACTTGGCAGATGAGCTGTCTACCACAGTTTTTACATGAAAAGAAAGTGAGGGAAAACCATTTGAAATAGAATAACAAAGTTTCTATGTGAAATTGTTGATCTTAATAAAAAAGTGTATTTTCCAAATGAAACAAAATGTCTTTATAATGATGATTTATGATCACAGTTATACTTGCTTCTGGTTTTTGGACAGAAGTATGGACTGGAAACTACTTATGCCAATCCTGATAACATATGCTATCTAGGATTTTATAATTTCAGACAGCATTTTAAAAGGAATGCAATTTTTAACTTAAAAAAAAAAGAATGCTAAGTTCAAGTGAAATGCCATTGCACAATATCAGCTGGAAACGTAAAATGTCATGCCAACATACCTCATCATGGTGATGTACCTGAAGTGAAAATATTTTGACATTTTTTTTTTCAGAATCAAAAATCTGCACGCTAACTTCTTTGTGCTTAAATGTCCCTCTAAGACTTTTTCTTCCATATGTATTATATATAGCATATGTGCTTGGAAAATGTATGTGCATGCTTCCCACGGGTATGTCGGGAGATACACCTACACCTTTTGCCAGTATGGCTATAAACAACTGTAACCAGTTATTTCACAGGAGATGGATTACATTTACAATGGTTTTCTCTCTTTTTTTCTCATAAATACATGATAACAGTACTTTTTACTTCTTTCAAAGTATTGTTGCCAAAGCCTGCTACATTTCTTTGTTGGTGAAGTTTCAGGGCAATTTTAAAAGATTGTGGAAGTGTTAATACTCTTTGTACTTCCCTTATCCCAAAGAAAGTACAGCCATATTCCTTTTCTCACACTTTTCCATGTATCTTTCCAGCTTCTCAGTGTTTTCATGAGGCAGACTCTGTGTCATCCAATTATTTCCCGAGGAAAACTAGGGAGATAAGCCTTTGAAAACTGAGCCAGGACTTCAGATTTCTCTCACTGTATTAAATCATACTGATCAAAACCATGGAAAGATATAGAAGCACAGAATTAACAGTGGGACAGAGAGAATGGGAAATGGGGATCCCTGGGTGAAATATCACATGAAATGAGACCGTCTAATATCAAGTAAATTTATTTGGACAGAGAGGGAATTACTGGGTGTGTAATAATGATTAACTATGTTGGAGGGAGACCTTGCCAAGCAGCATGTTTTGGTCAGCCTCTTTATAAAAAAGAATAGGAATGTAGGTAAAAGGTTAAACATAGAGAAAAAAATAGTGCATCCCTCCTCCTGTTAGCTAATCCTTGGGCATCTTCTGCATGAACTAGAGTAGCACAGTTCACTTCAGGGAGGGAGTCTGTCCCAGCTCCCATGACCGAGAGATTTCTCTCCTGTGCTGCTAAAATGTTTGGAGGGATATTTACTGACATGAATGAGGCTGTGCATAAACATATCTGAGATCCTAAGTGTTTAGTGTTGTTTGTTTAAGTTCTTTATACTGCAAAAGCACAGTATGTTTTTTAATGCCCCATTTGCTGAGGAAAATATGCCAGGTCATGTGTCAGACTCTGGGAAATAAATATATTGTCATTTAAATCCACAAGTAATATAATTTTTCCTTTCCCACTCAGGCACATGGATAATAGCCTGAAACAACAACAACAAAAGTGTCTAATACACAGAACATCTTTGTCTCTCCAACACACAGAGCATCCCTAATAACATTTCTTCCCAGCATGAGACTTCGGCTGTCACATCAGCACCATCCCAGCTTGGATGAACTCTGGAAGTGTTTGTCACTGCTAGGAACTCCTCTCACAGAAGTGCTGGAGGAGGCTATAAAGCAACACACAAATCATCAAGCACTCTGGTGGGAGGGCTGTTTGGGAGATGAGTATCCGTTGGTTTAGAGGACTGCCAGCAAACCAGAAAACAGTTTTGAGAGAGGTTTGTATAAGGCAATAAAGGCACATAATCAGCTCTTCAAATACTCAAGAGGCTCTGGAGCATTTCTTTGTGAACAGGGAACTGTTTTATCCTAAGTTTCTTCAGAAAATCTTTGCACTTTTAACTGTACTGATGAGTATCCTTTGACTATCCTTCACTGGGCCGTGTTTAGATGGATAATTCACAGCTCTTTCAAGTTATATCTGTTTGTAGTAAAAGTGAAATTAATCACTCAGTTGGGACTAAGGGCTTTGTGAGAAGGATCAAGGGACTGTGAAGAAGCAGCTGATGGAGATATTCTCCTTCCCCTGTTGGCACAAATCTCTGGGCAGCCTTTCAGGGGCTGTCCTGTGCCTGTTCCCTGGGGAATCTCCTGATCTCAAACACGAACCACAAATCCAGATGCCTGGGTAGATAGCTACATGTCTCCACTTGAACATACATCTTCCCACTTGGTAGCTGGGATAGTACTTGGATATTACGGAATAATAAACATATTTTTTCAGATGCTGCTCTTTAATTAGTGGGGAAGAGGCTGACGCTGAGCAAGTGCTGCCTGACAAGAGAGCCAGTAAAGCCTGTCCACCTGCATGCATGGGAGTTTGGTACTCGGAGGGCAGGGCAGCCAGAGGCCCAGGGAGCTCCTCCTGCAGTGCAGTCTGTGCTCAGCAAATTCTCTGGAGGAGCACTTTGCTCCTGCCTGGCCTTGGCCCTGCAGCATCCCTCCATCCTGGGCTTGTCCCTTGTCCTCTTGTCCCCTGCAGGGCAGTGACAGGCAGCCTCTAGAGCCACAGCTCAACCTGCCTCCAGCCTTTCCATGTGCTACCTAGGCCAGCAATTGCAGTCTGTAATGGAAGGAGGCCAAGATTTGCCCCTCTTTAACACTTCAAGTGGATACAGAGTTCTTTCGATTTGCAGAAATCTCTGGTGTGCTACTAATCATCAGTTTTGAGAGGAAGGCAATAGAGACATCATCAAGTGAAGAAGAATGGCATTGCACCCCTTGTGATATTGAAAGTCAAAAGGGTCTCCCCAGCGAAATGATAGAATAATGTTAAAAGTAACAAGGCCTTGGCATCTCCTTCCTAATTCCATTTTCCCTACCTACTGTGGGAACAATGCTCACTCTGAGTGTCTATTTTGGCTAGCAAAAGTCCTGAGTGCCTTAATATTATTTATGTCTATTTTCTCCAGAGGTCTTTTTGGTCAGGATTGTGATTTACGCTGCTTTTATTCCAGCTGCACACGAGATTCTTTGATGGATTACAGTCTCGTCAGACTCCAACTTGAGAAGAAGAATGACAGCTCAGACACTTAAACCAGACTTTTCACCATCCTGGAAAGGAACTGGCTTCCAGAATTTGGAGGGTTTTTAATGCTCTACCTCCCTCTGCTGTTACCAGCGAGAAGTTCCTCGACAATGGGAAATCATGTACTGGCGGCTTCGATTTCCATGCTCTCGCTGCTGGTGATGATGGGAGACACGGACAGTAAATCAGACAGTTCCTTCCTCATCGACTCAGACCCCAGCCGCTGTATGAGGCACCACTACGTCGACTCCATCAGCCACCCTCTCTACAAGTGCAGCTCCAAGGTAAGGCCTCCCCTCCCCTCCTCACAGCGCGATGCTGCAAGGGAAGAGTTGTTAAAATGGGCCACTTTGGGTGATTTTCTCTGTGTAAATTCCTCTCTACCAAAATCGAGCTGCAGAGACATGCAGATGTGGAGACATCTTGTGTGTACATGAGAACTGGCACTGGAGATAAAGGCTCTTGATTCTCTTCTCACCTTTTCAAAAGGGGAAACACATCATAATGGCAAAGCTTACATGCAGTAAATTATAAGATTCAAAGGAGCACATTTGGGATCTCAGCTGACGGAACCAAGGAGATGGGCTAGTTTGGAAGTTTAAACCATCCCATCCTTCAAGTGAGTGTTTAATCTGGAGCATGTAAATTCATAGCTACTATAGGTGAAGTACTGAGATAAAGAAACAAATTGTAAAATGGTAATTAAAAAAGGTTGTGAAGAACATTGCTTATTTTCTCCCTGCCCACCCGTATTTCAAAGCCTGTGTTTTCATGCAGAATGACACTTGGATGGTAACTGTAGGGCTAGGAGCAGACAGAAATACAAGATTTACTTTCATTTGGGATTTCAAGCCTGAAAAGTTTTGTGTCAAAATGGGTTAGCAGCCTGTGCATGTAGCCTACAGGCATTTATTTCATTGTGTGGAGAGAAAGAATTGGGAGAAACAATGGGAAAATCCTTGCTGGTCCCTTTTGTCTTGTCCTAATTTGTTCTGTCTGAGTTAATACAGCCTGTACATTCAGATGACTGGGCCATCCCTCTGTCCCACAGGAAGGGGCTTTGCCTCAGGCACTCACATCCCTGGATTAAGGAAAGGGAACAACTGCCAGCGCCAGTGCCTTTGCCAGTCCTGTGGTGTGTAAGAGGGTGAAGGAAGGGCGGTGTGAGAAGGTTTAGGACAAGAGGGGTGCCTACCTGGGGGCAAACCCCACGGCAGGGATCCTGGGAGCATTTACGGGGAGAGAGGATCCACAGAGCAGAGATGGATGTAGAGCTGGTTGTACACACCCCCAGATGCCTTCATGTGGCAAATGAGTTCCTTGCTTTCCCTAATCAGTGCAGGGGTGAGGCAGCACCACAGGTAGCTGCAGGCCATAAAAACTAAAATAAAGCACACAGAGAAGTGTCCCCAGCAAGTAAGATCTGCTCGGGGCTCTGTGCTCCTGCTGTGCTCCAGGTCAGCTGCAGCCCTGGCCGAACCCCTGCAGCTGGGCTCGTCCTGTGCCTGCTCAGCAGAGGGGCTGACACCCTCAAAATTGGGCACAGGGAGCCCTGCTCTGCTCTGGGCTGCCTGGCACTGGGCTCTCAGCAGTGCTGTCTGCCTGGCTTTGCACATCATGCTGGATTCACAGTAGTGGGAGCCCAGACACTTTTGCCCTACATCTTGTGGATCCAAACAGTAAAACCATACATTACCTGAGATTCAGGAGAGGTCTTTTGATTTGCTTTTAGCCTAAACTAGACTTTCTTACCATGTGGGAGACATCTGACACTAACAGGGAGAACTGCAGAGGTACATCTCTTTGTGCAATATTGATTTTATCGCAGCTGACTCCAGCGAGAGGCAAAGGTGACAAAGTGTAGGTGTGTGGGTGGTGTGGGTGGATTTTACTTACAGGTCCCTGTGTGCTACCAGTCCTCCCCTCTCTGTGCACTGCTGATCACCTGTTACACATGAGAAGTGGCAGGAAGGAAGGAAGGAAGGAAGGAAGGAAGGAAGGAAGGAAGGAAGGAAGGAAGGAAGGAAGGAAAAGAACCCATTAACAGTTCAACAATTGTTGTTAAAGGAAAAGAACCCATTAACAATTTTCTTAGCATTCCTAATGATAGAGAAAAGCATAAAAGCCATAAGGCCTTTAGGAGTGGGGCTGATGAAAATGAGAACACAGAATGCACTGTAATGAAAACCATAACATTTCAAAACTGAGCTTAGAGGAAAAAACATTGTTGACATAAACATTCACAATTCTGGCTGCAAAAGTCAGTGATTCTTTTAAAATCAAGCCTTTAATGGAAATCATATTTGAAAGTATTATCACATCTTTTGGCTTCCCAAATTCCACAATGGTTTCAAGAACACTTTTGTAACAATACTGTGAGTTGTAGGAACTGGACTTTCTCATGAAGTGGAAAATGAAAACAGTTTCCATACAAAGTGAAATAATTTCCTAGAAAACTCTCTTGATTTAAGATTTTTTTTAAAATTATTTTTTTAAGGTCTTGGGGATGTGAATCATCCTGGTAGACATATGGCTTCTGTTCTGGATCTAGCCTATAAACACAGAGGGATATCAGAGATGCTAATGAAAATGAGATGCAATGTCTGTTTATATATATATAGTGATAAAATGTAACCAAGACAAAAAATGGAAAGTTCTGTGGGAGCAGCTGTGGGATTTGTGGTACCTCTTGTTTCCACCAAGTTTCCATTGTGGAAGCTTGGACTGACAGTGTCAAGCAGAGACTTTGCCCTTTTTTGGGGTGATAGACCGGTTTCACTGCAATATCCTTTCTCACTCCATGCGTTTTCCCTTTTGGTGCAGCGTAGAGTTGCAGAAGTTAAAAATGGCTTCAGAAATTGCAAGACGTATTTTGTTTGCTGCCTGTCCTGGTTGAAAAAGGATTATGTCCACTGTGCTTCTCTGTGCAGGCTGCCAATTGTACCCACATGGGAAGTAGTTTGATTAAACATCCAGCCAATATAATTTAATCATTAAAATCTCTTTTGCTTGTGGCCTCAGACAGGCGATGAAAACAGTTTTCCAAATCCTTTGGAAACATAGTCCATTATAGTAACAAAACATACAAAAGAGACACAAAAGAGGGATGGAAGAAGGCCATTTTTTCCAGAAAAAATAGTGTTTTCCTTTGTCTTCAAGGAACTGTTTGTATCAGTTCATGAGGAATTACCTTTCCTGACTATAGTGGATTTGCCCTGACCTCTGTCATGGAGACCCACTGGTCTCCATCCATGTTCTGGGGTTCCCTCACTGCTCCCAGAGCCTCCTCAATTTCAGTTTTGGCTGTCACAACTGCTTTGTCCAGATGTGCCAGAACTGTGCTACCACTGACAGCCTCGCACTAAAGAATCCAGCCCAAAGAGACATGGAGCAGATGAAGAAAGGTTTAGCAGATGTTTGAAGACATTTACTCCTGAGGTAGCTCAGGAGGTTTTCAGTAATGCCTGCTTGCAGCCAGGCCAGGGGAACTGTGTGAAAATCTGTTCTCAGGCATCTCAGCCCATCTGCTTCCAGGCTTCATCTTGTTCCTGAAGGTGCAGAAAAGATGACTACAAACACCATTAATAACAAACCAGTTCACGGCTTCTGGATTTCCAGAACGCAGCTCAAACGATCAGAGCCAAGCATTGCCTCAGATTCAGGTTGCTCTCTTTTTTACCTATGAGACTTTAAATAAAAACAATCATGATAATGATAATGACAATGATGATAATATTCTTCCCTAGCTGCTCCTAGACCCACGTGGCTCCCTTGTTGTAGGACACTGTGCTTCAGGATCCAGCCTTGCAAGGTGACACACACAAACTCTCATGTGCAGGGGACAGGGGGAGCCAAGAGGTGTCAGGTTATAAAAGACCCACATGTTTTTGCTATATATACACACCCACTGTATTATTGTGCTATGCCATCACAGCATTACTAATTATTTAGGTGATAATCTCTATTGCACTACAGTACACGGAGCAATAAGCAGCTGGTGCCATTGATTAAAAGGCAAAGCAAAGCTTTTAAAATACATGCTATTTCCAGCTCATTTGCACACCTGTCAAAATCCACTGGTGCTCTTCTGGATTTATGAAGAGGAAGGTAAATTTTGGTTAGGACTTTAGGAAGCCCAGAAGGTTAGAAAGCTATTAAAATGGGAAATTCGATTTTTTTTTCAGCCTGAAAGTTCAACTTGGTAAGTTGGGTTTTGTGCCATTGGTAAGAGTCTATACTGTCATGCAAAAACAAGGCATAAAACCAACACTGTGTGATTTTACATTATATAAATACTGACCTTAATCTTCTGAAACACTAAGTAGCCAGGAAAATTACAGATTAAAATGAGAGCCTACACAGACTAAAACAAGTTTTTAAAGACAAGGCTTAGAAATTATAAATTGTAAGTTATAAATTATAAATACAGTGGCACATTGACTAAATATTGGCTGTGTTTGCATTAGGAAGCCAGTTGTTTATGATAAATATATTGAGACAGATATATTGCCACATCAGGTAATTCTATCCTATAATTACTCTGGACAACTCTTCTCTAGTCCTGCCAGTTTCTTGAGGGCTTGTTTTATTTTTATTGGCATTTCTGAAGGTACCTGCAGACACAGGAGCAGATGTGTGCCATAAAAATTCTTAGGATAACGGTGCCAGAAAGTGACTGATTTTTCCAGCTCCAGAAGCATCAACCATCAGAAGTCAGCCCCGCCATACAGCAACGTGTGCTGTCACATTTGGGCTGAAATCATAGAAATGATTGCTTGGAAGGGACTCTGGGGATACTCTGAACCTCCCAGAAAACAACTTCTGGCTGTTACATGTCCCCCTTTACCACTCCTGAGGAGAGCGCAGCTTGGTTGTCTTTGAAGCCTTCAAGCAGTTGTCAGGTGCTGTTGGATTGCTCTTCCTCCCCCCAAAATTTGTAGGTTGGACTTGATGATCTCAAAGGTCTTTTCCTACCTAGTTAATTCTGTGATTCAGCCAAGTGTTTGGGAACAGCCTGTGACAGAAAATCACACACTCTGGTGAACTGGTCAAAGCAGGGGACCTCACAAGAGCTGTCAGGATGCTGGGAAGGAAACCAGCCAGGTTAAATATCCCAATCTGCTCCTTTCCTCTGCAATACAGGCAGGATTAGATACCTGCATAGCTGGGGTCTAATTAGATACCTTCACCAGCTGCCTGCCTGGGAAGTTGGTTTTGTTCATCATGGGGAAAAAAGTGGATTTTATCTGTGATTAAAGTGGTGACAGCACTATAGTGATTGTCCCTTTCATGTTCTCTATACACTAAAGACTCTGCTATTAAGGGGCGTGATGTAGCTGATGGGTCTAAAGCCCATCAGCTGTGTCAAGCCCCCTAATACTACATTTCAGTGTATTGTTGTGTGACTCAACAATATACTAAAATTTCCTTCCCACCATATTAGTACAAACAGCTGAAGTTAATTTCTGCATGAATATGCAGTACCACAGGAAGGAGACCATAGATTTGTGCTACAAATCTGAAAGGATGGCAGATTTGTCAGAGAGCAGCAAGAACCCATCTCTTAATTTAACCAAGAAGCAAGATAGTACCAAACACAGATCATCAGGTCATGAAGACATTTTCATTGTGACCTGTGTTGACTGGAAGTGGAATTGTTAATATATTAATACATTAATACATTTTCAAGCAAAACATTTAAATGCAAATACTCCTGGAAGAGTAATTTTTAAGCACTGTACAATGGATGATCAGAACCTTTCCCATGGACACAGACAGTGCTGGCATTTCCTACTTGATATCAGGAATAGTCTCTCTCTCTTTTATCTCATCTTTCCTTATGACTCTGACTAAAGAGATAATTAAACATTTGATGTACCTGCTTACACAACTTGGAGATTTGCAGCCAATTGAGCTTGTGTAGTGAAAGAAGCCCAAAAAGGTTTAACACTGTAAAATATTTGCTATCACATCTGTAGTTGCTCTTTCAGATTGTTTGGGAAAAAACCATGAGATATGTGCAGCATTGCTAAAATGTAATGTTCTCCTTTGGTTATAGGAAATATTTACAACTGTTTTACTGCCTACTTTAGAGGATATTATAAGCTGATATCGAAGTTTATGTTGGTTAAGCAAAATTAGCTGCCATGGATTTAGTATTTCCATCCCCATGAAAGTATAGGAGACTGTTCAAACTTGTACAACACCCGTTATCAAGGTGGTAACAGCTGTTTCTAACACATCGTTTGCCGAGCTTTTAGAGGGTCCTTTCCAAGATTTATGTAGTGCTTAATGCTGTATCTCCTCTCCTCGAGGCGTTGTTGGGGAGTAGGTGACTGCTCAGGGACTTTAGTGCCTCCTGTTGTGCAAGTTATGTCGTTCTGGTCACAGCTCAGAGGGTGAAAACAGAAGAAGAAACATGAAGCTGCAGTGCTTTTGGAAAATCTCATGAGGAAACCCTCATGTTTGGCAAGCTGTTCAACTTTTTAACATTTTCACTGCCTAATCCATGTAGTGCATTTTATATAGATACTACTGATGCAATTATATATAGATACACATGTAACTGCAAATATGTGTTCAAGGTGACCTTTGTCAAAGGAGTGAGCTAGAAACATGCTTCTTTAAAGCAAAAAACTGAGCATCTTCTTTATAGTTCTACTTTACATGTTCACGTATTTAAGAACTTGACACAATTCACTGTCCCTGAGAACCAGTTTTGCTGATTACCAGTGTGTATATACTCAGAACACTGGTAAATACCCAACCGAAGTATCAGCCTGGCTGATGCTTTAAGGGCTTGGCTGTCACCAGTCTGGGGTTAGCAAGGCGCAGTTGCAGTCACAGTGTCTGGAAAGCAGGGCTGACTCTGACCATTTGGAGCCCTAAGTCAGTCCAGGTGCTGCAGTCCTTGTTGGTGTCAGTGGCAGGGACTTCAGAAGAGCCTTGCTTTTCCTCCTGCCCGTGTCATCTCCTCCTCTCTCCCAGACACAGCCCAGGGGCACGCCACGGTGTGGGGCTGGGATGCAGTGACAAACCCCAGCCAGGCTGGAAGCAGGCAGCCACCTGCTGGTGCCAGCTGTGTGCTGGGGACACGTCTCCTAACCTGTGTGTTTTCCTTCACAGATGGTGCTGCTGGCTCGCTGTGAAGGCCGCTGCAGCCAGACCTCACGCTCGGAGCCCATGGTTTCCTTCAGCACGGTCCTGAAGCAGCCCTTCCGCTCCACCTGCCACTGCTGCCGGCCCCAGACCTCCAAGCTGAAGGCCATGAGGCTGCGGTGCTCGGGGGGCATGCGGCTCACGGCCACCTACCGCTACATCCTCTCCTGCCACTGCGAGGAGTGCAACTCCTAGGGACCGAGGGTCACGGCACATGAGGGACAAGGGGGTGCTGCTGTTGGAGAAGAGTCCCCAGAAACAATCCAAGGTCAGGCCAGTGCTCCCAGCACACGATTGCAGCGAGAACAGGACTCACCAGGCTGGATTGAATCTGAGAGCAGAAGCACAGAACATCCTGGGTTGCTAGATGGTGCTGGTACCACAGTGTGGGCTGTGACAAAGGCGAAAGCATGAGGACTTGTTTTTAAGAAGCCTTTCTTTTTTTCTGAAAGGATATTTTTGAGAGTTTCTTCTTTTTCAAACTCAGCACTGACTACAGAGAGGTGCTTTTACTTTAGGCCATGGGCAGCAGGGGAACAGAGAAGAAGGTCAGCCAGATGACAGCACTGTACTCTGGAAGTTGACATTTGGACAGACGATGGGCATCAGTTCCCACAGACAACCTCTTAACCTATCAATTTATTCTCAGTTTTCTAGTTATACTGGCCTTCAAAGCAAACTGTGCTGTTGGCAAGGGTCATCTGTTACTGATCTAGTGCCCAAATGCTGGATAACTTTAACTGTGGTTTAGCAGAAATTACAAATAAACCATTGAATAGTGAACTGGATATGAAATGCCATGCTTGGAATAGCCAGCCTAGCTGGAACAATTATTTGCACCATGTGTCATTTGAGTTCAGTGGCTGAGCAACTCTTGGGAAGGGAAAGGTCATGAGACCCACTGTTCCCCTCTAAAAGCCTGGAAATGTGACACATCACATCTGTCACAAAAGCCATTACCCAAAAACTAGAAACGAATCAAATATTAAAATGCCACATACGAAACAGAGTAATTTCTTAACTTGATAGACCTGTTGATGTATAGAACCAGAGCCACCAAAATGATGACTAAACCTAGGACTTATTTTCGTTTATAGCTCTTAGGTCATTGAGCAAATGCCATTTTGTCCTTTAAAGACAGGCAATCCCCAAATCCCAAATCTCAGAATAACAGGGGATCCCAAGTTTGGAAATGGTATTTGGTATTTGCAGAGAAACTCTGTCCCTTGTCCATTAACATGAGGTTTTAGGAAGGTTCACTCACAGTCTATTGTGACTGCAAGGAAACAACACAACTGTTCTTATCTCATATTACAATTCTTATCTCCTTCAATGGCAGTGCATGCAGGCAGCCAGCAGCATGTCTGTGCTGTTCACAGAAACCTGGCTGAGCCACTGTTTTGGTAGAAGTCACGAGGGTGTTGAGAGCATCTTTGCTGTGTAAGGACTCAGGGTCGGTAGCACCCATGCGCACAGTCCCACAGTTACTGTCTGGGATAGACTGGATTGGTTCCCTGGCAGGGTCCTACGGTAAGGAGAGGAAGCCCTTTCCCAGAACAGAGTTCAGCCTGGGTGTTCAGCTCCACCCAGCTGATCTGCAGCCGATGCCGTGCACAGCAGCTCGAGGATGCCCACTGCTGTATGCGACAGGGAATCCCCGAGGTCTGACACAGAGCACAGTAACAGGACTTCCTGTGGCTTCTTAGGCAAAGCCTAAATCCTTTTCCTCTGCCACATCATGGTGAATGTGTATGGGATGTGATTGCAGAGGTGACAGACACTGGCCTTGCAAGCCAAACCCTGGAGTAGGATGGCAGTCAGCAGTGGAAAGCCAAGGGGGACAGGTACGATCCCAGACACCACTCAGAGAGGTTTGTGATGCATGGGAAGAACTGTCTCTGTCTCCTGGAGGTGACTTGGACATGGTCAGTTTTCAGAGACACAGAGCTGTGGGCAAACAAAAGGGTAAATCCAAGCCCTAGAAGCTGAGGGGCTCACACTGAAATGTCAGAACTGGGAGTGATGGGCCCCAGTGAGCTCATTAGACACCATGTGTTGTCCCAGGACTGTCAGTCATTCCTTTCACATCTGATGCATGGTGTGAACATCAAAGGGCGAGCGCAGGGAGCGTGAGCTGGGCATTATCACCAGACTACTTTATATGAAAGATCATATGTGCATCCCTCTTCCACTCTCTTTCAACCTCCAGCATCTAAAGATCCCATTATCCAAAAGAGCACCACCCCCCATGGTTAATTATATATAGCAAATTCCAGTCCTTATTCAAAACGTCAGCCATACCTTTGATAGCCAAATAACTATACTGTGAAATATGCATGACCTCTGAGCATGGGTACAGACACTGCTGCACACCAGCAGCACTATGCAGCTATCTCAGGAATGGGAATGTTTGAGGAATAATTGCTATATCCAGCATCACCTCCCCCCGGGTCGTGCTGCCGCTGGTCTCCTTTGCCAGTGCAAAACGGGGGGGCTGTGACATGGAATCTGCAAGTGGCCAAAATGGCTGAATGGGACCTGGCAGAATAGCACGGTCCTGATTGTGGTCCTCAGGTAAGAAGTGACAGCAGGGTTCAGCAGAGATCCTGCCTGAGCCAAATTAGCCAAAAAGAGAATATCTATAGTGAGAGAAGATCTGGGCTGGTATTTATACCCACAGCCCCCTCACCAACAGGGAGCCATGGCTGTAACTGCTCAAATCGGCCCTACAGAAGAAATTTTTGTTTCGACAAAAGCTTTTTCCTTCCTCTCACTCCTCATATTCCTTCCACTTTTGCTTAGTTCCTCTAATGAAATCATCACCTTGTGACCTCAAGAGCTGTTGCCAGGAATAAATGTTGAGGTGAATTCAACATTATTCAATTGAACTGTTGAGTTGAATAAATGCATGAAAGGAGTATAACAGAAATTATCAATGACAACAAAAACTAGTTATAAGTAGCCACAACTCGATATTAAGCAATGAATCAAACTTTCAAATCCTCCTTTTGGCTTTGTCAGGCAATCTTTATATTAATATTTAAGAAAAGAAGGAGCTATTCTTCAGAATCAAATGCCCCAAAGCCAATAATAAATCCATAATTTGAGCCCAAGCAGTCTGTCAGTGTCCCACTATGGGGGCTCTTCTCTGAACAGTCCTGCTGGGTCAGAGTGGGGTTTTACTCAGCCCTTCCGGGTCACACACTGAACAGAGAAACTCCCTTCTAGGTCTCCACACCTTCACCCCCTCTCAGTGACTGCAAGTGCCCTTGAAGGACTCGCAGTAACAGTTTATGGAAAAATATTCTATTAATAAAATCGTGACAGGTTAAGGTTCAAGGACTGCAGGTGATCGTAGCTGACTGCAATGACTATTCAAACAATGTATTAATTCAAAGCAGTATCCTAACAAGCTCTAGTCCCTGATAAAAACCAGCTCGAGATCATTAAACATGCACAGTGTGATTTTTCCCCAAGGAGAGGCGTTTCACCACAACTGCTCATTCAACAGCAGGACACCTTGATCTCCCTTGTCTTTTGGATGCTGTGTGGCTTAGGGTTACCTCCTCTGCAAGGGTTTCAACAGAGCCTGGCTGTGGCATCTCCACTCCACTGCACTTCACCCCACCCTCTGTTTAGTCCCCCTCAGATTCTGTAGGAATTTGGGCATCCTAATAATGTCCTGTCCAGGGAGAGGGAGTTGTATTTTCCTTTATAATTTCTGTACCATTATCCTTTTACCCCCAGCCATTTCCCCACACACGGAGACCAGAGGCAAACAGCAGAGCTTTGGCGGTACCCTTTGCTTGTAAGAAAAGCCTTACCATGCCCCCACAGTTTGTGCCGATGAGAAATAATCTGTGATTTGCCAGAATGAAAGACCCCATGACGTAGCAAATTTTAATTATTTTGCTCACAGCTTCAAAGCCACTTTGCTGGTTCAACCTTTATATGAATCATTAAATGGAGTAACTCACTGCTTTCTTGGAGATAACCCCAGCTGACACCACCTCACCTTGCCTGCTGACCTTGAAGAACTTTTAGCAATGGTTCCTGAGCCTGGCTGTCTCCCAGTGGCCTTTATCAGGGCTTTCGTAAGCTATTGTCACAGGGCTCATGCAGTAAAGGAGAGGCAAAACTCCCTGACATCCACGGTACACCAGAGCCCATGCTGGGCTTTCACCTGAGCCTCACTTGAGACCTGGTCACCAAGTCCTTCCAGACCTACCACGAAGCCCTGAAGCTCAGGCAGGACTGTGTAACTTGCAGGCAGAATGTTTTTGTGAAAGAGAAGGGAAATAGAAGAGGAGAGGTTATTGTCCCGTAGAAGTAGTCCCATGCTCTGCTGTTCTCTGTGTCTAAACCCAGTTCTTAGAACCTGATGTGAGCAAAGACAAGCTCCTGAGCTCCCTCCTGTGGGTGAGTGTTTTTTCAGTGCCTAGTCCTACTTGTTTAGAGACAGCAGCTTCTTACTGAAATTGCCTGAAATGTGGTTAAACCCTCTAAAAAACAGAGTTCTGCTTAGCAAAGCATTTTTCCTCTGACTTGGGCCACAAGTATTTTTGAAAAATCAAAATGGCATTTAAAAAGGCGGTGTAAGGAGAGGGAGGAAGGGTGTGTCTTGCTTTCTTTGACTGTAATTATTGAAAAGACAAGGAGCTGACAGCCTTTTAAAACAGATTACATTATAGCTAACAGGTAGTGAGACTGATACTCTTACAAAAGCACTGCAGACTGATGGAAATGAGCAGCCCTGTTAAGTTTGCTGTATTGCAAACTTGTGTACAAATAAAATGATTGGAAATCCAAATTGTGAGTCTTTCCTTTTTATTTTGCAAGCAAAGGGTCACAATCTCTATTTATTGTTTAAAAGAGAGAGGACAATCACCAGCAAAATGCAAACCATGTTAGTAAGCAGGCTAATGCACAGAGAATGGTTCCTGGTGGTTCTATGATACTAAAAAGATGCTTTATGTATATCAAGATAAAAAAATTCAGAGTTCATTAAGGAGAATAAGTAATCTTGTTTGGCTTGCACCAAGAATGATATATCAAAGTGTTTTGTTCTGGTTTTTTCGTAATAGACCATTCAGAAAAGGTTGAGGAATCAAAAACATGTATGAAAATACAAAAGGACATCTATCATTTGTCTGAATCAGAATTAATGCTTCCTTTGGATGTTAAGCAGCAGTGCATCCCATGAAATATTAAAAAAACGTAATCACATTCCCAGCTAATCTACATATATTAACGTGATCTTTTACTCTTGAAAGAATTAAAGAGCAAATCCTGAGTTACAACTGTTTTCATTCAGATGCACAATTGATATTCCAAACTCTACATGGATCTCAAGACTTGATAATTTTCCATTCTTTTGAGGCTTTTTAGACATAAAAAATAGTGGAGGTTTGCACTGATATTTTGTACTACAATCAATCACTGTATAAAAAAGATTAATCTGGGGAGCTACAGTAAATTCTGTGCCAGGATTCACCTCCCCCAGCTCCCTACCCTAAGCCCGAGAGTCTCTGACTTGTTGGATCTAGTTCTGCCTCCAAAATAATTTTTGGAGCTGAATGCTCTACCCTGAAATCATCAGTCTCCAACTCTGTAACAGGTGGGGATCAAAACCCCTCATTTCAGTGGAGGAGGGTCTGGGACGAGTCTCCACTGTCCTGGGTGACCGTGTTTTCCCACAGAAGCTGTGTGCAAGGGCGGTGGTAAAATCACCAGAGCAGTGTCAGTAAATGCAGCGCAGTCCGAGTGAGCTAAGCCCTCTCTCAGTATTGCCAGAAATATTAAACTGCTCTTTGCACTCGAGTTTGCTGAGTTTTCTGCAGATGCACAGTCCCAGATAGTCCCTGTAGGAAAGGCAGAGACAGTCTCTGCTGGTCAGAGAGACTTTTACCTAAAACTGTGAGGCTGAAAATGTCCCAGATAGGTGTCTGAGTAAATTAGAAATTTGATTTGAAGGACTTACCCAAATAGTATTGAAAATATAAAGTATTTGAAGTATTGAAATGACATGCTCACTGCCTGCTTTGTTCTTTGAAAATGACATAAAAATGCTTTTGCAGAACTCACTCATAAGGGCAATCAGCCCCACAGCTTCACCAAGATGCAGTCTGGTCCCATTAGAAGCAGTAAATCCTGATCTTTGTGCCATACTCCTGTGTATGTGTGTGTGTACATATAGGCACAAAACAAGGCTCTGTTTCACAGACATCTCAGCCTCACAGCCCTCTACCACTTCTGAGCAAAAACCTCTACTAGACCCTCTGCACTGCTCTTAGAGAGCAGCTGTTTCACCACCATTTGCAAGATGGACAAAATTTAGCCACCAGGTGGCCTGAATCACTCATCATTCTCCCAAAGTGAGACATCACTTGGTGCCCAAATCCTCCTGAGTCCCTCAGCTGGCTGCTCAAACACTGCTCTCTGTGGTCACATCAGGGGTCACTGATTGGAGCCAAATAAATATTCCAGACGTAACGTTCTGTAGAAAAGGGATCAGGATGATGCCATACAAAACTGAGTGTCTGTGTTTACTCTTTCCATCTGTGCTTTTTATGGGCCTCATTTTTTTCAATCTGATTTTCCAAACTCTTGTTTTGTTCCCCTTTAGAGTATTGACAAAGAGATTATTGAAACTTCAACAAAATTGTTTTATGGAGTTTAGAAATTGTGCCATTTCTCAACTCTGGAACAATATTTTAAAAGGTAGTTCTCTTCTACAGACTATAACTGGGAAAAATAGATCAGAAGATGAAACACAGCAGAGGACACTTGGGGGAATTAAGACACCATATTGTAGACTTTGATGAAAAGACAGTAAAGGATTTTCTTTAGCCAGAGAAATCCCATCATTAATACTCAATTGAACAAACACTAAGTGAATTCTGAGTGGGATTTTTCAATGGTGCTCAATATTCACTTAACTCTGCTTTCATCCACATAGAAGAAGAGCAATCAGTGTTTAGTCCGAGGGCAAAGCCTGACCAGCAAAGCCTCCTGCCTGAGGCTGCTGGGGGAGGAAAGGAGGGAAGGATCCATTCCTGCAAAGAACCTGCTCAGGGTACTGGCAGTCCTCAGCATCAGATGTTCACAAGTCAGCTGCACTTAACTGAGCAAAACACAGTTTTACTTGTTTTCTTCATACCTCTCACCTGCCTTGCTCCTCCTTACCTACCCTGCACCTCTTAACATGTGGAAACAATCACTCTGCTGATGTCAGGAACATCTCCACACCGCCCAAACACTCCCAGTAAGAGAAGTGTGACCTGCTGCAGCAAGACTGCACAAACTTTAAAGCTACTCTAATCCTATATGAGGTAGATGTGTTCAAGTATTACCATTCCAGGGACTAGAGCCACTACTGCCTCACGTATTTCATTCCCTTTGATGCCCAAGAGAGTCCCTACACTGGAAGAACCCATTCCCCTGCTCCCTGATTTCCCCCATGCTGTTTGTATTTTTATATTTGATGCTGCCTTTAAGGAAGGCCTTGAAGAATGAGGAGCAGATAGTCCAACACTCTTCATCTGTATTTCCCAGCTTGGAAACAGCTTCAGGGGGGAAACACATGTGCTAATTGTGGCTTTTCACCTGCAGGCCCCATGAATTTCAGAACACTACCATGTGATATTTTTCCCTTAAACTACAATGATAGATACAGGAATATGATGTGTATGTGCACACACACACATAGGGAAGATGAAACTGTGTTTATTCTAGGATACAAAAAGCTGTAGTTTCTAGCCTTGACTTGGATAATCACAGCTTTTTTGGAAATTATTTATCTTGCAGTCTTTCAACGAGTTATAAAAGAGAAACATACAGAGACACGCACGACTCTACATATTCATAAATATATTTTTATGCATTTAAGCCTCGAACGTGCCATGGCTGTCAGACAAAGTAACTGCATGAATGACCTTGAAAACAATAAAATGAAAGGTGACAAATACAAAATGAGGCTAGGTCAGCAGCACACCTGGCTGCAATGGAGGAAAAGGGCATTACTGACTGCTCCACGATTTTGCTGAGTAACCTACACTTTCCCCTGGAGGTGGAGCACTGCGTGAGGCTCAGACATGATGAAATCCCTGTGAATCCGTCCTTCCTTTCTGGGAGAGAGCTGAGGATAAGCCTTTAGGTGGAGCTCACTCACTGCTGCTTTTCCTGCTGGACACAGCTGGCCTGGGCCAGCCCTGCAAGGAGAGAGAGCAGAAATAATCTGATTTTTCACAACTCGGGTGAATAGCCAGGCTCCTCACAAGCTAAAAAATGAGATTGGAGGTGTTTGCGTGCATGGGAGCACGGGACGGTGGCTGCATCCAGCACATTCCACCGGGTGGCTGGAGAAGGCTGCTCTGGGCTGTGGGATAGGGAGGGCAGAGCGGGGCTGGGACAGGAGGGCCATGTGCTACTGGAGTGCAGTGGAAAGCTTGAAGGAACAGATTTCTGCGCAGGATTTGTGCTCAGCATGGGCAGTCATCTGCAAAGCGTGTGGTTCCTAATTCCTCCCATCCCTTCTGTAAGATCTGGCATGCTGGGGAGTAGTAGCAGGAATAAGTGGAAGAAAGCTCTATGCTATCAGCAAACCCCAAATCAGCTGGGGACTGCAATTAGTCACGTTTCGTCTAACAGAGCCAGGCTTGTAAAAGCCCATTTGTTTCACACTGTAGAAGTGCTACCAGGCATCACAAGCAGGGTCTGTGTCAGCTGAGGAGGATGAAGAATGAAGGTGCCCCTGGTGGCATCAGGGGACAGCTCTAGACCCCAGCAGGGCACAGGGATGGTCCTTAAATCTGCAAAACATGAAAAGGCAAAACCATTGCATTCCATTTTTTTACACATGAAGCTGCCAGCAATATCACACCAAACTCACAGAAGATCCTGACATGACCTCAAATTTGCCTACCATGTTTTTACACAAGTTTCCTGGGATAAGCAGATACTTGGGACAGCAACTTTACCCTGAGAGCATCCTGCTGCCAGCTGTGGGACAGTGAGGATCTTGCATGGATCTAAAAGAGTGATCAGGAGATGCTACTTTTCTTTCTTGCTTTTTAGTGCCTGCTGATTTCAGTTAGATTCTCACAAGTTCCTCATCTTTACTTGGGCAAGAAATGCCCCCCAACAACAATTTAATGGTTGTGAAGATCTGTGAAAAAGCAATTATTTCGTGTGATGTTTCCCAGAAAAGTCTTCAGAAACTATATCTATGCCAAAAGTTCTTCACTGTTTTGTGATCTCTCACAACGAATATCCTGTCTTCCTTCTGTAAGAGAAGATGTTTTGAAGGAAACTGAGTTACAAGGGAAACTAATTTTAACAGTGTTGCTTCTCATTCTGTTACTACTTTATTTTCTTCCCCAGCCCCTTGGTTTTTTAACAGGATAATGCCTAATTACTATAACTGTAAGCAACATAGGTAATTTAAGATGATCTCATAGGACAATTAGGAAGATTGACCACCCCTTTCACATGACAGATCCCTAAGCACCTCTGTAAGCAGCAATAACAAATTCCAGTGGGGCAGCATTACTCTGACTTGCACTGTAAATATTATCCTTTCTCTGGTTTTCTTCTGCACTCTAAAAATGTTCAACAAAACTTGACTAGAATAGCCTGAAGACAGCACGTTACCCTGTGTGTTACACAGAATTTAGTAGGCAGGATTTGGCTGTTGGACTAAGGTACCCAGAATGAGGCCTGAGTTTGACTTCCCACTGCAGCTGGTAGAGATCCAGGTGAGACAACTGAGCCTAAAGTCAGCTCACCTGAGCAGACATTCAGTGTATATCTCTGGGTGAGCAGAGCAGCCTTCTAGACTGATTGTCCTGTCTAGATGCTTGTGGGCTATAAGAGGAAATTAGACACTTACTGCAGAGGTGGACATAACCTCTCCAATTTTAATCTTTAAGCTGAATCATCATCTTTCTTTCCCCACCCCCCCAAAAAAAAGTGGAATTCCAATTTATTATTTTACTATCATTCTTATAGCAAAGTCATAGATGCAGATCAATGCACAATACAGCAAAAAAAAAGGGACAATTTTAACTCAAAGAACCCAGATCCACACACAACTGTACCACAGCTGTGGAGTTCAATAGGAACCAGAGATGTTGTTAATGTAGTCTCTCTGTTGATATCCTCACAAATAAAATGAGGAGACATGGTCTAGACGGATCTTGTGAGAGGTGAGTAACACCTAAGAGTAGCTACTAACAAACACTGTCCAAGTGTGAGATTGCATCAGCTGAGGCCCTTCACATTTCCCCTGATATCTGAGATGATGGAATAGAGAGGATGCCTACTGTATTTATTTCCATGTGGCATTAAACCGGAGGGGCTGCAAATACAAATTAGTATTCAAAGCAAACCTGACAAATTGAAGGCACTGCCTAAAGCAAACAGAAGGGAGACCTGAAAGATGCAACGAGACGGGAAAGAATAATCAGCAGTACAAACACAAAGCTTCTCCAGAAGGAGATATGGGGATTATGGGGGGTCACAGCAGAGCGAAGTCAGTAACATTACATTGTTATGAGAAAGCGAAATGCAATCCTAGCAGCAAGGTGAGGTACCTGAAGCAATCCTTACGCTTCATTCTGTGTTAGTGAAACTTCAGCCAGAATAGTGGGATCACCTTTGAGCTCAGGAACGATGTTCACTAACTGGGGAAAGCAAAGAGGAGAGAAATTCAAATAATCAGAGGGCATGGAAACATTGCCTGTAAGAAAGAATTGAAGGAATTGGGCTGTATAGTCGAGAGAAGAGAAGGATAAGGGAAAATCTGTTGAAAATATTAACATAAGGAGCCTCAGGGATTAAATTCCTAGTATCCATAATGAAAAACACATTCTTACACAGAAGACATGGAAATAATTACAGTAGGTGGCTGTTAAGACATATCCTTAGGCGCCTATAAGAAGTTTAGATAAATGTTTAGGTATAGCCAATCCTACCTCCAGATGGTGCAGTGAATTAGATGAACTCCTCAGGTTTCTTTCCTTGCCCCAGTGTGTAACAGTCCATCATGACCATCTTGTCACAATATCTGTCTCTTGGGTAAGCTCAAGATGTGTGACCCCTGAGGAGAGGGTTAAAACCATTGTGCCACTAAACTAAGCAGAGGAGGTCAAGGCTTGTGTCCTCAGTGCAGGGGCTGCTGCAGAAAAATTACATCAAAGTGACCCCAACTGGGAAGCAGAAAAGGAGAAGCCCTTGCGAGCTGCCATCAAAACTGAGCTAAAAGAGGCAGCAGAGCTACAACATTTAGAAAAAGGAAGTATACTGTGATTTTGTTTCACACAGCAGGGCAGCCTGAGAGGCCTGGCAACATTTGGCACGTTAAAGTGTAGGCTCAGGTTGTTCTGATTGTTCTTTGGCCAGAGATGATCTAGCTTTATCTTGCAGCTGTGAGCCTGTGCCTGCTGCAGATGCCTGTAGAATTGAGATAAATTCAACCCATAATCTTGAAGATACCTCTTTACACCTGCTTTTCCCTTTTTCTCCCCACTTTTTCTTGCCAGGAATGATGATTCTAAACAGCTATGCCATTGGTCTGAAGTAGTGTCAAGACCATAAGAGGCTTAGGCTTTATAGCTGTGAAGAAATATAGGAAAGGGGATGGCTAAAAAGCAGGGGAAAAGTTGTTTTGAAACATCACAAAACAGTCCAAGAGAAAATATTTTGAGGGGAGAAGGTAATGGTGAGCATAGGGAACTACAAAGCAAAAAAGGAAGAGGTAAATGCTGGTTCCATAGAGAACAGGCACATGGAGCTACACCCCCAGGGCAGCCCTGTGAGGGTGACTGGAGTCTGCTAAAGGCAAAGAGCCAAGGTTAAGTGAAGCTGTGGGGTGAACCCCAGCCTTTCCTTGGGTGAACCTCGCTGCTAAAGCACTACAGCTCTGAGATCCCAGTTCAGGAGGCTCCTGGGCAGCTTCACTGACTTCTGGTATTGCATTATCACCTTTGACTGACCCATGATGATCCCTCAGGCTTAGAGATGACGTCCAGGATGAATTGTTCTTTTGCCTTTCCAGGGATGAAGATGAAACTGATGGGCCTGTAGTTTCCTGGGTCCTTCTTGCTGCCCTTTTTGAAGACTGGAGTGTTGTTGACTTTCCTCCAGTGCTCAGGCACCTCTCCTGGGGGATCCCCTTCCCTTACCTGTGGGCAGTGCTCCATGTGCCAGAGGCAGCAGCAGAGATTTCCCCTGGCCAGGACTGGAGCCTTCAAAATTCAGAATGAGATTATTTGGTGGCTAATAACCAACACCATTATCAGGACCTTGTTCAGGATGTACTTTTCAGTTGGTGGAATGATGAAGGCAGGCTATGAATGTTGAAAACCCTTTTTTAGATATTACAGAGTTCCTGCCCATGACAGCATATTAACAGTTGGACTTCATGATCCTAAGAGGTCTTTTCCAACCTAAATGATTGTACGATTATCTAACCTTGGTCATTTGAGGAAGAATTATTATGAATGCATAATGCCATCTTAAAATATCAACCTCAGGGACACTTTCCAATGTCTCCAAGTTTAAGAAAGTCCTCAAATCCAAAAGTGAGTGCCCTGGCCATGTAAGATTTACTGCTTACCTGCAAGATTATCCACAGAGGAACAGTGCTCTGTGTCTGTAGAATTGTGGAATTGTTTGGGTTGGAAGGGACCTTAAAGTTACATCTCCCCGTGCTTGGCATTATTAGAGCACGTCCTATTCGCAGGTGCCATGCCTGTTTCTGTTCTGTTGGTCAGCTCTCATCTGGAGCTCAGGACACCTTGCAGTGGCTGTTTTCATCAATATTTTTCAGAGGGGAGAGAAAATAATTTACAGTTATTCCCAATGAAGAAATCAATCAATGTTGAACAGCTGTCACGACAGTATTCTGTGTCTGGATCAACTAAATGTCACTCCCTGCACCCCTCTACAGCACCTGTGGAGGTGCCAATATTTGTGCTCCTGTCACCATGAAGTCCTTCATGTCAGCTTTATCCACATCGCCCTGTGTGCTGTTCACTGCCAAAGTCTTGTCCATCTGCAGCCTCTTCCTCAGGCACAGCAGCACTGCCATATCACTGCCAGAGGAGAACGAGACAACAAAATTTCACAATCCAGTTTAGAAGGCATGGTCGCTGTTCACAAAGAATTGCACACAGGGAAACCAGCTATGGAAAATTCCAGACAATGACTTGGGAGAGAGAAGTCAAACTTCTAGGCAGAACAGAGTTCCCTGGAAGGAGCCTGCTGTGGTTTAAGGCATGGCTGTCCACCAACACAGAGCTCATATGAAGCCTGCATGGGTTTAAAGGTCAATTTATCTCTGCCCTTTTGATGAACCTGAGTAAACACAGGCACAACTGGCCAGCCCAGCTCTGCTGAACAGAAGTGCTGAACCCAGAAGAGGGTTTCATGCAGAGTGATCTCCAGGAGCTGTGCTGATCCATGCTGTGCAACTCCTGGTTCAGGGGGAAAGCTATACCTGCTTCTCAAGGGAATGATATTTTATGATGCAGTAAAAGCCAGTGTTTGTGGGGATGTGGCTATTTTAGTTTAAAAGATAGAAGCACAACAAAGAATCTCATTTCAGAATGCATTCCTTCATTAAGCAAGCCTTGTGGTTATATAATGTACAATCCCAGAGTCTTGTATGAAAATGTCAGGATTTTTTTTCAGAAATACAAAATACCACATATATTTGCTAATTAATCATAGTGTGTTTACTTTGCTTATGTCTGCTATTTTCATTGGCCAGTCAATCCCAGGTGAAATGCTGACTTTTTTAATGAACTCAGGGTGTTTGAAATCACTAACCAATATTCAAAAGGCCAGCTCTTTCTGGTGTTGTCTGTACACATTCTCCAAGTATGAAGGTATGCAAATATACTTGGTTTATTAAAATTTTACCTCACTGCTAAGGCATTTGTGACTGTGAATTCAGAAGATTTGACTGACAGAACTACTTCAATTGTTTCACTTGACTGACACAGCTTAAAAGGCACATTTAATTGTGAAAAGAATTACCAGATGAGATATTTCCTGTACCTTTGTCCAGGTATTTCTGAACAGGTGCCTGTTCCAGAAACCTGTGTGACTTGGACAGATGTCTGTCTGTTTGTGTATGTTAAGGTTCTTTTCATTTAAAATCATGCCTGAAAAGCAAAGCAGTTTTTTTCACACCCAATTGTTTTAAAAGAGCAATAAAAACCACAACACAGGCTTTCAGAAAGCAGTCCCTGACACCTGCAGGAATCGCTCCACTGACTCTTGACAGTTACCAGAAAAAGATTGCAAAATACATCAGCGATCAGCCATCTGCCAAGCAAAAACCTGAGGCAGCGGCTGCAGACAAACCAGCTCCTCAGACCACAGTTTGCGAGACTGAAAACATCCAAACAATGAAATTTATTTTGTGACCTATCTCCAAACTGGTGGAAACAGAGTGGATGAATCACCCCACAGCTGAAGAAGCCACAAGTACAACAAGAGCAGTGAGGAGTGTTACTGGTCCCACAAAGATGCCACAGCAATTTTCCCAACCACTGTACTTGTGCTGCAAACACACACCGGGAGTGGGAGCAAAGACTGAAGGAGTTCAGGCTCACACAACAAAAGGAGAGAATGCCAATAACATGGAACCAAAAGTAAATAATGCAAAACAAGCCAGACCAAAAGGATGTTAGGGAAGCAGGCAAGGCTTCAAAAAGAGTACAGACCCAGATCAGTGCATGGTCTGATCCCAGGGCATCATCTGGGGTTTTGATGGAACACTAGACCACCCTCTCAGGCACATGGTGGGATTCTTGGGGCTGTTTTTTGCAGGGCCAGGAGCTGGACTTTGATGACCCTTGTGGGTCCCGTCCTACTCAGGATATTCTATGATTCTAAGATTTAAAATAAAATGGTGTCTGAACTAGGAGAGTGGATGGAAACAGCCCTGCAGGGTACCCTACTGCCATGTGCCTGCACACAAAGATTTACAAATACGTGACACATCCCCATCAGGTATCAGACATTCCCCAGACAGGCATGAGGGAAAGCAGTGGCCACTGAATGCAGAAAGGAGTCAATCAGAAAAATGCACACAGGGGCTCAGGACAAAGATTTTAATCCCAACAGAGGAAACACAGAAGGCTCACCTTGATTTACCTTTTTTTTCACCTGCTGTGAAATCACAACTGCCAGAAGATGGAGGATCTCTGCAGTCCTTCTCCCAAGCCTGCAGGCAGTAGGGTCAGGTATTTGAACATGACAAGCATCTGTTTTCACACTGCAGCCTAGATGGTTGATATTCTAGATCCTAGGTGATATTCTGGTTCATGAAGATAGAGCCAGGACCAGATGAAGTCTTCAGGTAAAATGGTCAAAGCTGCCCTCATCTCTGACAATTCCATTCAATGCAGTCACCAGCAACAAGAAACTGGATCTCCTTGAGCTGAGGAATGGGACAAAACGAGGGCCCCTGATGCCGTCTGGCTGCTTGATCACATCTATAAAGCAGCAGCACTTTAAAATACCCTGATCAGATCAGCTTGGCACTGATCTTCTCTAAAATCTGCCATTTGTAAAATACAAGCCACGGTAACAGTAAGTGCTTGCTGCCTACCTCATGTAACCAAATTACTGATCATGAGAAATGTGAGAGAAGATTGAATAATATTTTTACCTGAAAACTATTGTTCAGTGTCTGTATGTGACAGTAGTTAGAACTCTGATTAATCTAAATTCATTTTTATTATATTGAAACTAGAAGATTGGCTTCAACAGGAGATCTGTAAAGATAAAATGAATACATCAGCCTCATTTTGCAGAAAACAAAGAGACTTATGTCTGATCCTAGCTGCCCAATACAGAAATGCTAACATAAACAAAACACCTTTGCAAGTTAAGCTTATCAAACTAACCCAGCACTTCAAAAGGACACACCTATAAAATGGAAGACAATAAGCAAAGATAGCCCTAAATACTTTGAGAGACAAAAAAATAGCATGAATATGAAAAGCCCTGCTTATTGTCAGATCCAGATCCTATGAATTTGAAACTATTGTACATCTAGTAAGTGGATATGTATCCTTTTTAAAAATTGTTTAGCAGAGGTTTGTGTTTATGGAAATGAGTTAAATGAAGAAGCATGCAAGGAAAATTTGATGAGGAGCTGGACTTTGGAATTTATTGTGTAATTAAAGATTTTGCAGAAAGTTTAGACCTGAAAAGAATGAAAACTCTATATAGAATAGAATGGAAAAATGACATGTGCATGGAAAATCTAATCCAAGCCTCAGAGAACGGGATCAAGTCCTGACCTCAGAAGATTTAGCACAGAAAGATTTGGATTAAAATCAGCACTTGGCAATGCTGGGATCTTGAGTGTTTAGAAAACACAGAGTGCAAAGGGCAATTATAAGATAAAAACTTGATTCTGATCCAGCATGGAGCTCATGTTGTTTGTGTCTGTGGGTGCAGAAAGCCTGTGCAATGACGTTAATGGTGCACTGGTCCCAGCCTTCCCATGGAAAGGGTCCATCTTGCCCACGCAGGGAGCTGTACCAGCTTTGTTCCAGGGCACTGGGGGACACTGAGCATCAGCAGGACAACATCCATTTGCAAGCTAGTCCCAGCCTTCCTGGAGGAGCAAGGAGCCAAATTGTCCTGAACTCACAACCTCCTGCTGCTTCTGAGGAGCAAAGACAAATGCTGTGGTCAGTACAAAATAAACCTGGTGGTGTTTCCAAGGAAGCTCTGTGTTGACTTCTCCCTTTCTTCTGAGTTAGAAGTGTTAGTTGGCACTTCTGCCACCTTCACTGGAGAGCTGCATGAGTAGGTCTTTACTTCCTGAGCACATACCTGGAGTGGGTAGTTCACAAATTCTAATAACCTGAAAGTTTATTTAGTCTAAGTCAATTAAGTGTCCTCTGAGAGAGCCAGGAATCTCAGGAGGAAACTTGTCCCACCTGTCTTGATTAACTACTGGAGTAGAGTATAAATCAGGCTCAGAACTACCTGTCCCTCCCATGGCCCAGAGAAGGGATCTTGGGAACCAGTGCAGATGAGCAGCATAAGATGAAATGAATCCCACCTGTAAATACCAGAACCTCTTAACTTGCTCCTCTTTAAATTTAGATTTTTCACGAGCAAGTATATTTCCTATTCTATTAATTATGCTCAGGGCTTTTCAGTGAAGCCATTCCAGTTTATACAGGGCCATCTTGGACTATGGAAATGTGCAGGGAACAACATTCCCCCAGTAGTCACGGCAGTATTAACATGTACACACATAGTAATACCTAATACATGCACAAAATCCTCCTTATCAATACATGATAGCCTGTGTCCTGTAGTTCATTACTTTAATTCTTTCCCAAGTCTGCACTGTAGGAGCTTCTGGAATATCTTCCTGTATGCTTTTTCCTTCTGGATAACACAAGGTTTGCTACTGATGATGGGCTATTTCATCACAGCTAAAAATTAGGGAATGAGCCAGAAGAATCATGGGGGCAAAGATAAAGAGAATGAGGAACCAGAGGAATGCAAACCTAGGAGCTTCTTTTGACTCCAATAAAGGTGAAATCAATCAGCAATGAATTAATAATGAAGGCTAGTAGTGGACAGACTGGAAGGGGGCTATCTTTCAAGCGATAGATGAAAACAGTGTGCTGTTACTTCCAGAGACGCAAAGCAGCAGGACCGTCATGATCAAGAGAAAATAAAATGTCACCAGGCATTATTCACCAGAAAACGTTTGGCATGAGTGAGAGACATAACTTGTCTCTTCAGGAATGCTTCAGATTAGGTTGGTAGTGAAGAACACGGTAGATTTTTTTGCCAAAAGGATGAAAATATTTTATTTCCTCATGTGTTCTGAGGTATGCAGTGTATTTGCACAGGACACTGGCTGTCCACAGGTAGGAGAAGGAATTTCACTGCTCTCATCTGCTTTGCATCTATAGCTTTTGCTCAGAGAAAAAAAAACTGAGCTCAAACAGACTCTAAACAAGGGTCAGTAAAAAAAATAGGTATTACATAGCAAAGACTGTTGGTTTTCAGTACAGAACATGTCTTCTGGTCTCTACTTAAAAAAAACTGATTATTTTTGAGCAATACCCTTTGATTAAGTCTGTCCTTAAGTCTGTCTCTGTCTGAAGCAGAAATATGGTACCTTCTAAGGTACTTTAACTTTTCGAACTCCTTTCCATCTACATAAAACATTGCTTTCCATTCTGTCATTATCCTTGCCTGTATTGGTGACCCGTGGATTCATCCCCTAGGAATTCTGCATGGTAGGAGCTCACATTGACTGTGAATGAATGCAAAGTGTCTTTAGAAAGTGGCACAAGTCCACATCACAGATGCCAGGGCAGTGCCAGGCACCTCTGCATGTAGGTGTTCTTGCCAATAAAAACTGTGAACACCACCACAAACCTGAAAGTGGATTTCTTTTGGAGGCAAATTTTGCAAGAAAAGAGAAGCAATAGGAAATTGGATCAGCCTGAACTGTAGCTAATTGTCAGGGAGAGATTAGCATAGTGCAAGGATAAGCTTGACATCAGACATTGACAGGGGAATTAATTTATGTTAGTTTAAGGGCTTTGCCCTGCTTTTTCTTTGTTGGTTATATTAGTAAGTATGCATATATTTGCATGATTAGCATTATTGTTTTTAATCCTTGCATCAGCATGGAGGTTACACCAGTCACAGATTTGTAAAACTGGGCTCATTAGGACAAAGAGATGGAAAGGAAACTAGAGACTGTGAAGGAGGATAGCTGGAATGGTTTGAGACATCACATCAGTTTTCTTCCTCTCCTTCTTGGGGTTTCATTACACAAAGAGTCTTGATGAATGGCTTCTCTGTGAGATCTAATGAGGGGACATATGACTGAGTCCTTGTTGTGTTAGAGCCTACATGGCCTCCCTCCACTCAATGGAAGGCTGCCTCGATACCTTTTTGACCAGGAAGATCTTTAAGTCCAACTAGACAGACAATAATAAGAAAGATAAAATTATTTTGTTCTAAAAACTTGCACACTTGTATTAAATGATTATGGCGTCAGTAGGGACCTAATTTTGGGTGCTGCTCCTGCTCTGGGGGTGGGACAGGCCTGGGCTGTCACCCTCTGTTGGGGGTCCCCATGATCCTTGCCCCTATCCCTAGGCAAGCTGCTGGCCTGGCTGCCCTGTGGCTCTCGGACCCTTGTTCTGTTCTTGTGCTGTGGCTCTGTGTGTGCTCAGAATGTGAATGTTTACATTCATTCATCACGTCTACTAATAGGCTTAATCCTGTAGGTTTTACATTTAATGACCAGTCCTACTTTGAATGCAATCTGATTGAAAAAATATTCAATTTTTGCTTATTAGCTCTAGATGAATGTCAGGCTGTATATGTTGGATTAAAAATCCTGGCTATTAACATTTAGCCTCTCCAGTTAACATTCACTGCTAATCAAGATACTTTTCAGTCACGGCTGATGCCACTGCAGAGTGCAGGGACAGACTAGACAACCTGCTGAGACACCTTGCAGTGGAAGGCCTGGCATGCAGCTTATGCTCATTTAATTGTGCAGTATTTCAAAAGCACTGATGTGCTTGCACCATTTCTGCACTGATTGCATGAGAGAAATTTGAAACTGTGTAAAATATATGTTTAAAAACTTATTTAAACCTGCCTGTCTCTGGCAACATCAATATTCAGCAAGCACAAAGGTGCTGAGCAGGAGAATAGCATGGCCTGGTCGCAGGTTAGGGAGGTGCTAAGCCATGTTCACCTCATCTTCGAGGGATTCTCCACCAGGGGTGAAGTGCAAGCACCAGATTCACCGGGTGCCTGAAAGCACTGAGTCCCAGGGCACACTCAGGGCATGTCAGGATAGTGGTGGAAAAGGCTGGGAGGAGGACGAACACCCAGGGATCACTGACATGGACTTGGCACAGTGGGAGTTTCCACCCAGACCCAGGAATTTAGAAGAATTCCTGGCTTCAGTCACATCCCTGCACCTGAAACAGCCTATCAGTGCAGGTGCTGATACAGTCTGCAGGTGACAGAGGAATCCATTCTGATGCTTTGACTAAAGGTGATGCCAACACCCATTTACCTGCCAGCAGGAAATTTCAGAGATGTGAACCAGCTCATCCTGAAGAAGAGGCTTTCCCACTGAACATGTTGAGGAACAACTGTAACATATAACAAACAATGAAAAACTGTTTTTTAAAAATGCAGTACTATTTAAAGAGTAGAAACTGAGAGGATGTGTAATTTAAAATGCTGCACTGTGCTTTTACCAGCCACTGACCAGACAGTGATGAATTATGTGCCTAAATTCTACTTACACATTGTAGACGTGGAGATCTTTGGCTTTGACCCCTCCTCCATCAACTTTCCACCAAGTCCTTAAAATTTAGTCCATGGCTGTCAGTACATTTTCTACCAGACAGCATAGCTGTTATGCCACTTCATTGCCAGAGTGTCAGAGAGCCGAAGAAAATATCTGAAGACAATATATTTTGTCTCACACAAGTTCTAGTCTGAGGTGAGAAAATGTGGAGGCTCTCAGCTACTGTATTTTCACAGAAAGTTTGCCTTGCTTTTAATATCCTGCATTCAAAGGATAATGTGCCAAAATCCAGGCATTTCCCTATTTAATTAGTTAGACCCACATAGAATAAGAGAAGTAATGGGACCATAAAAACCAGAAACTGAATTCTAATGTGATTAGATGTGAAAAATCTTTATGCCATCAAAGAGGCTTTATTAGACTTACACACTCCATTCTGCTCATACCTGTTGAAGACAGACACTTTTGGACTAAGATCTGTGTATAAAAATTTATTAGGATCGGGAAATGTGTATTTCAGTATTTGAGGGTCCGAAAGTGCTTGACAAGAATCACAGCATTGCAAACAGAAAAGCAAAGAGGGGAATACAGTACCTGTTTAAATGTACCATGGTGTGCTCGTTTTGGTACTGGCTGGGGTTAAAACCTCACACGTGGTGCAAATATTTTGGAAGCAGAAACTACTGAGATGAAAAAAAGGAACTTTTGAACCAGACTTATTGCAGGAGAGAGGAGGGAAAAACTACCAACCTGGCTTTGGGAAAGGTTTGGCCTGCTCTGGACGACAGTGCAAGCTTTATTCATTAGAAGGATTGTATAAAGTGTCCATGAACATAAGAAACCAGACTAAATGACACACATGTTTGCTCTGTTGTATCTTAACAGGAGCCCCTTTAGGGTTTTGTGCCCTCCAACACCCCCATGGACCTGCATGTGACTCTAGGATGTGCACCACATACCCTCAAATGCAGGCAATACAGCCTTCTCTCTCAAACACATTAAAAAAACCTAATTCTTAGAGGCACAAGAGAAAAATAGGAACCAGAAGAATCCCAGGAATAAGTGTTACATATTGGGAACATTCGTAAGCTGTGGCGATTGGCATTAAGTACACAGCTATAACCATAGTTACCCTTGACAAGAGTCCATAAAATTATCCACTTCTGCTTTTGGAACAGCCTTCCCCAATTTGCAGTGTTTCATATGGGACTTGAAATCTGAATGGTCTCTGAAACCATTATTATCTGACAATTTGATAATTGTGTCTCTCTCAGGATGAAGAGGTCTTGGATTTGATTTAACCATCCCTAAATCAGACAGACTCCTTTAATCAGTATTTCTATTTTTATTCTATTTCCTGGCCCTTTAATTTTCTTTTCTCTCATTTTCCCTAAAAATGCAGGACTGTACTCATTGTAGTCAATATTTGTGACTTGCATCACAGATGCCTCTGTCTCTGAACCCCATAAACTGTCCCTTGAGGTATTATGGAAGAGGGACAGGGAACCCTCTCCAGACTCTCTTGGCCTGCTTTTCCCAAAGTACAGCTCCAGGAAACCGAGAATGACAGACACTGAACAAGTGTCTTTGGCTCAGAGGAAATCTTGGAGCTGGGAATCTTCTGCCTTGAGCCTGCCAAGTGTGGGAGATCAGGTATGACTGACATGACTGCAGGATGGGATCTGTACAGATACACCAGACCACACATATTGGCATGCTTTGACCGTCCCCAAAGCCAGTTCTGCTGGTGTCACCCTCATGGAAAAGTAGAACCCTGAGCAATGGAAAGCCCTGCTGGGTGTGTAGGGGGCCAGCCTAAAGCATCCTGGTGAATTTGATGACGCTGTCACTTCTGCCCTGTGGGTGAGCCTCCTGGGGGTCTCACAGGCAGCTCCGTGCTTGGAGGAGCTGGAGGAGCGCTGACACATGTCACTGTCACACAGCACTGGAGGAGCGCTGACACATGTCACTGTCACACAGCACAACCTGCAGTGGCACCAGGAGCCAACTCTTATTTCTGGGGGCTTTCACAAGGAAAACACCAGCTGGCCTTCCCGAGTCCCAACCTCAGCAGCCACAGGTCCCCCCTGGCAGCCCCAGGGTGGCTGCAGAGGGTGAAGAAGCGGATCCCAACATATCCAAGCGGAGAGCCCCCGCCTGCTGCGCCTCGGGAGCTGCGCTCCTCAGCCGGGGGCAGATTCCGTCCCCAGCCCCGCGGGAGCCAGGCGCGACATCGGCACCGCGCCCGTCCCTCGCTGCGGGCCGGTGCCACCCGCGAGCCCCGCTCCGCCCGCTCGCCCGGCGCGGTCCC